>CAXITT010000474.1:274966-287134 GCA_964033795.1 Lymnaea stagnalis | reverse complement strand
TTTTTTTTTCATTTATTTCTGATTATGTTTTTTTCGTTTGTTCTCTGACGAAGGCTGCCTGCCGACACGTTCGTTGATTTGTTTCGTTCCATTTTCTGGATTTCCCATACTTTGCTTTACTTATTTTCCTCTATTTTGTTATTTATTTATTTTTGCTAATATAATATAGTCTGAGTACGCGGAGTAACTGTAACGGTCATATTTACATTGATTTCAGGAATACAAGTTGTCTGACCACTCAGTTAACTGCTGCACTATCCCGTGATTTGTCATGTGTGACAACCACAGTTTAGTGTGAACAAACCCGTCATAACGCTCGTATCATGATCGCAGTGGCGGGTATCACTATCAGAGCAAACGAACCCACGTCCTTTTTGTGTAACTGATCTAGAGGGGCGGCTTGAAATTATATCAATGAAATTATAATTAAAATAACAATTGTATCAATGAAATTATAATTAAAATAATATTTGGCTTTATTGATCTTCGACTATTGATTAGCTCTACTCACATAAACTCACATTTACAGGCGAATAATCACGCATTTAACTTCATTAAATTTCTTCTTCTCCTGGGTCCCAACTTCCGCGCACCGTGGGATTCTGAAAGAATTAATGGTTTTATTAATGTTGCTCTAGTGTGGGTCTGTCACACAGGCCAGCAATGAGCTTGTTATTTTCAGTCACCCGCGTCAGCGAAACAAGGCATCTCTCAAATTTGAAGACTATCCTCTAGCTCAGGGGTCTCCAAACTACGGCCCGCAGGGCCTGATCTGGCCCGCGAGGCCAGTTTATGCGGCCCACTGACGGTACTTGCATTTGGTTGATAAAATGTGTGTTTACACAAAGAGAAGGAAAACTTGTTGGATTTTACGGCTGCTAACCTGATGTTGAGTTCCTGAAACTGAAGAACGTTGCCGCTGGTATGGGATCAGTGTTTGGAACATCTGATGTCTGTGAGCTAATATTTAAAAAAAAATGAAGTAAGTGAAGTCAACACATCGAACGAGAGTGACTGATGAACATTTGAAAACAATTCTCTTGATTGGCTGCAGCCATTCCAAACACAATCATTGATGAAAAATTGAAAGGCCAGTTTCACAAATCTTACTAAACTTTTTTTGCTGCTTAGTTTGTGAGATTCGAATACGTGCGCCCTAGGTCTGATGTAACTGTCTTTTTGTTTGCGTCACCTTCTTTGATAACATTTTTAGTAAATAAATATGTTGCTTGTTTTGCATTGCACGCCACTTACCCATGATCAACATGGAATAAAAAACTTGGTTTTCGTCTATTTTCCCCCCAGAGCTTTCGTTCTGGCTTGTACTCGTCATTTTTACAGTTATCAGGCCCACCGTGAAAAAAAGTTTGGAGACCGCTGGTCTAGTTGACGGCTTGTTTTTGTATTTCTATCTCGTTCCTTTTTTTTTTCCTACGTACTAGTTCAAATTTACGTTGGTCAGAATAAAAGACCAAATACACTGGATAGAACTTAGCCTATTAGAGCTGTACAATCTCATAAAATGAGTAGTAATGGAATTGTTGAAGCTAAATTATGCTTTCCGACTCCTGCGCCAAAGAACACCGCCCACCCCGCCATGGGTGGAACGCCCACCCTGCGAAACCCGACCTATGCCACTGTGTGCTAGCTGGGTGGTTGTACCGGAAACTAAAATTTCTAGCACCCACCCCGACCCCCCCCCCCCACCCTTACACACACACACACACACACATTCCTAAAGGTCATCGAACAAATTTGAGAGATCAACCAGACCTGAGTTTATAAATATATAAGACCTTAGACCTTTTCTTGTCCTATAGAGTACGACAATATTTAAAAAAAAAAAAAAAAGTAAAGAACTATTTTAAAAATACGAAAATATCAATAAAGTGCGAAACGTGTGTAGGTGGACTTTCTTTGACACAAGTATCACAGTATGATGTAGTCGAAATGTTCCAGACTGATTTAGGTGGATTCTGTGATGTAGCTAGGGTTGTTGTCGCCCCGGGTGGAAAGGGGGGGGGGGGGGGGAAGATTTTTAATCGACGATTGTTTTCTAATAATGTTAGCAGTGATTGTTTTTAATGCTGTTAGCAATAATTGTATTTATTGATGTTAACGGTGTTTGTATTTAATAATGTTATGGGTGATTGTATTTAATAATGTTATGGGTCATTGTATTTAATAATGTTATGGGTCATTGTATTTAATAATGTTATGGGTGATTGTATTTAATAATGTTATGGGTCATTGTATTTAATAATGTTATGGGTCATTGTATTTAATAATGTTATGGGTGATTGTATTTAATAATGTTATGGGTCATTGTATTTAATAATGTTATGGGTGATTGTATTTAATAATGTTATGGGTGATTGTATTTAATAATGTTATGGGTGATTGTATTTAATAATGTTATGGGTGATTGTATTAAATAATGTTATGGGTGATTGTATTTAATAATGTTAACTGTGAGTGTATTAAATAATGTTATGGGTGATTGTATTTAATAATGTTATGGGTGATTGTATTTAATAATGTTAGTGGTGATTGTATTTAATAATATTAGCGGTGATTGTATTAAATAATGTTATGGGTGATTGTATTTAATAATGTTATGGGTGATTGTATTTAATAATGTTAACGGTGATTGTGTTTAATAATGTTATGGGTGATTGTATTTAATAATGTTATGGGTGATTGTATTTAATAATGTTATGGGTGATTGTATTTAATAATGTTATGGGTGATTGTATTAAATAATGTTATGGGTGATTGTATTTAATAATGTTAACTGTGAGTGTATTAAATAATGTTATGGGTGATTGTATTTAATAATGTTATGGGTGATTGTATTTAATAATGTTAGTGGTGATTGTATTTAATAATATTAGCGGTGATTGTATTAAATAATGTTATGGGTGATTGTATTTAATAATGTTATGGGTGATTGTATTTAATAATGTTATGGGTGATTGTATTTAATAATGTTATGAGTGATTGTATTTAATAATGTTAACGGTGATTGTATTTAATAATGTTATGGGTGATTATATTTAATAATGTTATGGGTGATTGTATTTAATAATGTTAACGGTGATTGTATTAAATAATGTTATGGGTGATTGTATTTAATAATGTTAACGGTGATTGTATTAAATAATTTTATGGGTGATTGTATTTAATAATGTTATGGGTTATTGTATTTAATAATGTTATGGGTGATTGTATTTAATAATGTTATGGGTGATTGTATTTAATAATGTTATTGGTGATTGTATTTAATAATGTTATGGGTGATTGTATTTAATAATGTCATGGGTGATTGTATTTAATAATGTTAACGGTGATTGTATTTAATAATGTTATGGGTGATTGTATTTAATAATGTTATGGGTGATTGTATTTAATAATGTTATGGGTGATTGTATTTAATAATGTTAACGGTGATTGTATTAAATAATGTTATGGGTGATTGTATTTAATAATGTTATGGGTGATTGTATTTAATAATGTTATGGGTGATTGTATTTAATAATGTTAACGGTGATTGTATTAAATAATGTTATGGGTGATTGTATTTAATAATGTTATGGGTGATTGTCTTTAATAATGTTATGGGTGATTGTATTTAATAATGTTATTGGAAATTGTATTTAATAATGTTATGGGTGATTGTATTTAATAATGTTATGGGTTATTTTATTTAATAATGTTATGGGTGATTGTATTTAATAATGTTAGCGGTGATTGTATTAAATAATGTTATGGGTGATTGTATTTAATAATGTTATGGGTGATTGTATTTAATAATGTTATGGGTGATTGTATTTAATAATGTTATGGGTGATTGTATTAAATAATGTTATGGGTCATTGTATTTAATAATGTTAGCGGTGATTGTATTTAATAATGTTAGTGGTGATTGTACTTAATAATGTTAGTGGTGATTGTATGTAATAATGCTATGGGTGATTGTATTTAATAATGTTATGGGTGATTGTATTTAATAATGTTATGGGTTATTGTATTTAATAATGTTAACGGTGATTGTATTAAATAATGTTATGGGTGATTGTATTTAATAATGTTAACGGTGATTGTATTAAATAATGTTAATGGTGATTGTATTTAATAATGTTAACGGTGATTGTATTAAATAATGTTAGTGGTGATTGTATTTAATAATGTTATGGGTGATTGTATTTAATAGTGTTATGGGTGATTGTATTTAATAATGTTATGGGTGATTGTATTAAATAATGTTATGGGTGATTGTATTTAATAATGTTAGCGGTGATTGTATTAAATAATGTTATGGGTGATTGTATTTAATAATGTTATGGGTGATTGTATTTAATAATGTTATGGGTGATTGTATTTAATAATGTTATGGGTTATTGTATTTAATAATGTTAACGGTGATTGTATTAAATAATGTTATGGGTGATTGTATTTAATAATGTTAACGGTGATTGTATTAAATAATGTTAATGGTGATTGTATTTAATAATGTTAACGGTGATTGTATTAAATAATGTTAGTGGTGATTGTATTTAATAATGTTATGGGTGATTGTATTTAATAGTGTTATGGGTGATTGTATTTAATAATGTTATTGGAAATTGTATTTAATAATGTTATGGGTGATTGTATTTAATAATGTTATGGGTTATTTTATTTAATAATGTTATGGGTGATTGTATTTAATAATGTTAGCGGTGATTGTATTAAATAATGTTATGGGTGATTGTATTTAATAATGTTATGGGTGATTGTATTTAATAATGTTATGGGTGATTGTATTTAATAATGTTATGGGTGATTGTATTAAATAATGTTATGGGTCATTGTATTTAATAATGTTAGCGGTGATTGTATTTAATAATGTTAGTGGTGATTGTACTTAATAATGTTAGTGGTGATTGTATGTAATAATGCTATGGGTGATTGTATTTAATAATGTTATGCGTGATTGTATTTAATAATGTTAGTGGTGATTGTATTTAATAATGTTAATTGGTGATTGTATTTAATAATGTTATGGGTTATTGTATTTAATAATGTTATGGGTGATTGTATTTAATAATGTTATGGGTGATTGTATTTAATAATGTTAGTGGTGATTGTACTTAATAATGTTATGGGTGATTGTATTTAATAATGTTATGCGTGATTGTATTTATTAATGTTAGTGGTGATTGTATTTAATAATGTTAGTGGTGATTGTATTTAATAATTTTATGGGTGATTGTATTTAATAATGTATGGGTGATTGTATTTAATAATGTTATGGGTGATTGTATTTAATAATGTTAGTTGTAATTGTATTTAATAATGTTATGGGTGATTGTATTTAATAATGTTATGGGTGATTGTATTTAATAATGTTAGTGGTGATTATTTTTGGGACAGACGACTACTTTGGACGGATATATATTTTTTTAAAAATTATGTTTTGTTTTTTGAAGTAGTTGATCAAAATAGTATATTTTATTGCTTTAAAAATTGTAAATCAACATTAATTTCCATAAACAACTAAAAATAAAGGATTTATTAAAACCTAAGTAGGTCAAGGGAACCTTGATATATAAATTTGATCTCATAATAAGTGAATAATGTTTGCCTGTGATCTTTTTATATGTGTATTGGCAGATACCCTAGACAGCAAATCACCTCGCTCCACGCATCTGGCTAACCAAAGGGAGCACCATGCGTGGATGATGCAGCTTGGCGCCAGTAGCGTCGCAGGAGTTGTAGGAGGATTTTTTATTGTGCCAATGTCAACCGCCTACGGAACTCCATTTCGAAATTTTAACTCAGAGTTTCCTTTTCTTGTATGAGTCGCCATGCAAGGTTTAAAGTGTCAAAATATTTAATTTGAAAATATAGACTTCCAGGGGGAAACATATTTATTTGAAATTATGTGTTGGAGTCTGGTCCTAGGTGTCATAAAGCCAAATTTAGACCCTTGTTGGAGTCTGGTCCTAGGTGTCATAAAGCCAAATATTGGACCCGTGTTGGAGTCTGGTCCTAGGTGTCATAAAGCCAAATTTTGGACCCTTATTGGAGTCTGGTCCTAGGTGTCATAAAGCCAAATATTGGATCCATGTTGGAGTCTGGTCCCAGGTGTCATAAAGCCAAATTTTGGATCCGCTCCCTGACAGAAGCTCTTGTTTCAAGGCAAGAGGTCAAATATGTGTCTCAAATTATTTTTTCTAATATTACTTGACAAGATTGGAGAAGAATGGGTGGGTCCAGTGAACTACTTCCTGTTGCTGTCAAGAAGACCCTGCCTTAGAGCCGTACTGTTAAATAAATCTGTTTCTGATAAACTTGAGAATACTTATTGTAATAAACATAATTAAAGCTTATTCTAATAAGCACGCTGGTTTTAATAATATACTTAATTGAGTTATTTCAATTAACTTGAATAAAACTGATTTAAAAAAAAAAAAAAAAAACTTGAAAGAATCTAATATTCAAAAAACTTGAGTGAAGCTGATATCCAATAAACTTGAATAGAGCAACTGATTCTAATTAATCTCTGTGGCAATCATCTGGAGGTGTTGAGAGACGCTATCAATTCCAACACGGTCGTTCAAGCTGCACATCACTAAGCCATTGTTTAAACCAGTTTATCTCGTTCCGTGAACCATTGAGACCTGTTAAACACACGCCCTTTGTTCCCTCCGTAAACGTGCGGTGGAACTCTGGGAACGATATGATTTGGCGGAGACTTTGGTTCCATTACTGACCTTTAAAATCAATGGACAGACGCAGAAATGTTGTGGTCGATGTCTTCAAAGGATGGGAGTCGTGCATGTGGTGTGAGATGACATCAATAAAAACGAACGATGAATGTTGTTGGCGGCGTACATGTGGTAGGAGAATGATATCAATGAACGGGCGGATCCATGCAGTTGGCGTATGCATTGTGGCATGAGAAGAAATTAATATACGGGCACTGAGAGGTTGTTTAGCTAGAGATGACTTGAGTTGTTTTCTTCAGTAGAGTTTACCAGTTAAACGATTTCATCAAATGACAGTAAACAGCTAGACACCTCGAGACATTGATATTAAAATGTGCATAATCGGGCGTGAAGAAATTTAAAGAATACGGTTATGTTAATGTGAGCAGAGATCAGGTAATCTTCTTTAGATATATGAATTTTACATGTTACAATGTTCCGAACATATAGTTCAGAGGCAATGAAAATGTTGGGTACGTTTTTAATGAAGATACCAATATAACAATATGATAACGTTACATATATTTACTGGTAAATCTTTTTTTTTTTAATTTTAGGACACACATGTTTTTACAGTTTTTCGAAAATGTGTTTTCTTTGAAGTTCATGGGCGTTAAAAATGGGCTTAGGTAGGCTTCTACTGTATAGAAGATGCACTTTTTTCAAAACCAAAAAAATGTTAGGAACTTAAATACCTTTAAAAAAATAAGAAAAATTGATTAACTATATCCTAAATAAACCTTAAAAGGTTTGTGAAATGTCTTAATGTTATTTTGGATACAATGCATCAAAACACGATTCAGTTACATCAGGAAAACTAGTTTTTTAAAAAGATTTTTAGACTTCGCAATAGCAGGTATAATGTAGAACAATCTGCTTCCATTAATACCCGTGTAAGACCAAGTCATGTATTCTAGCCTTTAATTTGCACGTCTAAATATTATAAATACATTTATTATTATTACTTTTTAAAAACATTTTTTGTTTAAATTATTTTTTTTTTTTGTAGTTCAAGGGCGTGAAAAAATTTAGTTGGGTGGACCTATAATATATAGAAATATTGAGGATAAAACCATCTTTAAAAACCTAATGATGTTAGAAATGTAAAAAAAAATTGTACATATATGTCTTAAAAAACGGAGAGTCTGATTTAAATATATTTTTTGAGGATACAATAATTAGATTTGTAGCTCTCTCAATACTAAGTAACAGGTAGAGCAAAATGTCTTCCCCCTTTAGCCCATAACATTGGTTCACATCTTCAAGTGAAATTTGAAGTCAGTTGAAATCTTATCAATGGAACGTATACCTCATTGAATGCCTCCCACAAATTTATGAAAATTAAGGCCAGCTGAGTACGCCCCCAGTACGTCCACAATAGCAGGCCCTTACACGCACACTCACAGTACGTCCACAAGAGCAGGCCCTTACACGCACACTCACAGTACGTCCACAAGTGCAGGCCCACACACGCACACTCACAGTACTCCACAAGAGCAGGCCCACACACCCACATTCACAGTACGTCCACAAGAGCAGGCCCTTACACGCACACTCACAGTACGTCCACAAGTGCAGGCCCACACACGCACACTCGGAAATGACGGAACTGAAATTGTAGATAATTGCCCTGGCTGCGACGATTGGTGCGGCTCGTCGAATATTGAACGCATTAATTCTATAGCTGTCAAGCCAGCGGATCTCCGTCTTTCACGTGTGATGTTAGACAATCACGTTTTTTTTTTTGTGTGGTAAAACAAATTTGCGCATGGAGCGGATGAATGTTGGAAAATATTGCTGAACAAATAGATTATTACTTGCTTGTTTTTTTTTTTGTGTTTTTTTTTTGTCGGGCATTTTACTAAATGAAGAGGTACACCCCCCAAGCAGAGAATTGAGATCCATCATGATGTCACGGGTCCGTCGTGGAGTTAATACAAACATTCATCCCCTCATTGCTCATGTGTCAATAGACGGCTTTGTTTTAACTCATACCGTAATACTGATGATATTTCAGCCCATTCAATTGACGAATATCAAGTAGGAATTGGGAGGGGGGGAAGTGGAGGGGGGGGGTGGTGGTTTGCCCCACGCAAATTTAATGGCTGAAAATGTGTGGGGGGTTGGCTTAAACTACACATACCGGAAATGCGTGGTAGAGAAAAGGGAAAAAGGGGGGGGGGGGATTTGTTCAAAGAGAAGTTATCGGCCAAACCGTAATTAAGATTCAAAAGAATTATAAAATAAACATTTCCAATTAAGAAACGGGAACCTAAAGTTGTGTTTCAGCAACCGTAAATTCCATCCCTTCTCCATGGTTTAGAAAAGGGAAAAAGGGGGGGGGGGATTTGTTCAAAGAGAAGTTATCGGCCAAACCGTAATTAAGATTCAAAAGAATTATAAAATAAACATTTCCAATTTAGACACGGGAACCTAAAGTTGTGTTTCAGCAAGCGTAAATTACATCCCTTCTCCATGGTTGTCCAGCTACCCCCTTACAGTTTAATGGCCATGTTCGTCCCCGCCCTTCAGGTGTGGACCAGCAGAATATTTGTTGTAGTTTTGTTTTAAAGCCGATCGTTTCATTTCTCTCGAAGCGCGCTCTTAATCAAACTATAATTATTCCGCCAAACTCAACTATAACGCGAATAGTTTTTTTATAAGTTTGTTAATTGTAGCTGTCGTCCGTGATTGGGTTGATGTTTGCCCACGTTCCTCTCTTTACCATTTCACTGGCCTGTGCCCGGTTTGTGAATGAAAATGTTTATGTAAACTTTTGTGGCTGAAGAGGTCTACGTAAACGTTTGCGACTGAGAAGATCTGTGAGTCAAAATGTACGGGTCCTCGTTCAACACAACAGATTGTACGGTTTTGTCTTTCATGGATGAACTAGAAGATTCACCCGATTAAAATGTCGGAGACAAGTGTACATTTTCAATGTATTTACTCAAAATTTCAAATAACTACATTTCTTGACAGGTTTTTTCTACCCTAATTTTAAATGGATTTTTTTTTTTTTTTTTTTAAAGTTGTTTTTTTTTTGGCGTGTTTCAATAACAAAAAGAAAGCCTTTTTGAATTTTTTTTTAAATTAAAATTTTTTTTTAATGTATTTTTTTAAAATTTCAAATAACTACATTTCTTGACAGGTTTTTTCTACCCTAATTTTAAATGGATTTTTTTTTTTTTTTTTTAAAGTTGATTATTATTTGGCGTGATTCAATAACAAAAAGAAAGCCTATTTGAATTTGTTTTTAAATTAAAATTTTCAGCATGTTAAGGGATGGTAAGATTTAAATAAGTTCTTTTGTGGTGAAAGAAAGCCAAGCGACGATGAAATCACATATTATTGTCTCCGAAAGTTAAAAAATCTAACATTCACAATCCTCTAAGCTTTACTTTTAACAGACTGGCATGTGACGTCATATACATTATTTCGGAGAATAGGGGGAAAGGTTATGGCAGATTTTGTTAAAATAAGATAAAAAATATTTGTTGAAAATCCTAAAAAGTTATTGGGTAAAGTAAACATTTGCATTTTTAATCTTAAATTGCCCGCAGAATAATTGAATGGAGCCGCCTCTTGGCTAACGGGAAACCCCCGAGAATCGACGAAAACTCACGAAGTTATTCTCTGCGAGTTTGCAAACCGAACTGACATAGTGACTTATTACATCTAGTCCATACAACTGACCACTTAACTTATTACATTCAGTCGCTACAACTGACCTAGTGACTTATCACATGCATTCCATACAACCGACCTAGTTACTGCAATGCACTTGACTTATTACATTCAACCAAAACTATTGAGCCGGTGACTGCAATACATACTGCTTACAGCTCTCAGATGTTAACCTGTAAATAATATTTGGGTTGGGGTGGGGGGGGGGTTAGGGGGTTGGAGGTAGAGGGTATTAAACAATTTTAACAAATTTTTTAGAAAATTATTCAGCTGTCCGATTCCTCATTTCATTCTAGAGATGTCGCAAATAACAAACTTTTTTTAACATGTAATTTCACAATGATATTTATTTTTTTATAAACTTTCATCTTACAATTCTGATGCCACATATTGTCTTTGTCTTCCACTCCGATCCAGCAATCTTTTAATCCCAAATATTTTTGCTCTAAAGCTATACCCTCCAACACCACCACCCCTTTTTTTATGTCCCAATGGTCTCTTCCAACCAAAAGAAAAGTAATAATTGCACACATCGGTGAGGGGGTGTGTGTGGGTTGGGGGAGGGGGGGCAGAAAGAGAAAAAAAATGAATTTAAAAGTTTCCTATTATTCAGCAAATTAATTTTCTTGAATCTCCCAGTCTGCCTGCTCTGCTTCACACGCTAATTACCCCCGTTCGCGTGTGCTGTGATCAATTGATATTAACGTTGTTGGCTATCCTCAAATTAAATCCACACATGATATCGTGCACCGCTGGATGGTTCTCCCAACTGTCCTTCCATGAGAACTCGCGGGCCAAAATTAAAAAAAAAGAATACATTTCAAATTTAGAGGATTTTCACTGCACGAATTTAATGCATTTATACGAAACAATTCAATTTTTAAAATGTGTTCACATTTATTGGAAATGAAGTTATGCTTTTCGTGATCCACTTATCTTCTGATCGGCGACTTTTGTTTCATTTGTTTCATTTTTATATTTGTTTATTGTATAAAAATGTGTCAAAATTATTACTTTTTTTTTTGTTTCGTTGTTGTTGCTCTTCATCAAATGATCACTAACTTAAGAAATTTGCGCGCCCCCCCCTCCCCCACCACCCTCCCAGGACATATACCCCCTAGACAGAAGGGCTGCAATTTCTTTTAAATGAATCATAACGTTGACCGGCCGATTTTTGAAAATATACAGATATTAAAATTTTTATTGCGCGGTATTTTTTAATATTTTTTTTTTTAGCGTAAGTAAAAAAAAAAAAGATAAACTAGGATCGCGTAGGAAGAGAAAAGCGAAGGCGAGCACAGAGTCGATACGGCAGTCGTGTCGGAGACGATTTTATTAGCCGGCGGCTATTCCTGGACGGAATCATGGCGAGGATCATGTTACTCTGCCCGAGGCCTAGGGCGAGTTGAAAGTAAATCATAAGTTCTTACGTTAAAACGCTCTGTTACCCAGGACACTTGGGTCGGGCAGTCAGCAGGGTTTTTTTTTTTTTGGTTTTCAGTTTAACTACGGTCGTCTATTACCTCTCTCATGTAGGTAGATTTGCCGTTCGAACAACCTAATGATATCTAAATTGCACGCCGTAATACGTACGCTCATTGGGTGGTACGAAAAAACAGTTCATGATTTATACACAAGACAAAGATCATGGTTTATACACAAGACACAGATCATGATTTATACACAAGACACAGATCATGATTTATACACAAGACACAGATCATGATTTATA
>CAXITT010000474.1:259578-274719 GCA_964033795.1 Lymnaea stagnalis | reverse complement strand
AGAGAGAGAGAGAGAGAGAGAGAGAGAGGGAGTTTCTTTGCCCAGCCCCCCCCCCCCCCCCACTCGTCTGCTGTAAAGAAGGCCTTGCGTTAATTTCACTCAATGACGTGCAATCACCCCCTCCCCCTCCCCCTTCCATTACTTTTACAAATAAAAATCCTCCAACGGGGTTATCTTTCCTCATTTATCGCGTATCAATTGCTGTAAAATTTCAGCCTTTTACTCAGGGAGGAAATTTTAGAAAAGAGTATGTTGGCTCGTCACACGGTCTGGGTCAGACAACTCATCTTATGTAACGTATGTGTCTGTAATGTTATCTTTTCACGTGTGTTTATTCTTGTAAATGTCCATTTTCTAAATACATATATCCATACATAGGGCTACAATACCATGGTGTTGCATGTTTACATGAGTTCATTCTTCTAACTTTCCATTTCTAAAAAAATCTTTTTTTAAAGCTTTGTATATCTGACTATGTTTTCAAATATTACATGTAATAATTCTTGTAACTATACTTCTTCTTTAAATAAAAAAGTATAAGCTATAAAACAAATTGAAATGTATATATATAATTATATAAGGTTAACTAAAACTTTGAAAAGTCTTTAGCGTTTGAAGACACCAATCAAACATAAATAATCTCTCTCTCTCTCTCTTGCATATGTTTTAATTTAATCATAAATATGGATTTGGGCGACTCAGTACGTCCAGTTCAAATGGATGGACTTGCTTATGCATACAATGTTGATAATATACGATAACTGTAAATAGTTACAGACACGCCATTTCATTTAAAAATATTTCGAAATGAAGTCGATTGCTTTATTTTTAAAAAAAAAATGGTAAAGAAACCGGCTTGCAAAATAGTCTACTTTAATCTGTTCATGTTATTTTTAGATGTCACGTGATGAGCACTTCTGTTTTTGTATCCTAGAGTCGGAAGCTTTATTGGCCTACTTCTTTTACATGATATTTGATGTTATGGTCAGTAGGTATGTTATCAAAAAATCTGACAAAATGTTTATCAGAGAGATCTCCTTTTTTTTTTTTTTTACATTAAAAAAATAAAAATCCCCCCCCCCCCCACAATCTAATGTATGACTAAAAGCTACTTGAAGTGGGGGGGGGTGTCACATTATATTTGAGATTGAAAGTGAGATAATATCTTAAATAAGTTATTCGATTGCTCGATCTGTTTCTAGGATTCCTGGGATTCGAGAAAGGTTTGCTAGCAGTTGAAACTCACACGGCGTTTCCACATATTATTTTTTTTTTAACAGTGTCACGTTGGTGCTGGCATCAGTGACACTGCTCTTGTATTATGGTATTTATAACAATACCGTGGGTGTGCTTCATTACTTCTAAAAGACATCCTCCTCCCCCCCCCCCCACACTTTTTTTTTGTTTACGTCCACGTACGTGTAACACATGTGCTCTACTTTTCGAGTCACGTGAGGTCTCGTAAGAATCTCGTTTTTTTTTTCTTTCTTGGAGCAATTTTAAAAGTCAAGTGATTATAACTGAAATGGAGACAAAACGAGGACACCCCCGGATTTAGATTTGCTGACGACATTCTAAACCATTGGCGGCTTTAGATTTTGTGACGAAATCCCAAAGAATTGTTAGTTTAAGATTTGGTGACGATATCTCATACAGCAGCAGATTTAGATTTTGTAACGCAATCCAATAGCAGCTTCAGATTTAGATATGGTGAAGCAGTAACTTCGATGAATCTCGAAGGGTCCTTTTTTAAAATTAAACATGATGTCATCACAAATCTAGAAGATGATTTCTTGTTCGTCGTTTCACTATTGTAATAACACAACACTTTAAGCAGGAGAAAAAACATTTATTTTAAAATATTTTTTAATATGTGAGAACACATGCATCATTTTATAGCAATTACCTAATACTCTGATTGTTATGTAAGCCATATCGCCTCCGAATTTTATGATGCAAGCTAACTTGTCGTTTGGTAAATCCGGTCCTGGCGCTACTAAAAAAATTATTAATTAAATATATAGAAATTTAATCAGCCAGATTAAATCATTTCGTTTTTTTATTTTTTTGTAAAGATATTGTCAGGGGGATGAGTTTCTCATACATCATTCAGTTGTCCCAAATTAGCAACTAATTGTTTTCATTAAAAGCTTAAAAGTAATTACACGAGAAAGAAGATTCCTTTATTTTTTTCTTCTTCAAATCCTTTATATTGTTAACTTGGGTTGTTTATTTTTTCGTGGGTGGCTGGCTGACAAACTATTCGGATAGCTAATTGACCCCATCAACCTTTCGAGCTAAAACTTGGCTTATAGACTCGTTGCCGACGACGACACATTCCATCAAATCTCATTCCCCTTAACTGCACTAAATTAGATTCTTTTTTTTTTTTAAGTGCGTTTGGTGCGTAATATTTTTCTTGGCTTTTTCTGGAATAGGGGGTGAAACAACTATGCAGTGTGAAAGCGGATGGGTCATTATAGAATATCAATATGGTTCAGGGGCGTGAAGAAAATGTGCGGTTGTGAGCCTTGGAAGGGGGGAGCACTCATTGGGATTCTTCCAAAGTGCGTTACTTATATGCATGTTTGTAATAATTTTCAACTCCACCCCCACAAGGCTCGCTATTATATATTATAAAGGATTTTATACCAAAAAACTATGTTTGAGGGACTGTTTAATTATGTACTTACTTATGAGAAAACTTGAAATTTGTTAAGAAATTCACGAATATTTACAAAGTAAATAAATCAAGTGTACTAAAATAATTGCCCCTGTCAAAAGTCCCCCCATCAGACCTAAGAAAAAGTCCCGATCAAAGAAAAGTCTCCTGTCAGACCAAGCTGTATGCTATATGCTAGATTTATAGCATTGGATGCAAAAGGTGAAAGAGATACTTAACCACAAACAACACCATAACAGTTAAGGTACACATAAACGCATACACGGACAGTTCATCGACAGGAACACCAACGACCGGTAAATTCATCGACACTGTCACAAAAAAGATTTGCTCAAATTTATCAAAGCCATACACATCGGACAGAAAGCTAATCAGGCACCAAGCGCACTAACTCCTTAATGGGAATTTGTTACCAGGCGGTCGATACTTAAAGTCATCTTCTGTGGAATAAAGGATACTCAATGAGAGATGGCTTCCAAGACGTGCATATTAAATAAATACTGGTACGAGATCATGTTTCGAGATCATGTTTCGAGATCATGTTTCGAGATCTTGTTTCGAGATCATGTTTCGAAATCGTGTTTCGAGATCGTGTTTCGAGATCATGTTTCGAAATCATGTTTCGAGATCATGTTTCGAAATCATGTTTCGAGATCATGTTTCGAGATCATGTTTCGAGATCATGTTTCGAGATCATGTTTCGAGATCATGTTTCGAGATCATGTTTCGAGATCATGTTTCGAAATCATGTTACGAGATCATGTTAAGAGATCATGTTTCGAGATCATGTTTCGAGATCATGTTTCGAGATCATGTTTCGAGATCATGTTTCGAGATCATGTTAAGAGATCATGTTTCGAGATCATGTTTCGAGATCATGTTTCGAGATCATGTTTCGAGATCATGTTTCGAGATCATGTTTCGAGATCATGGTTCGAGATCATGTTTCGAGATCATGTTACGAGATCATGTTTCGAGATCATGTTTCGAGATCATGTTTCGAGATCATGGTTCGAGATCATGTTTCGAGATCATGTTTCGAGATCATGGTTCGAGATCATGTTTCGAGATCATGTTACGAGATCATGTTTCGAGATCATGTTTCGAGATCATGTTTCGAGATCATGTTTCGAGATCATGTTTCAAAATCATGTTTCGAGATCATGTTTCGAGATCATGTTTCGGCTTTGGAAAAAAAAACAACCTGGGCGGATCTGTGAAAGAATGTCTTCTTTTTTTTTTTCTTCTTATCTTCCAAAGCGGATAATGAAGAACGAATTCTTCTTGTTCGGCGTTTCAGTCAGCTGATTGGTGGCTCAGTGAAGGTGAGTTTGGAACTGCTCCTCCACATTTTACTGACCTCATCACAATACATACAATACAATTTGATGCCGCTTTCACAATGGTTGACTTTTTTTTTTTTTTTTTTTTTTAAGAAAACTTGGCCAATGTTTGGGAAGTTTTTTGTTTTTTTTTTTTTTTTTCTTTTTTTTTTTTTTTTTTTTTTTTTTTTTTTTAAGAAGACATGGTCAAAGCTAGAGAAGTTTATTGGAGCCGCTCTCGACCCTCAAGCACTGTATTAATCTATAGGTCATTATGACACACTACCAACAAGCCATGTGTGGTGATGTTTTCATACTTTTTTGAGGATGTTAGAATTAGAGGATGTTAGAATTAGACGATGTTAGAATTAGAGGATGTTTGAATTAGAGGACGTTATAATCAGAGGTTGCTTCTCTTAGTTTGAACAATTCCTTTGGAGAAAAATTCAAGAATGACCTATACTCTAGACCCTTCCAGATCAAGATATCGTTCAGGTGTTTGAAAATCGTGCAAATACGACATTTTATAAAAACCTAATCAAGACATTATTTAGCAGTTGCTGAATTTCTTAGTATACAATTTGATGTGTCATTTCTTCCGTGGATACAGACGTCGACTACCAAGGTCCAGAGGCGTAGCCAGAGTGTTGTTATGGGGACACGGTTCATTTTAAAGCGCTCCCTTTTCTTTTTTAAATTCTCAAACCCATTATTTTCATCAATAAAACAATATCAAAGCACATTTTGACCCCCCTTAACTTGCTGGCGCCCGGGGACATCTGTCCCCCAGCCCCCCCTCCCCCTTCGCTACGCCTCTGAGCAGCGTTTTCATTTCGATCAGGACTCTTTCCTGAAGGTACAACTGAAGGACTTCCGAATACAAATAATTACATTGAAGGATGGCACAAGCGGTTAAGACCATCTCAGAATATTCAAGAATCGGCCGTCACTCAGCTAAGTGATGAGCGACAGGTCTACCTTTGACCAATGAAATATCCTAACTGTACTGATGGCCTTGTCTGTCTTTAGAATGAACGTGGTTCAAATGACCCTGACTGGTATTTTTTGCGGTTCGGCTCACCATTTCCTAATACAAAACTAGCGTTTCTTTCCTTTTGTCACAGCGAAAGGGAAACTATTAGACAATAGCGAGATAATTAAAGGGAAATTACTGCCCTGTCAAACATAGTTCTAAAGCTCGACAAAACGAATAGTCTACGTTTATGTCAATAATACTTCACTAGATCAGCATCAATGATCTACTTACATAAGGTTGACATCAATGACCTACTTACATAAGAACAACACTAATGACCTACTTACACTAGATCAGCAACAATGACTTACCTACACAAGAAAAACAACAATGGCGCACTTACTTCTCATGCAATAAAGACATTGTGTGGCTCATGCACAGTTAGGTATGTTGATAAAATTGGGAAATTGACAAAAATTATGTTCAATGGATCATTGGCGCCGGAAAAAGAAAAAGAATTATGAAAGAACTTTTTTCTTAAATAATAATCATGTTAAACAACTAATTTTGGATACCCCATAACTTATTGATTAAAAACTCAACAAAAATATATTCTTTCACTTTCAAATTGTTATTTTTTGATTCGATAATCTAATTTGTATTCCTAGCACAAATTGAAATTCACTGATTAGCTTCTGATAGAATGACGTGAATAAAATCCTGATTCATTGAAACTCAAATTCGCAGTTTTGGATTTGGGGAAAGTTTTTATCAAGAAATGTCCTGAAATTGAGCACATTTGATTTCTGGAATTAAATTTGTAACTAAACGAAAGACATTAACGATGTGTTCTAATTTTGTTTTTTTAAACTTAAAAAAATATCAACACCGCTTTTTGAGTGTGGCGCCCAGGGCACATCCCATACAACATCACCACTGACGCTAGGGCACATGCCTAACAAAATCATCCCTGGCACCCAGGGCACGTGCCATACAACAACAACAACCCCGGCACCCAGGGCATACCATACAACATCCTGCCTGGCGCCCAGGGCATAGGCAATACAACATCACCCATGAAAATCCCATTGTAGAAATTTCAGTCAAAAGTTAATAGATCGACAGAACAGAAATAATAGAAAACGCCCGTTTGATTTAAGTTAATGTAAGGGTTAGCCTCTTGGATGTGGTAAGTTAATAGAATGGCTGGACGCCCATGTGTATTACGTTAATGTTAGGTTTATACTGCGATGCTGCTTAAGTAGATGAAAAGACAAATTGCGTGTGTGTATAAAATAATGTTGAAACTGTATTTTTGCTATCAAAGACTAAATATTTTGGCGACACGTCTTTTTCATGTGACATACATACATATATATACATATATATATATATATATATATATATATATATATATATATATATATATATATATATATATATTTGATATATAGGTATATATATATATATATTTCCATCAAAGGTAGACCTAGGCTTAGGTGGATAGATGATGTGGAAAATGATCTACAGCAGTTGAAAGTCCAAGCATGTGCATGGAAAGAAAGGCATTAGTTAGGTCTGAGTGGAAGGAAGAGGTGAGGCAGGCCAAAGCCCCACATGGGCTGTAGCGCCACAGGGATGGATGGATATATATATATATATGTGTATATATTAATATCCTATTTCAAGGAAAATTAGATTTTTAAAATTCAATGTGTATTACTAATATGACCAAAAAAGTCAAAACAACAGATAAATCGGGTATATGCGCTAACATATGGGTCTCATGCCCCAACATATGGGTCTCATGCCCCAACATATTGGTCTCATGCCCCAACATATTGGTCTCAGGCCCCAACATATTGGTCTCAGGCCCCAACATATTGGTCTCATGCCCCAGCATAATCAGAAACCATATCTTTAATCGCATAAACTTGGATTTTTCTATTAATTCATTCTGTTAATTTCTGCTTCTTAATTAAACTTCTCATCTCTGTGCGTTGTCTTTGTAATATTTTAGGTTTACACTTGTTTGTTTTTGTACCCAAATAATAGCTGTAAATATCGCATAAACAATACACACTTCAGCCTGATTTGGGTGTTGACCTGCCGTTCTTAGTCCTATCAAACATGTGCAATGGTGTTCATAGAACAACCAAGCATGTGCACTGGCGTTCATAGAATAACAAAACATGGGCACTGGCTTTCATAGTATAACCAAACATGTGCCCTGACGTTCGCAGTTTAACCAAACATGTGACCTGGCGTTCGCAGCTTAACCAAGCATGTGACCTGGCGTTCAAAGTTTAACCCAACATGTGACCTGGCGTTCGCAGTATAACCAAACATGTGCCCCGTATGGAATAAACTCCAAAAGTGCGCACTTCAAACAACGCGACTTAAAGGCTGTGTCCCTTAAAATGACACGTCATATTCGTCCCCTGGGGACAGCAACGTCCATCTGAGAGCAGAACCGGGGCAAATGACGAGACTAATGAAGGAAGCAGATTAAGCCGAGACATCTTGAGAAAGACTCAAGACTTCACTGTGCATGACGACGTCCTGTTTCTTTCTACACGACAAAGTATCAAACCTTAAAATCAGTGCGTGGGCTCCATTTACATTTGTTCAAAATTGCCTTCAAAACGATTCTGAAGCAGACTGGATGCAGGGTTTGTCTCAGCTGTAGCTCCGGGTGGTGGGGGGCAGTGCAACCCCCCAAGGGAATTTCAAGTGCCTCGGAGAAAAAATATGTACAACAATTATACTAAATATATTTTATAAAAAACAACCAAATTGTCATTTTTCAAACAATTTTAAAAATAATATTAGCTGGTGCAATTAACCGATTAAAATTAGAGGAATCTATGAATATCGCTACCCTCGATATATTTGATGATACGCTATTAAAGGCTAATCTTAGAAGCGTACGTTATTCGATTAAAAATATCTCAATGTTTCGAAAATTTCGACAATGAGCCGAAATATTATTTCCCGTTCGCATTTATTTGTATTTTGTATTTACTTATTTTTTTTAGCAAACTCACACGTCAAAAGACTTTAATAACACTGTATAAAACTACATTTTCTTTCAATTTGAAGGTCTATAATTTTAATAGAGTTTTCACTAGCCTAAGTATCTAACGGGAGCAATCTTTTCATGTTTTGAAATTATATTTTGTAGTAAAAGCATAATTTTTAAAGTAGAGAATAATGTTAATTAAAAATTGAATGATGGCATCATGCTTTTAAAAATATAGTTATTATTAGTATCAGTGTTTCCATAACGATCTCTCCAGGAGGACTGCCCCCCCCCAGTGGGGGGGGGGAAGTCAAGTGAGTGCCCCCCCCCCCCACAATATCTACAACAATATAACAAAAATATATTTTTTATTAAAAATTACAAAATTGTCATNCCATAACGATCTCTCCAGGAGGACTGCCCCCCACCAGTGGGGGGGGGGAAGTCAAGTGAGTGACCCCCCCCCCACAATATCTACAACAATATAACAAAAATATATTTTTTATTAAAAATTACAAAATTGTCATTTTTAAAAGTTTTAAAAAGCATAGTAGCTGGTGCCTTCAACCGACTACAATTAGTGGCATCTATGCAATATAGCTTCGCTCAATATATTTGATGATTCGTATATTTAAGGCTAATCACGTTATAGTATTCGGTTATAGAAATCGCACTGACCGCCCCAGTCTTGCTTCCTATTGTTCACATATATCGCTATTTTTATTTATTTATTTTTTGCAGCTTCACAAGTTTGAAGACTTTAAAGACACCGTATTAAAATATAGTTACATACCTATAAAGGTCTACAATTTTAAGTATAGTTAGTCAAGTATTAAACATATGCAATCTCTTTTTAAAT
Source organism: Lymnaea stagnalis (assembly GCA_964033795.1). NCBI lineage: Eukaryota > Metazoa > Mollusca > Gastropoda > Lymnaeidae > Lymnaea > Lymnaea stagnalis. Next base: position 265,857 of record CAXITT010000474.1, on the reverse strand, counting down.
TACAGTTCATGGTGAAAGCATGACTAAAAAATACTTATAGGTGTAAACTATTGTCATACATTGTATGATGGCATCATGCTCTTTTTTTTTCTAATTGAGAATTTAAAGGGCGCATAAAAATAGTCACTTTTCATAAATTAATATTAAATCAAAACTGTTTTTTTTAAAAATGTGCTACTGAATAATAGATTTGTTGTTTTTCTTGTTTTTAGAATAATTTAAAAAAAAAAACAACTGCCCCATCCATTGGTAATTCACACATAACTTAAATTATTAATTTTATTTTAGATGAGAATCCAGTAGAACGCCAAGAATTTTTTTGTGTGAACTAGCATTTCGATTATCATGACAATTCCATTTTTTGGAACGTATTTAAAACAAAAATCTGATTCCTAATTGGTCAATTTAAAAAAAAAGATTCTGTGAATTTAGTTAAACATATTTTAAAGTATAGAGAAGAGGCATTTAAGAAATGTGTAATAGTTTGAAATTGCAAATAAAAATGTCAGTCTACGAAATATGGGGCAAATTTATACTCTAATTGCATACGATCTTCATTAGATAAAAATCAAACAATAATAAATATAATGTCTTCTGTAAATAAGTCATGTGTTCTTAAAATAGTTATGCCGTTCGTATACAATTTATAAACCAGACCATATTTCAAAACCCATTAAAATGTATAGACCTTTCTAATAAACCTGTTTTTTTTCTTTTTGACTCTGATATAATTAATAAATATTCAGAAAAGTTAGTCTAAGTATTATAATGATAAGTCTGTTTTTTTTTTTTTAATTTGCGTTGAGAGTATAAAATAATGTTTGCAGCACTTTTTAGTGATGGAACCCTTTTTCATTTAATTTTTTTTTTTTTTTTAAAATTTATTTATTTATTAAGTATCTATACCTAAAAGTAATATTAAAATAAAATATTGTTCCGTAACCCTAATTACAAATAANTGGCCACCACTACACCTAGATGATAAAACACTGTCATTAAATCAAATAACAGTTAATGCCATCGTAGGTAACGCCTCTGTCCGTCATACACTGTGTCTAAGAATTTGGTTTTCCTCTAACGTTCTGTAAATAGCTTGAAATGGGGTCCTTAAAGCGATCCCAGACCGCCAAACCAAAAAGGCCATTTAATATTTAACAAATGATCGGCTTATATGATGACGTAACTAAAAACTTTTTTTTTTTTTTTTTTTTTTTTTTTAATTTTCGTTTAGAGTTTAAAATAATGTTTTCAGCAATTTTTAGTGATGGAACCCTTTTTCATTTAATTTTTTTTTTTTTTTGAAAATTCATTTATTAATTAAGTAGCTATACCTAAAAGTAATATCAATAAAATATAATAGAAGCATTACCATTTTTAGTTTTATAATTTTAATTTTTTTTTTCTGCATAATCCAAGCAGGTTTTAAGCAATTTCAGTTTTGCCAACCCAGCATGGAAAGATGATAATTAAAAAAAAATCCCTCATAACATCTTTAAGCCCTTAAATATCCAAGGTACCCTGAAGTCGTAGGGGTTGCTGGGCACACACGATGTCTCTAAGGTTAAGTGACACCCACATTTGTTAACTAGGATATCTTCCGTTGCTCTCCAATTAAGTGTGAAATATTGCAAAACTAAATTCAGATACGTGTTAAAATGTATTTTTGTAAAAAAATTCTGGGGACTATAATGATTTAAGGGGCGAGAAGGATCTAGGGCAAAAGCGTACCCTTAAGGGTTACACAACTAGAGTGAATTTAGTTTACGTCCCGCTGGTGCAGAATTTAAGATGTCTTTGATTATTATTATTGCTAATTTTGGCGCTTCCCACTCGAAAGTTTGAAATGCTTCCTCAAAAATTGTCTGAAAGAAACAATAAATTCAAGTACCCTCTAAAATAATGCACCCCTTCATTTTGTGTTTGTACAACCGTCTTGAGCACCCTAAATTTATGCCCCCCTTTCCTCACGCTGATCACTGTTACAGTATTGGGTTGATGATAAGCTTTCGCCTGATGATTACCTTGGGGCACGCTATAATCGGAGTCAATTCAGTTTATATATGGCACTGGGCTAAATAATGACCCCCACAAAACCTTAAAAATGTTCTTCCCTGTTCAAAACATATAATAGAAACAAAGAATTCAAGTATATTCAAAAATACACCTCTTGATTTTGAAAAAAAAATAAAAAAAATTGGGGAGCTAGTTCCCAAAACTCCTCCACCGATCAAGATTAATCGGCGACCTCGATTTACGCCCTACTTCTCGATTAAAATGATCGCCGATTTTGTTAGCGATAGATACACTGTATGGGGCGTAGCTACTATTAAGGCTGCCATGAGCGGCCAGATACACTGGCTAGTGGCGTAGCTACTATAAAGGCTGCCATGAGCGGCCAGATACAATGGCTAGTGGCGTAGCTACTATTAAGGCTGCCATGAGCGGCCATATACACTGGCTAGTGGCGTAGCTACTATTAAGGCTGCCATGAGCGGCCAGATACACTGGCTAGGGGCGTAGCTACAATTAATGCTGCCATGAGCGGCCAGATACACTGGCTAGTGGCGTAGCTACTATTAAGGCTGCCATGAGCGGCCAGATACACTGGCTAGGGGCGTAGCTACTACTAATGCTGCCATGAGCGGCCAGATACACTGGCTAGTGGCGTAGCTACTATTAAGGCTGCCAGGAGCGCCAGATACACTGGCTAGTGGCGTAGCTACTATTAAGGCTGCCATGAGCGGCCAGATACACTGGCTAGGGGCGTAGCTACTATTAAGGCTGCCATGAGCGGCCAGATACACTGGCCAGGGGCGTAGCTACTATTAAGGCTGCCATGAGCGGTCACATATTTTTGCCGTTCTCCCTTTCACGACTCATACGTTGCAGTTGTCCAAAAATGCCACACCAGCATGTAAAGAAAATGTGACTCCTGAGCGGACCCCTCAATCCTCCCTATTTCGACGCCACTAGCAGTGGCGTATCTACAGTGTTTGACGTCAGACGACAAGATTCATTTCTACGCCCCCCTCCAACTCTGAAACCGGTTATCTTCAACCAATTAATTCTATCAAAGCCCATTTTTACCCCCCCCCCTCCAAGTCTGTCGCCCCGGGACGTAAGTCCCATCTGCAACCCTTTAGCTACGCCTCTGGCCACTGGCACTGGCCATCCAAAAATCTGAAGTGCCCCCCCCCTCCCGGGGAAAACTGACTGGAAATATGAATATTGATATCTGACAGCGAACCATCAATATATGACGTATGACTGAAATTTTAATGAGAGATTCGAAATTGTAGGGGGAAAATGAGACATGGGAATCATAATACTAAAGTAAAAAAAAAATCCTATCAATTATAATGATACATATTTCAGATTAATGTGATCCCACCTCCATTATTGGATAATATTATTAGCCTCACCAGAGCCATGCATTGTGAGGCTAAGACAGTGAGAGCCCTGCATTGTGAAGCTGAGACAGTGAGAGCCCTGCATTGTGAGGCTGAGACTTTGAGAGCCTGGTATTGTGAGGCTGAGACGATAAGACCCTAGCATTGTGAGGCTGAGGCAGTGAGAGCCCTGCATTGTGAAGCTGAGACAGTGAGAGCCCTGCATTGTGAGGCTGAGACATGGAGAGCCTGGTATTGTGAGGCAGAAAAAGAGCCTGGCATTGTGAGGCTGACACAGAAGAATGCCAGAAATTACTGGGGCGTGTCATAAAGAGCTTGATCCGATTGTTGCAGGTTTCGTTAACTTCTTTTTGGTTCGTAAATTGCTGTCGGAAGTTTTTTAACTAAGAAAATTTATTGCACTGCGTGTACTTTTCGTGCTCTTGTTTCTGACGTCGTTTCCATTGTAGTAGGAGAGAGTTTATTTTTTGAGGGTTGAAAGAAAAGACAGAAGGCATAATTTGAGTGAGAGATACTAGGTCGGTTGACTTTTTAAGTGAGAGACGCAGTGGTGGACGTAGTCAAAGAGACACCTGGTGATGGAGAGTTATTCAGGTAATAGATTAGGGAAAGATCTACCGAAGGGATTGTTAAAATATAATCCACCATGTATATTTTCTTCGTTATTGGTCGCCGAAAAGCTGTTTCAAATGTTCTTAGGCCTGTGTTCCTTTCGTTATACTTTTCATCGCATGTCTTAATAATATACACAGAGAGGGGCAGCCCAGTATTTGTTATTATTAGGGGTTTTCTTTTAGCGAAACGGATTTTGGGTATTCATCGTGCGTACCCAATTTTTCCGTACATTGAGGTGAGCTTGACATCTATTCGAGCAAAAGCGGAAGTTATGAGCTTATCTATTTTTTTTAGAACTTTCAAAGCAAAGCTATTTTTTTATACCACATATTACTTATAATTAACACATATCTTTATTTTAATTCAAACAAAATGTTTATTTTTTATTTTTATTTTTTGAAAGTCTTTAAAAATTGATTAAATGATAATTAACAAAATCTGAATATAAAGAATGTCTTGATTTTTTAAAAAAAAAGTTCCTTTCTTAGAATGATTTTAAAAATTAAATAACACGTAAAAAAAACAAAGTTTTGATACAAATATTTACATGCATTATTTTGTTTATATTAATAATCTATTAACCCGCCAGCTTTTACACCACAGATTTATTACACCATTTAAAAAAAAAAATATATTATTCACCACACGCATTTGCGATGTTTTAAGTTTCTGATTTAGCGCCGTTATCGGAAATGTTATTTCGCGAAATCGATGTCATAATATTACCTTTAACTTTCCCTCGGAAAAAACCGGTAAAACAGATTTTAGGGGGTTGGGGGTGGGGCTGAAAATTGACAGAACCTGGCAACGAATCTATGTACCGATTTCAATTCGATAGGAGGGCGGGAAGTGTGTTAATTAGCCTGGCGAAGATTTAGCGACACAGCCAGAAAGGAACACACGAGCAAAAGCCAAGTTGATGTGTGGTTTAAAAAAAAGAAAAAAAAGCGATAGTCGTTTCGTGAAGAAACAAGAACAACGGATATCGTTTCAAAACCGATTACCGTACCGATCACCGTACCAATTACTGTACCGATTACCATACGGGTTACGATACCGATTACCGCAACGATTACCGTACCGATTACCGTACCAATTATTGTAGCGATTACCGTACCGATTACCGTCTAACATCAATACCACCACCATTACTTGCTAAGTGACCTAGGGCCAATTTCCTTAAAGTAGCATCCATTCCACGTCTCAGCAATGTCTCCAATTATAGGGATTTTCATTAAAATTATTTTTATTTACATGTTTTTTTAAATTTTAGCGGTCCAACTTTATACATAAGTCAGTGAGTCCCCACATACTCAAATGAACTTTTTTTCTTATACAAGAGCAACTTAAATACATTTATGTCTTAAAAAATACAAATATATTTCTAATTCACTCCATTTGATGTGTCCATTCACTCTATTTTAGTGCGCCCATGCCAATATTTGGTGTGCTCATGCAGTTATGCGTGTCCGTGCACTATATTTGGTGTGTCCATCCACTCTATTTGTTGTGTCCATGCCCTCTTTGTTGTGTGTCCATCCACTCTATTTGTTGTGTCCATGCCCTCTTTGTTGTGTGTCCATCCACTCTATTTGTTGTGTCCATGCCCTCTTTGTTGTGTGTCCATCCACTCTATTTGTTGTGTCCATGCCCTCTTTGTTGTGTGTCCATCCACTCTATTTGTTGTGTCCATGCCCTCTTTGTTGTGTGTCCATCCACTCTATTTGGTGTGTCCATGCCCTCTTTGTTGTGTGTCCATCCACTCTATTTGTTGTGTCCATGCCCTCTTTGTTGTGTGTCCATCCACTCTATTTGGTGTGTCCATGCTCTCTTTGATGTGTGTCCATCCACTCTATTTGTTGTGCCCATGCCCTCTTTGTTGTGTGTCCATCCACTCTATTTGATGTGTCCCTGCCCTCTTTGTTGTGTGTCCATCCACTCTATTTGATGTGTCCATGCCCTCTTTGTTGTGTGTCCATCCAATCTATTTGTTGTGTCCATGCCCTCTTTGTTGTGTGTCCATCCACTCTTTTTGATGTGTCCATGCCCTCTTTGTTGTGTGTCCATCCACTCTATTTGTTGTGTCCATGCCCTCTTTGTTGTGTGTCCATCCACTCTATTTGTTGTGTCCATGCCCTCTTTGTTGTGTGTCCATCCACTCTATTTGTTGTGTCCATGCCCTCTTTGTTGTGTGTCCATCCACTCTATTTGGTGTGTCCATGCCCTCTTTGTTGTGTGTCCATCCACTCTATTT
>CAXITT010000474.1:230816-259055 GCA_964033795.1 Lymnaea stagnalis | reverse complement strand
TTGGACCTACATTGGGCACACATGAGAGTTGGACCTACATTGGGCAAACATGAGAATTGGACCTATATTAGGTACACAAGAGAGCTGGATCTACATTGGGTACACAAGAGAGTTGGAACTACATTGGGCACACATAAGAGTTGGACCTACATTGGGCAAACATGAGAATTGGACCTATATTAGGTACACAAGGGAGCTGGACCTACATTGGGTACACAAGAGAGTTGGACCTACATTGGGCACACATGAGAGTTGGACCTACATTGGGCAAACATGAGAATTGGACCTATATTAGGTACACAAGAGAGCTGGACCTACATTGGGTACACAAGAGAGTTGGACCTACATTGGGCACACATGAGCGTTGGACCTACATTGGGCACACATGAGAGCTGGACCTACATTGGGCATACATGACATTTTCTGACATGGAAGACGTTAGTTATTAAATAGTGTAACAAGCTGTTAGCAGGCTTGAATGACAGAAGACTGAACAATGATCTCTACGAGGAAGGATGAACTGTTTGAAAATCCAACAAAAAACAACTTTACATCGAGCCAATCTGAATATAGCATCTTAAACTGCATCTAAAAAATTGAACAGCGTACTTGATATTCGTGTACCATTTCAGCGAATCGATTGAGCATGGAATGTCAGTTGCCCGGAACAAAATATATGGTGCTGCACGACAGGAGATACAAAGATTAGGATGGAATGAATTGTGCAAAAGTACATTTAACGGGTCTCTGTATTGGGAGGTATTAAATTGTACAAAAGTACATTTAACGAGTCTCTGTATTGGGAGATATTAAATTGTACAAAAGTATATTTAACGAGTCTCTGTATTGGGAGGTATTGCATTGTACAAAAGAGCATTAAACGGTTCTCTGTATTGATATGTCTTCAATTGTTCCAAAGTACATTTAACGGGTCTCTTTATTAGGACGTATTCAATTGTCCCAAAGTACAATCAATTGTTCTCTTAATTGGTATGTATTCTTGTACAAAAGTACAACCATTTGGTTCTATAGAAAAAGAAGCGTTTCAAGTGACCGACGTTTGATTTGGACTTCAGAAAAGAACAGAGTTTGAATGGATTTCAACAGAGGACAGAAAAATAATTTAAAAAAACGTTACGTTTAGATAAACGTTTGTATTTACTTAGTTTACATGTTTTAATAACTGTAAAGCGCTTAGAGCTTTATGTTAAGCGCTATATAAAAATGCCTAAATAAATAAATAAATAAATAAATAAACACCCAGAAGACCAATCAGATTACCTTTCAGATGACCAATGAGATGACCTATCAGATGACAAATCAGATGAACAGACAGAAGACCAATTAGACGAACTATCAGATGAACAATTAGATTACCAACCAGACAATCAATTTAATGACCAATTAAATGACGGATCAGACGACCAATCAGTTGACCAATTAAATGATCAATCAGATGTCCAATCAGAGGACCAACCAGATGACAAACCAGATGACCAACCAGATGACCAACCAGATGACCAACCAAATGACCAACCACAAAACCAATCACATGGACCGACTTAATGACCAACCATCTGCCCATCCCATGGAACTATTTCCCAGACATATTTCCAGCAGGGCGCCAAACAGCACATGTTTATTTTAAAGCCAAAAATAGACTCGTCATGGGGAAGATGGCAACAGACTTTACCTAGAGCTTGCAATAAACATGTTTGTGTTTGACGCTGTAAGATAATATATTTACGTTCGTTTCATAGTATAGCTTAGTAGTATTGGCATAACATTATACCATGGTTTTGTATGTTACTTCTGGAATAGTTTAGTATTGTCATAACATACCATGGTCTTGAATGTTACTGACAGTATAGTTTAGTATTGTCGTAGAATACCCTAGTCTTGTATGTTACTGCCAGTATAGTTTAGTAGCGTCATAACATACCATGGTCTTGTATGTAACTGCTGGTGTAGTTTAGCATTGTCATTACATACCATGATCTTGTATGGTAACCTGGTTATAGTTTAATATTGCCATAACATACCAATTGTCTTGCGTTGAAACTGTCGGTATAGTTAAGAATTGTTGTCATAACATACCATGCTCTTATATGTTACCGCTATGTTACGTTAATTCCAGTTTCAGTTAATCCCTAGGTGTGTCGAGTAGCCCGTAAGACATTCATTCAGGGGCAGACATCCCAGCGGCTCGGTGGGCTCCTCCTGGTACACATGTCCTTCATTCAACTAGCCACCATGGACAATAAATTTCCAGTACAATATATTGTTTTAAAATAAAACCTTACAATGCTCGACATTCTGAGTTGAAAAGCAAAAATAATGGGGAAAAGACAGAACAAGTCGAATTTTTTAATTTTGACTTGCTTTTAATTTAACAAAAGTAGAGAAAGGGAACTCATATGGTTGGTAACAATGAGGGTCAATAAGGGAACTGAACGAGCCGCTCCGCTCCACTGACCCTGTGTGGAGGCTGCAAATTAAAATCTTTATCTTAATTAATGCCACTGGCACGTGTCGGAGCTGCCGTCGAAGTCATCGGTTAGGTGGTGCGCATTGTGTGGAGCCATTGTGTGGAGCCATTGTGGGGAGCCTTTGTAACTTGATGACACTTGAACAAGTCCATGTATAATTTTTTTTAAATTTAAGATGTATGGAAACAAATAAATGTCGCTTCACAATAGGGATTTAAAAAAAAAAAAATGAAGTTGAGACAAACAAGGTGGGAATTGTGGGACGAGGCGCGGCATAGAAAAACCGAGAAGCGTGGGAGATGTAGGAAGTCGGAGGATGGCCCTTAAAAAGGCTTGGTTAAATGAAGCGTGGTGAAATGTTTTTTTTTTTTTTTTTTTTTTTTTTTTTTAAAAAACAAGAGGTTTTTTTTTTTTTTTTTTTTTTTTTTTTTTTAAATACACAGAAGCGCTTTTTATATTAGTATTATTTTTATTAGTGGTGGCCTAATATATAGCGCGGAACCCGAGTCTAGGGTTACATGATTGTTACATTTCAAATTTTCCAGACACATGGCATCTTTATTCACGTTTCGGCTTGTTCTTCGTTGGGAAGATCAGCCCCGTATGGGAAACATAACAACTCATGATTTACATAGAGTCATTCAGGTGGTCCTCCAGCCCACAGCAGAAACGTTTTTCCCCAGCTGTCATTTAGTGTATACTATATCTTTCTAAGTGTGTACAGGATCTTTTTAGTGTGAACATCAGCCGGGGTGTGTCGCTAAGCGTATCATTAGCATTCATGAGCAATGACTTTGATATTGTATGCTTGTAATTAGTTTTTGTAGTGTTGCGTTTGTTTTAAATGTGGTGAATTATAGATATTTTTTGTTGACTTTGTACCGCGCTTCGAGCCTTAGGGGATGAAGCGTGTTTTTGAAATGAACTTTATTATTATTATTATATATACATATTTATATATATATATATATATATATATATATATATATATATATACACACACATACACATTTTTTTTGTTTTAAATGTGGTGAATTATAGATATTTTTTGTTGACTTTGTACCGCGCTTCTAGCCTTAGGGGATGAAGCGTGTTTTTGAAATGAACTTTATTATTATTATTATATATACATATTTATATATATATATATATATATATATATATATATATATATATACACACACATACACATTTTTAAGACCTTCAGACGATAAATCCACTGTTTTGTTTCGTATTTCCCACACGCCGTGTTTTATATTTCTTGTTGCTTCAACATGTACGCAATCGTCCTACTTTAAGCGTGTAAAGTTACGTTGCGTTAAGTGAGATTGAAATTTGGTGCACAGGAATAATTATCTATTTGTGTTTTGTTTTTAATTCTGTAACAGGAGTCGTAAAGAAAACAAAAAAAAAAGAGCTGCTTAATCGCGACTCTCCAGAAGGGGGGGTGGGGGGGTGGGGGCGGAAGGTGCACTAAAGAAAAAACAAAAAACCACCTCTGTTTCGTGACTTGATTCTTCATGCATGACGTCTTACGGTCGAACGGGATGGTTCCCACAAACGGAATCGATGGAATGGTTTAGACACCTGACTGCAATCAGCGACCTACGCGTGGGAAGCGTTTTTTTTTTTTTTTTTTTTTTTTTTTCTTTTTTTTTATCTCGTATGTCTTTGTGGTGAATTAAACATGGGCAGGAGTTCGGGCGAACCTGGTGGCAAAACCAGCATTTATGAGCTTTCAAGACTCGATGGCCGACGGTACCCCATCACTCTCGCGAATTTTTTGGCAAGGATTGAGAAGAATTTCCAACGTGCTTAACTTTAAACAAAAACCGGACTTAAATGATTTAGTTGGACAACAAACACCGGGCGAACGTCAACACGCGTTAGGAAGGTGAAGATATTGTCTATTCCTAACAAACATGCCGCATCGAGGACTTCTGGTTCTTCAACTTCGCTCATGTATCATGGGACTATGTACTTCAACTTTGCTGATGCATCTAGGTTTCTGGCCCGTCAACTTTGCTGATGTATTTAGGATTCTGGAATTTGAACTTTGCTGATGTATTTTAGGATTCTGGCATTTCAACTTTGCTGGTGTATTTAGGATTATGGGATTTGAACTTTGCTGATGTATTTAGGATTGTGGGCATTTCAACTTTGCTGCTGTATTTAGGATTATTTCATTTCAACTTTGCTGATATATTTAGGATTCACGCATTTCAACTTTGCTGATCCATCTCGGATTATTGGTCCCTCAAATTTGATGCTACATCAGGGGCTTCTCGTCGATCAACTTTGCCGATTCTTCAAGGAACTTTGTGCCTCAGATGTTGATTGCTATAGAAAATATGGACTCTTTAAATTGCATTCTTTAAGGATGCATAGTCATCAAATTGGTACACTCAGATCTAACATGAGTGGCTGTTACCCTGCCGGAGAGTTCATCTGATTAGAACTTCAAAAAACAGACTTTGTAACATGGTACTCATTCGGATTTTTCCTTTACCATTCTCGTGAAGATTTCAGGACTTGACCCCCAGATTTGATTCTTATGGTCATACAACGAGGTCTTTATTCTTTAGCGTCACATTAGCGTGTTAAAAAAAAAAGGCAAAACAAATTAGATTTTTTAAAAATTGGACGAAACAAATAAAAATAAAATCCACCAATCAGAAATAAAAAAAATTTCATTAAAAGAATAATAATAAATTCGAACTTTCAAAATGATACAAATGAAAAGTGTGTATTGTCTTTGTCAAACTGTAGATCTTAGTATCCTGTGCTCATCCAGCCTTCGAAGCCAGATGCTCACCCGTGGGACATCATAGGCTCTCACTTATTCACACAGACCAGTGCAACCGACATCAACACAGCAAACACTGAATACCTTGATATGAGTTCAATGCTATACGTTTATTACACGTCGTCAAAACCTGACGGATCAGTCAATGTACACCAACAATCCAACTCGTAAACGTATCAACGTTCTACTTCAACGCTATCTCCAGCCGAATCCTCCACACAAAAAAAAACAAGCCACGCCGTGAATATCCCACAACGGCCATCTATGCACCGTAGCAACAACAACAACTAACGCGTCATTTCCGCTTACCCAAATACGTCACAACAATCTCACACACATGAAATCTCTAAACTAAACATCTTTTTCCTACCAAACATGACCACAGTGATCTACACATAACAACAGTGATTCTCATACCCTTGACAGTCTTCTTGCATCTTCGCTTTTTTTTTTAAACGGGGTTACTACTACTTTATTGGTAAACCGACATTGTTTTAAGCATGTGATTCAAATTTCGACTATACACATTTTCCCCCCTGAGAAATTACTTAAAATTCAACTGTTTTTAGATCAATGAAAGGCCTTATGTAGACGACGCCATACATTGAATTTTATCTATGTTGCACTCAGTAAACCAGACATACGTGCATCTGAAGTTTGCAGCCAAAACCAAAGTATGATAATCATATTATCGCATGCACATCGTATGTGTTATGTTCATAGAAGGGTCGTTATATGGGTTTTTTCTTCAAATTTAATTGTAAAAACATATATATTAACATAACTTTGACTTAAACTCCATATAAAAGCTAACACACCAATATAAACACGGTTTTTAAATGTATTATTTAATTTAGATCAATGTGTTTATCGTGTGTTTCTCTTCACGCTAACTGTGTTCACTTTATCTAACAATATTTTCTGAATAACGACGATTTTTATCTAAGCATTAACCCTCGTAAAATGAGAGGATAAAGGGAAATCACCCTCCCTGGGAAAAAGGGGTCGGCTAGGACGCTTCCAGCCCTTCTCACACAAGGGGGGTTTCTCCATCCATCACGTTTTGCCCCCCATGTCTAGCGTACCTGACACTTGGGACAAGCCTAACCAATCCGCTGATTAAAAGGGCTTGGTCAAACATGGTAGCCGAGGAGTAGGCGGGAAGGGAAAAGAAGATAGAAGCCAAAGATAAGAAAATAGATGCGGCAGCTAGGAAAATAGATGCGGAAAATAAGAAAATAGATTTAAAAAAAAAAATTTTTTAGCCGGAAATAATGCATTTATTTTTTCACAATGTTTGTTGACTACAGAAAATGGAAATCAATATTCTTCATTTTTTTAGAAATAAGAATTTCAACAAAAAATTTTCTTTTGCCTCATCCGATCAGAGTGATTCAACTTAAGCATGTACTGTGCCTCAAACACTTAGTAATTAGTAATTATCAGGTTTAACTAATTTGAAGAGTGAAGGGAAGATAATAATTAAAGGGAGATGATCACAATAACCTTAATGAAAAGTAGCGTTGAAGGATGCGGCCGAAAAGCTTTTGTTTTCTAAAAGTCCCTTTCAAAGGGATATTATTTTGGCTAGGTTTCTTAGTCCTAGGCGTCACAAAAGTCAACACGGGCTTATACAAAATACAATAGGATGAAATTCAAAAGGTGAACAGAAACAATGTCTCAAGGGCAGTGATGAATTGTTTACAAAAAATATCATTGCGCCCAAAACAGCTGTCAAAACTTAAAAATGCGTCGTTCCTCCAAGATCCTGTTGGGCTCTGAAAAGCCTCGTGAGGCATCGTGTCATGCCATGGTGTTGATCGGTACACACTGGCCTGACGTGTGTACAGGGAGTCAACATGTTCGTCATGAATAGATATGGATATTGGAAGAGCATATGAAAAAGGGTGGGCTTAAACGGAATTGTTTCTTTCTTTTTTTTTTTGGCAGAAGGTTTTTTCACCTGGGTATAAAATTATGTGGAAGGACTGCAAAACATATCACAATGGCATTACAGTAGAGGCCTTTCAAGAGTGCGCAACTGAAGAGACCTGTCAAGCAGTGCGCAAAAGAAGAGCTATTATAGCGAGACATCAGTTTCCAACTACATATATATTCTGTACTTAAGATTAGAAACAAATCATGAAAAAAAAAAATCAATCTTGGTCGTAGGCAGGATTTGGCCCTCTGGCCGTAGTTTTCCGACTGTTAATAATCATAGAATACTTCAGGATCCATCATGGCGTCTGAGTTCAACATTTTGGTTGGGGGGGGGGGATAACCAATGTCTCCCCTTGTTTTCTTCCCATACACAACTTGAGCATCAATACAATAGTCGAAGTACAAATCCTCTAAAACTATATTTTGAAAATAGTGAAGAGTTGTGTGATTGAATTAGCGGCCACACCTAGTCAGACGCCAATATTGAATTTCCCCACACAAGAGCATCAAGCCGAGCGAGTCTTAAGCGTGCTAGATGCGTGGTACGGTGGGAGGATGGCGTTTGGCGGGGGGGGGGGGGGGGGGGGGGGGGAGACGCCTGATGATTATATGGAAGGGGGTGGAGGTGGATAATGTTATGGGAGGATAAGATATGGCAGCAGATCCCATCTAAGTGTCTGAATCAACTCCAGGCGCTGATGTCCTTTTTTAAAAAGGAAGCGCCCACCTTCTCCCCCACCCCCACCCCATTTCCCGCTGGTGGTTTTGGATGGATTGGTTCACGCCTGGTGTCAGGCGTCTGACTGGGAAAAGTATTAAGATAGCCACTTCTTGGTTCTGTCCACTGGGCCAAGAGCTGAGGGTCAGTCAGGGTGAGGGTCTGATAACTTAAGGAGAGGTCGAGAGGACTAGAGCTGAGCTCTGTGAACATGCGGTCCATTTTTGGTGTGGACGTCGGAGTGGTCCATATCTTATGCTGGAATGTTCCATATCTTTTATTGAATGGTTGTTGGAGTGGTCCATATATATTTTATTGGAATGGTCCACCATTTTTTGTTGAGATGGTCCATATCTTTTTTTTGGAATGGTCCACATCTTTTGTTGGAATGGTCTATATCTTTTTTGGAATGGTCCACATCTTTTGTTGGAATGGTCTATATCTTTTTTAGAATGTTCCACATCTTTTGTTGGAATGGTCTATATCTTTTTTGGAATGGTCCACATCTTTTGTTGGAATGGTCTACATCTTTTTTAGAATGTTCCACATCTTTTGTTGGAATGGTCTATATCTTTTTTGGAATGGTCCACATCTTTTGTTGGAATGGTCTATATCTTTTTTGGAATGGTCCACATCTTTTGTTGGAATGGTTCACATTTTTTGTTGTTTATTTTTACCCAGACACTGATTTCACTTTATCGATGACACAACTCAGAAAACTTCAGGAATGTCCATGCCAAGTTTTGCGTTCATTGAAGACTCAAGGAAAGATAACACAAATATATCGTATACTGGATTCTTAAACGGTACTAAAATTGTCTTTTACGAGTGTCTTTAATTTTAGGTTGCCATTTAGAGACTGTACGTACGAATTTATTCCGTATATATTGAACGCTTTACTTTCAGTAGTAATAAATCTGTTGTGGTCTAAATATTGGCAGATGATTTTTGTTGTTGTTGTTGTTGTTGCTTCATGTCTTCTGAAATTGTACATTAGGAAATGGCGTCAGCGGGCCGTCGAGCTAGCACCAAGTTGTTTATGCCCTCTCTAAAGCATCCCCCCCCCCCGGTTGTGGATGTCCCTTTACCAGGATAGCCCCCTTTCTGTCTTCTGACTTGTTCTAAAAAAAAAATAAACTTGAAGACAAGTAACGAATTTGATTGATCCTAAAAATCATCCAATTTGTTTATGCCCTCTCTAAAGCATCCCCCCCCCCCCGGTTGTGGATGTCCCTTTACCAGGATAGCCCCCTTTATGTCTTCTGACTTGTTCTAAAAAAAAAATAAACTTGAATGCAAGTAACGAATGTGATTGATGCTAAAACTCAGGACAAACCATTAAATCAACAGATTCTAATTTACCGAGAACCTCGTGGAACCAATTACCCATTCCATGAAAGTACATAATAAATATGCTTGGCTGTGTTTATTTTTGTATCTGTCAACTGTGGACATCTGCTTGTTTCAAAATATCTTATGTATCTTATATAAACATCTTCATTCATCTAAGCGCTGTCATCTATACATTGTCATCTATACATTGTCATCTATATATTGTCATCTGTATAGTGTCAACTATATACTGTCATCAAACACTGTTATCTAT
Source organism: Lymnaea stagnalis (assembly GCA_964033795.1). Lineage (NCBI taxonomy): Eukaryota > Metazoa > Mollusca > Gastropoda > Lymnaeidae > Lymnaea > Lymnaea stagnalis. Next base: position 249,495 of record CAXITT010000474.1, on the reverse strand, counting down.
TGTCACAGAACGGTTGTTACGGAGGAGGGCTCCGGTCCTGACTTATCACGAACTGTGTTGACTTAGTAGTGGTCAGTACAGGGCCGCTCCTCTCTGTGATTTACATGCTGGGTGTCTAGGCGTTGAGACAGACAAAAACACAACGTAGACTTGGACGAAATCCAACAACACAAACTCCAGGTGCTCAATGATAAAATAAGACTATATTTATTATTCAAATGGAAAACTCTCCTATAGTCTTCACTAACTGTCAGCTATCTAATATGAGTCTCCAAGGCTATGACTGTTCAACTGTATCCTTTGAACAATTCCTATGTCAACTAGACAACTGACGTCTCCTGATCTCTCTCGACTGCTCTATCTCTACACTACTGCTATGCCTGTCAACTGCCATGTCTCGAAAAACTTCTCCCTTATATTTGCCCGTCGTGTGACTATAGACTCTACTGGCTAACCATCCCACGGTCATTGAATTGCCCGCACCATTAAAGAGAACATTCCCCGACCGGATCCGTTACCCCCGGACGTCCATTCCATGTCCCCACCCACCTATTAGCAGCTATCACGTTGAGAGATTTTCCGTTACTGATAATTAATCTAACTCTACCTATGGTCTTCGTGAACATTTCATTTCCACCTGTAAACTAAAAACTTGTTAATCGAAAACATTTGTGATACCCGTTCCCACACTGTCCACCTGGATTCTCGATTTCCCTAAACTATCATGTCTTTCAAGTACTACCTTAAACTCTGTCGATGTCAGGCCAACAATTCCCTCATCTATTGTACCTTTGTGCGGCACCCACGCCCATTGCTCCCCGTCTCCAGCATGGTCATTTGTGACATCTATACACTATCAAATGATACACTGTCCCCTATAATGCACGGTCATCTATACACGGTCATCGTAACAATGTCATCTATATACGGTAATCTATATACTGTCATCTACAAACTGTCATCTATACACGGTCATCATACACTGGCATCTACATACCATCATCTATATACTGTCATCTATACACGGTCATCTATACACTGTCATCTATACACGGTCATAAGTACACTGTCATCTATAATAATAATAATAAGACGTCTTATATAGCGCGGTAACCCAGCCTAAGGCTGGGCTCACCGCGCTGTACATAAAAATTTTATCAAAAGAGACATAATCATGGACATTAAAATAAAATACATTTATACATCTATACACTGTTATATATACACGGTCATATATACACTGTCATCTATACACGGTCATCTATAAACGGCCATCTATACACTGTCATCTAGACAATGTCATCTATACAATGTCATCTATAAACTGTAATTTATACACTGTCATATATACGCAGTCATTATATACGGTCATCTATTCATGGTCATCTATACACTGTCATCTATATGACATGTTATCTAATAAATAAGAAAAAGTCCCTTTAGAAACATTAACGTGAAATTAGTCAAAAGCGGAATTCAAGCTTACCTCTAACCGATCTCTCTTTGCAAACCTAATGTCTGCTGATGTTGTGAATTTTACTGTTAAAGTAATCGTTAGACAATAGGGCATATTGGAGTTTTTGAGTTAGACAAATGTCATGGTGGAATTTGTGAGTTGGACAATTGTCATGGTGGAATTAGTGAGTTGGACAAACGCGTGTTTGAATTTGTGAGTTAGACAACGACATGAGTGAATTGTTTGGGTTTGAGCGACCGGCTACTTCCGGTTACAAACTAGAACAGGGCATTTACACGTGCAGATGATCGATTTCCATACACTGTGCTATCACATTAATTGATTTGTTCTTTGCATCGATCAGTCTTTATATTTTGACAAACAAAACAAAAACATTTACCCGTATAGGCTGGCAGAGTGCAGAAAACATTCTCAACTGAAAGAAGAATTTTATTTAGAAATTTACACTCAATAGGTTTCTTTTCATGTCAATTAAATAAAAGTGTTACATTTCAAGGGTGATTTAGATACTTTTTTTCTGTTGAAGTTAAGATGTAGGGTGGATTGGTAGACATTAGATCATAGTTATATTATTTTTAAACAAGTATAAAACATATTATTTAAAATGGCTTATTAGACAAACAAATAAAGGAAAAATGGAGCATTAGAAGGCAGGGAGATACAACCCCCCCCCCCCCCCCCCAAAGGTCTGATGGAATTTTGAAAAAAAATATTTTATTTGCTTTACGGGGAAGTATTATTTTTAAATATCTTGGTTTAATCCGATGTCCTTTGAATTTAAACCTACAATCCAACACGACACAGAACCTGGTCACTGAGCGTATCGAATGCTAAATTTAAAAAAAAAAGAAAGAAAAACTTGCATCATGTCATAGCCCATTCAATCGTGGTTAAGTTTTTGGTTTGGGGGGTGGGGGACAATACACGTGGCTCTGTCAATGACCAGTGGCTCTGTCAATATCCATTGTTAGACGCGCTATAAGATCGTGTACTCACCTACACGCCGAGTTCAATATAGGAAGGCAGATCGATGCATTAGAACTGAGATCACTGAGATCAGACTTTGTTGGGCGCGGTGGTGCATTTCAAACAGGGCGTCACGCCCACACAACCTACACGGTTGGGGTACTTTTGATGGACTCGAGCCTTTCAAGAAAGTGTATTTACTGTTCGGATAAATTAAAATATGATTAACTCTCAGGTTCGTGGCAAGCGAAATCTCAAACCTGGGACAAGGCCTGGATTCGGGCACACAGTCCCCCCCCCTAAAATTATATGCTAATGCACATATTAAACGAATTTAGCCACCATTGGGGAGGACACTTTGTCCCTTTTCACTGAATTAAAACTTACTCAAGAATATCGAACGTCAATACACCTCATCGATTTTTTTTTCTTTTCTTTTTTTTTTAAAAAAATAAATTAAAAGAACATCTTTTACCTGGTCACGAAAGGTGTCACAGCCTTCCTAACAATCATCTCCTGGCCGGTGTGGTCAGTTGACTGAAGGTACACGCATTTGGAACGTTAGAATGAAAGACAATGGAGGCATACGTCATTCTTTCAAATATTTACTTCATGTTAAATTTCATCTCTTGTAAATGCGCTACAGTACAGCTAAAATATTACTTCAGTCAATTGAGTAGGCGCTATAAGTGATATTGAACATTTAAAAAAAAGTAAACACAATGCAGGAGTAGTGTCCTGCTTCCTGTAGGTTAATTAGATGGGCACGTACAGTCCAGCAAGTATTTTTTTGTTTTGTTTTTTTTGTTTTGTATGATGTTTTTTCAAGGTTGTTATTTTAATAGCGTTTAATTATTCCAGGAGAAATTGTTTTTACTTTATTCAATTATTATTATTTATTATTCATGACTATTATTTATAATGCGTTATTTATAAGTCATTATTCATTATTTATTATGTTGAACAAAAGACATTATTTCCAAGATGTAACCAGATAAACTTCATTTGGCCTTATAGAGCGGAAATGAACAAATGAAAGAAAAACAAGTTGAAGAAATGTTAACAAAAAAGTTTCCACTTTCTGACTTGCAAAACTGGATGTTGAGGTCAACGCCTAATTTTTTTAATTTTTTTTTTCTGCTTGTTTTAAGTAGCCTTCCATGCTTTAATTTAATTAAAAATCTGCTGAGCAAACACAATTGACGAAGTGGTTTATGATCTAACAAGGATGATAGTTTATGAATATGACGTATGACTCCGCAAGAAGGCCCACTCAAAAATGAATATAACTTATGCTTTTAAAAATTACATTTAAAACAAAAAAAAAATGAATAAAACAATTTATAGCAAGGAAATCAATTTCACAGCATTGCTGGCACCCCTTTCTTGTGTAGCTTTGGATCGGACGATGTATAAATATTAATCGTTAAAAAAAAAACACACACAATTGGAACAACAAGCACAATGGTACTGACAGGCAGCGATAGAGTGCTGTGTAAATACATAGCGTTATAATATACTATGTGTCTCTCATACAATGGGCTGTGATATGGGAAATGCTGTGATGGGAAGTGATGTGATGGGAAGTGATGTGATGGGAAGTGATGTGATGGGAAGTGATGTGATGGGAAGTGATGTGATGGGAAGTGATGTGATGGGAAGTGATGTGATGGGAAGAGATGTGATGGGAAGTGATGTGATGGGAAGTGATGTGATGGGAAGTGATGTGATGGGAAGTGATGTGATGGAAAGTGATGTGATGGGAAGTGATGTGAAGGGAAGTGATGTGATGGAAACTGATGTGATGGGAAGTGATGTGATGGGAAGGGATGTGATGGGAAGTGATGTGATGGGAAGTGATGTGATGGGAAGTGATGTGATGGGAAGTGATGTGATGGGAAGTGATGTGATGGGAAGTGATGTGATGGGAAGTGATGTGATGGGAAGTGATGTGATGGGAAGTGATGTGATGGGAAGTGATGTGATGGGAAGTGATGTGATGGGAAGTGATGTGATGGGAAGTGATGTGATGGGAAGTGATGTGATGGGAAGTGATGTGATGGGAAGTGATGTGATGGGAAGTGATGTGATGGGAAGTGCTGTTATGGGAAGTGCTGTGAGACGGTCAATTTCAGGAATAAGACTCACTACCGTTACCAATCATAAGACGCAAGCTTTTCAGATTAAAGAATAACGATGATAGCAACAGCCCAATAAATAAATTTAAAATTCTTTCCAAGTAATTAAATTTATTTTAAAAGTGCAATGGTTGATGACCGAAAACATGGCAGCCACACGCATTTAATGACCAGTAAATTTGATGGACCTTTCGATTACTTATATACAAAAGTGTTATTTTGTCTACATTATGCCTCGCTCAGTAGCCATAGAGTTTTGCCACTGCTTCACTGATTTTCGGCAAACAATGTGCACATTGTAGACATAAATGTCAGTCTCACACTCACCTTCATCTAAATACTAGCCAATATACCCGCTGTTCTTGGGTTTGTATATGGAAAAAAATCTCATAAAGCGTGATAAGCAAACACGTAGTCAAAATCTCAAACTTGTGATTCTCCCTTCCTAAGAAACACATTATATCAATGTAGCAATACACATCAAAAACAGATAAAGTATTTAAAGACCAAATTTAATTTTTAAAAGATTTCTTTTTTGTTTTTTTTGTTAAAAAAGGTATAGACCAATGCCAACTCAAAAGCCGTTCATCAATTAAAATAAAATATCCTCATTCAAGAGAGGATATTTAGTTATCCCTAGGATAGGGAATTATACAAATCATTCAGATAAATATGCAAGTTAATTTGTCTAAATATTTCATTAAAACGGAAGGAATTGGCAAAGATCTTGCCTTTTAAACTTTTACTACTGGTACACCCCCCCCCCCCCAAATCTTCGTTGCCATAGGAACTTAATAATTAAAATAAAATATCCTCATTCAAGAGAGGATATTTAGTTATCCCTAGGATAGGGAATTAAACAAATCATTCAGATAAATATGCAAGTTAATTTGTCTAAATATTTCATTAAAACGGAAGGAATTGGCAAAGATCTTGCCTTTTAAACTTTTACTACTGGTACACCCCCCCCCCCCAAATCTTCGTTGCCATAGGAACTTAATATTTTATATGTTACAGCAGTGAGTATTTTAATTTTTAATTTGAATGACAAACAAACTTAATTGTACAATTCCTCCCATTAAAATTGATGGAGAAAAACACAAAAGATAAAGAGATTTAATTAGAATAGAGTTGGGCCACTATCTGCACAAAACGATTTGAATATTATTAGTTTGAGATCCACAGATATTTTAAAAAGGGATTATGAAGCGTATATTTACCAAGTTTGTCAAAGATGCAACAACTTACTTATCAGCTAGAATTCTAACCTAAGCCATCTTGTAAACTATTGGCTATTATAAGGAAAATACATTTTTAGAACCTTCTCAACTCATTTGGAATGGTAAAGAAACTTCAAAAAACACATTTAAATCTGATTTCATAGCATTTGAGGACAATCATAGACATTAATAGAAACATAAGATACATGAAAAGGACATTTGCATAATCTTAAAGACTTTGTTAAAAAAACAATCGAGGGTTCTAGAATAAGAAGCTTTAAAAATTTCTATGAACCGATAATGGTGAAATCGTATGGATAAGTATAAAAAATCTATAACACTTAACTAAAATTTCCATAAAGTTTTAGATACCTATGGCATTTTCATAATCTTCATAAGATATATAGAACAATATAGAACTTGCTGAATTTTTTTTTTTTAAACCTTCAAATAATTTGTACTAAAAATTACTCTTTTTATATCGTAAATTTTATAAAATGTGTAATTATTAAAACATTTATACATTTTATCAAATATTTTACTATAACAATCAAAGCATTGAATTGTTTTGTTGTTTTTTTTTACATTGAAAGTATTAATATTTAAAAATGTAATTTCAAATATATTATGTTACCTCGAAACGCCGCGGACATCGGAACAGTGCACAGCGTAAGTATTTCAAAGTATGAAGGAAAATAAATTTATTTTATTTCAATTGTTTCAATCATGAGTTATTTTGTTAGTCCGCACCTGAATAAAAAAAAAATATATGAAAGTTTAAACTTTAAAAGGGGCCCTAATGTGTGTGTGTGTCTGTGTGGCTGTGTGTGTGTGTGTCGGGGGTGTGAATGTTGAAACACGCATTACTTAAGAAAAACGTATTTGTTGGGTGGAGAGGTGTGAGGTTAGTAAAGGACAATGTCAATTAATGCCAAGTAACATTAAACGCAAGGACCATTCGCGTGATTTACAGCTGGTACAGTCCAACTCAGCGTTCTCTTATCTAATGCTTGATATCTGGTGCTGTCTACCTCAGTGTTCTTTTATCTAATGCTTGATATCTGGTGCTGTCTATCTCAGTGTTCTCTTACCTAATGCTTGATATCTGGTACTATCCACCTCAGTGTTCTCTTACCTAATGCTTGATATCTCGTACTGTTAACCTCAGTGTTCTCCTATCTAATGCTTGATATCTGGTACTGTCTACCTCAGTGTTTTCTTACCTAATGCTTGATATCTGGTGCTGTCTATCTCAGTGTTCTTTTATCTAATGCTTGATATCTGGTGCTGTCTATCTCGGTGTTCTCTTACCTAATGCTTGATATCTGGTACTGTCCACCTCAGTGTTCTCTTACCTAATGCTTGATATCTCGTACTGTTAACCTCAGTGTTCTCCTATCTAATGCTTGATATCTGGTACTGTCTACCTCAGTGTTCTCTTACCTAATGCTTGATATCTGGTACTGTCTACCTCAGTGTTCTCTTACCTAATGCTTGATATCTCGTACTGTTAACCTCAGTGTTCTCCTATCTAATGCTTGATATCTGGTACTGTCTACCTCAGTGTTCTCTTACCTAATGCTTGATATCTGGTACTGTCTACCTCAGTGTTCTCTTACCTAATGCTTGATATCTGGTACTGTCTACTTCAGTGTCCTCTTATCTTATGCTTGATATCTGGTACTGTCTACCTCAGTGTTCTCTTACCTAATGCTTGATATATGGTACTGTATTATCAGTATTCTCTTATCTAATCCAGCGATGGTGTAAAAAATAAATAAATACACATATAACAGCAGCAAAATTCTCTTTTAATCTAGAGAATAATAAAACGAGAATGTTGGCTGAGCTGGTAAGTGAAATGGCATTAGACCTCAGTGCACCAATTCTATCCCTAACCCCCATCTCCCCTGCCATTGTCTTCCCCGAACTCCCCCAGCATCTACCCTGCTAGTAACACCACAACTGATTTAGATTGTGTTCTTGTCCCCGTGGCGGCCTGGTTGCAAGCAGGACCTGATTTGTCTTCCCCCTTGGGGGCTGGCACAACTTGATGTTCTATCGACTCGGGTGGCTTCAGTTATTGGGTGATTCATCGCCTGCGTAGATCTTTTTAATGTGGTTCGTGTCTCAACCCGGGAACATGGGAGGTTTCATTACAAGGGTAGCTTGAGGTTCCTTGTCTCAACCCGGGAACATGGGATGTTTCATTACAACGGTAGATTGGGTTCCTTGACTCAACCCGGGAACACGGAATGTTACATTACAAGATTAGATTGGGGTTTGTGTCTCAACCCGGGAACACGGGATGTTACATTACAAGGGTAGATTGGGTTCCTTGAGTCAACCCGGGAACATTGGATGTTACATTACAAGATTATATTGGGGTTTGTGACTCTTCCCGGGAACATGGGATGTTACATTACAAGATTATATTGGGGTTTGTGATTCTTCCCGAGAACATGGGATGTTACATTACAAGATTATATTGGGGTTTGTGACTCAACCCGGGAATATGGTATGTTACATTACAAGGGTTGATTGGGTTCCTTGACTCAACCTGGGAACACGGGATGTTGCATTACAAGACTAGATTGGGGTTCGTGTCTCAACCCGGGTAAAAATTTAATTGTAATGTTACATTACAAGAGTCCATTGTTTTTCTTTTTTTTTAGGAGCAAAAATTTGACATGACACGATTGACGCTACTAGATTGGGTTTGTCATGAGTAAGGATGTTACTTTACAAGGTTTAAACTGGGTTATTTTTGTTTAGGAGTATGAGATGTTACAGTAAAAGCAAACAGTTTACAGTTTATAACAATGGATGGGTGCTCCTGCTAGGCAAGATGGGTAGTATTTAATAGTTTTTGATTCGGTACCATCAAAATTACAGTCGTTTCGTAACGTGGCTTTTGCAGAACATCATGAAGATGTTTAGATGTAAATTATTTTTTTTTTAATTTATCCTAGATAAAATATTGGATGCGTTTACTATAAATTAGAGTATTTCTGTTTTATTTAATTTGTAAATGAAAGATGATCTGAAAACTTTTCATCTAATAATGGTGTATTTCTTATCCATTTAAAAACTTAACATGTTTTGAAATTTCTACAAAACCAATTATTGAAACATTAAAGTAGCGATTGAGACATTTGTGGGCGTAAGTATGAAATCATTCAATGTAACAACTTGATGTGAAACTATCGATGAACGCATACGTTACAATTGAGGAAAAACAATCATCGATTTCAAGCATTTTTTAGTTTGAAGATAAACTATTAATAAAGAGGTTTCCGCTTACGACTATTACATTATACATTGGAGCGGGAGGTAATCATTCTAGAATCAGTCGTTCTATTACTCCCCTTAACTTTCTAGTGTCATCGTTGTCATTAAACTGCCGACACAATACATTAGTGGAGAACAATCTTTCCACTGACCGTGACTTGTGAGAGAAATTGGATTGCCAATCAATTGCTTTCATTACACGTATCTACACCCCGGTTTGTTCGCACTCCTTGCAATTCTATACGTGATTAAAAAAAATCATATTTCAGTGTTCACAAAACAACGTTAAAGAAATTAATTTATATTAAACAAATAAAGATTCAAAGACAGAGCTGACGTAAATATTTATTTCAAAAATTTAGTTTGAAGGATCCTATGAGAAATTCAAACCATGTTTCCCCATTGAAAAAACAAAACAAAAAACAACAAAATATTCAGCAAGTAATTAAATTTTTAGCTAAACTATTTTTAAAAAACAACAACAGATCAGATGTTTCACCACTTGATTGCATCGAGTGTTTAGCCAAACACAATAAGACATTGCTCATTCAGCGACGGTCGGCCATTAGTATTTTTTAGATATTACAATTCTTAAACATAAAGGCAGATTGTGCAGTGTCTGCTCTGCAGGTATTGAGGACCGTTCCTTACGAAATGTGGTAATGATTGGCTGTGGCTTGTGATGAGATTGTTGAACCCTAGTGCACGTCACCTGAAGCCTTAACTCATAAAAGGTTAATACCAAGAAGGTTTTATTTATTTATTGTTTCGGGTGTGGGCGGGGGTGGTGTGTAATCTTAGTGGGAGGGGGTGGGAAATAACATTCCTGTCTTTTAGCAATTAACAGTAAATGGTGTTAATGTTGAAGAAGCTTGTGCCAAAATGTGCTTATATTTTCTTAATGATCTATTCACAAAATAAATAAACTATTCTTCCATTCTACGGGTTTCTGTTGCCGTCCTACCGCCCCATCGGCAGATAACTTCGTACTTTAAACTGTTTCCAGCTCGGTTATCCTCCCCATCCCATGTATTTCGCTTTTCATTGGCGTAGAAAAACCAAATTAAAAATGAATCGATCCACTACGGAAAGTAACCGATACTCGAATTGGCCTTGCAGGAATGATTCCCCCTGGCTGAAAGGGGAGTCACTCTCGTCGAATTGTGTTTAAAGTTGTGTTTCACAATTACAGGAAGTACTTTTCAATATCGGTCTGTAGCGTCACGTCTTTAGTGTGTGGTGGGTTTTGTGTCACCCGTCCGTCACAGTGTGACGATGGTGTAGTCTTCGCAGGACGAAATCACAAGGCCTGGGATTATTCTTTAGGAGGACAAGCTGGTTCCCTATAGACAGCTAATAGCCCCATCTCCACGCACCAATGGAACACCATAAGCGAATGATACAGCTTGGCACCAGTAGCGTCGCAATGGGTTCCCGAAATTTTCATTGTGTCAATGTTATCTGCCAACGGGACCCCCTTAGCCTTGTTAGAGTTCAGAGTTTGCCTACTCTGAGATGAGTTGCCGTCGAATGTTATCTGCCAACGGGACTCCCCAGTCTTGTTATACCGAGCTAGCTTTTGGCATAATTTATTCCTATAAAAAAATCTAAGCAAATTTAACATGTCCGCCGACATATCCAATATGACAGGCTCATTAAAACCATAAATCAAAGAAAAAAAATAAACAAAACAAAGCTCTCAATTACTTTTTGTTTGGTAGATTTTATAGTTAAATTTTGGTCCTGAATGGAAGACTGATGAAAATAAAACAATACTACTGTCAATGATCATAGCCATTGAGATCATTGTTCAGCGCTGATGTTAGCTCAGGACATCTTTGTTCAAAATGCTGGTGTGGACTCTGGACATCATTGTTCATTGCTATTGTTAGCTCTGAACATCTTTGTTCAATGCTGGTGTGGACGCTGGACATCATTGTTCATTGCTAGTGTTAGCTCTGAACATCATTGTTCATTGTTGGTTTGAGTAGCCCGATTGAGGTTTTACTGATATAAAAATTCCCTTGGATATTTGTGACGTTCTTAAATTATGTCTACACTGTATTCTTATTATTTACGTTAATCTGTTAATCAGCTTTGTCTCAGAAGTGGGAGTAAGGAGACGCTAAAACTGCTCTAGGGACACATCAACTAATATTGAAGTTCTTAGCATCTTAGAATGTTTTTTTCCAATGTGAATCTTGCATGTCCAGGAGTTTTTAAAAATATATTTATACTAAAATGTTCCCAATGTTTATCTTATGATGAGAGACAAATACTGGAGGAGATCATTGAGGCCCGAGTTGTGAGATGAAATTGTTTTTTCGACTTCTCTGACCAGGTTGTCCGACGCAGCAGAGCCCACCAGGGAAACGACACCGAACTTACAGGCATGTACGAGACAACAATTCATCCTTAGCTTGAAGTAGTGGGTTTCAAGTATACCCCGGGTTTTGAAATTAAGTCTGGAAAGTTACGTCAAACTCCTCAACTTTGTCTACGAGGTCTTGGGGCAAAGAGACGCTTAAATGATCAGTCAAACTCCTCCACTTTGTCTACGAGGTCTTGGGGCAAAGAGACGCTTAAATGATATTGATGACATGCACATGATATGTGAGATCGGGTAGAATAGGCGACCCAGTTTATACTTTGCATCTATGTGTGAGAAGATTTACATGGTTCAGAATTGAATTATTAGTAAGTTGTAAGTAGGTTAGAGTGTAGTTAACAACTCCCCCCCATGGCTCTGGACTGAGGAGCTGGTGAAAGAGAAACATCGAGAGAATTGGGTATGGGGAAAAAAACAACAACCAAAGGCAAACAAAAGTTATTCAAGCATGGCAAACACCTTTTGAAGAAATCAGATATTGTCTGGCAAGACCAGGAGGCAAGAACATCTAAATGTTATCAGACATATGATGTTGCAAGGTGCATTGTGCATGATGCATCTAAACATCGCACCCAAAGGAGACGCCCTTATATAAAAGTTATCTTACAGCAAGAAATGGTGGGTGGATCTAAATAGTGTCTGACATACAACAGGAGAGTAGACAAATGAAAATAGTATCGTACATACACCGGAGGACAGACATCAGGAGACATACATCAGAAGACAAACACGAAGAGACATACTTTAGGAGACAGACATCAGGAGACAGACATCAGGAGACAGACATCAGGAGACAGACATCAGGAGACAGACATCAGGAGACAGACATCAGACATCAAGAGACAGACATCAGACATCAAGAGACAGACATCAGGAGACAGACACATCTCTAAACATTATCTGACAGATACATTGAGACGGGAAAATCTAAACATTGTGAAGTTGACAACATTGATTCATGTGTCTGGACATCATCGGTCATCTCCCCTCATATCTGATAACAGGGTTTCTGTTGACCTTGTATCAGTTGTACATCCCGAGAAGTCATCACAAAAGTCTGTATGGGGGACTATGTACAAATTGAACAACAAATCTTTACATAAGACGATTGTCGCTTATATGTCAACAGGGGTTTTAAATCATTTCGTCCATATGCATGAAGTATGTTCATCCTTATATATAACCAAGCAAACAAGACCCTAGGGTTCTTAAGGCGAAATCTAAAGATTGGCAACTCCTGTGTGAAAGAAAGAGCATATAAAGCCTTTATCCGTCCGATTTTAGATTATGCATCTTCAGTCTGGGACCCATTTACCCAGAAGAGCATTGACAGGTTGGAGGCGGTCCAGCGACGAGCAGCACGCTTTGTCCTAAACCGCTACAGGAATACCTCAAGTGTTGGCAGCATGCTAGAAACACTAGGCTGGTCACCATTGGAGAAACGACGACGACAATCCAGGCTCTCCATGATGTACAAGATAAATAATGGGCTGGTCCACTGTTCCAGTATTAAACAGAAACTCGTCCCTCTCCCCCATAGACAGCGACGAGGCCATGACAGGCAATTCAGGCTCATACCAGCAAGAAGCCAGTATAGGAGCTGCTCATTCCTGCCCAAGACAATCAGGGACTGGAACAATCTTTCAAAAGGAACGGTTGAGGCGACAACACTAGACACATTTGTGTCTATTGCCTCAAGCCTTCAAACCCCCAGTGCATGATTCCCTCACAAAGTGGCACTGGAAATCTGTGAAATTTCCTCATCAACAACAGGAACAGAAACATTGCAAATCCCATCTACATGCATAGGAGCCAAAATGATCAATAAATTGATCGTGGGCCCTTAAGATATAGAAGAAGAAGAAGATATGCATGCACAGGTGGCAAACCCAGGGGGGTGCGGATGGGGTGACCGCCCCCAGGGTCATCTTGGGGGTTTAAATGTAATACTACATGTGGGATGTGTGTGACATGTGTAAGGATAGCGCACATTTTGGACACCGCTCTTGGTAGCATCAGGTCAAGATACGCCACTGGTCGTGCACCGCAACATAGGAGCCAGAATGATCAATTCATTGATGGTGGGCACTCAAAATAAAGAAGAAGAAGAAATGTATAAAATTGATTCATTGAGGCCTCAACAGATCAAATGTAACAATACATCTCCTTTATCTCTTTAGAATTAAATCCGATTGTCTTCTCTAACACACCAATAGATCACAATTTCCTCCTGGCATTTTAATTTCATTATATAACAAAACCTATCATACAGTCGCTCTAGTTTCAGTGCATTAGACAAGTTTTTAATGTCACATTTATAAAAAAAAAGAAGTAAATAAGTGAAACAGGCTGAAGATGAAACATTGTGGTGTAGGGTATTTCTACACGCTTACAATTAAACTATGTGGTGTAGGGTATATTTACATGCTGACCACCAAAGCATTGTGGACTAAGATAGCTCTCCATTCTCATCGTGAAACATTGTGGTCTATGATAGTTTTAATTACATTCTGAACATCAAACCTTGTCGCCTAGGATAGTTCAACATCCTGAACACCAACCATTGTGTTCTAGAATAGTTCTACATGCTAAGTATGAAATGACCTTTTGGTATACAAGAGTTCACGATGAATTTATCAATTTTATTTTTGTAAGGGTGACAAATTTGTCTTCTCCTCACCTCCCTACCCCCCCCTCCCTTTTTCCATTCATTTTTGCATTATACAACGTGAAAAGAGAGGCTGATAAAAAATCGAGAGAAAATAAATTTCCAGATTTTATACACACAATATTCTATTACGCTTACAGTGGTGACCTCTGACCTTTTCCTGACAGTAACGTGTTTTTGGACCAGAGCTTTGAGTGGTGGCATTCCGTGATTTTCTCCGTTCATCGGTTGGTTTCTGCTTTCCCCCTTTGTGTGTGTGTGTGTGTGTGTTTGACTGGAGTAGTGAGGGCCTCCTCCTGACCACCACACAACACAACGCCAGGGCTATGGACCTAAAACCTTCATTAAAAATGCATGTGGCCGGGTAGATAGCCTACACGTGGGTGAACATGCATGATCGAACGTCGCTGATTAGCGGCTCACATCTGGGCAGGGTAAGTTGTGGTCAGGAATGGAGGTAGTGACGTCACTGAACGTGGATTGGGCGCAGTGAGGTCATTAAAATGGTATTAATAATCGCTGTAAGGTCGTTAAGTGGCATTAATGGACGCAGTAAAAACATTAGAAGTGGTAAATGGTCAGAGTTGAGCTCACATCAGAATTGCAGATCGCAGTGTCGCTGCCTTGCAAACTGGTTTTAAATGTAGGTCAGGTGTGGGTACACCGTCTTACCAAAATGAGGGTTGGTCTGACTGTTCTAAAAATAGAGTCTAACTCTCGAAACATGTCAAGTATGAATATTCACTAGTAATTATTGCGCACCGAATATTGCATTTGTGTGTGTGTGTGTGTGTGTGTGTGTGCTGAGTGTTTTGAGAGTAAGTTAATAGTTAATGAACGCACACCCCCACCCTCACCCCCACCCAAACCCAAACCCCCATTAAGTTGTTGACGTATATTCATTGTAATCATGACGCGGTATGATATATGGTTCAGCAGTCGATGAACTGAATTTGTAGTGAATGGTTCTGCATGATATTCTCCTTCTAGGAGCTAGCTGTGTTATTCACTCGATTGATTTATTGTTCCACCTGGTGGATTTTTTTCTGGATTAGAGTTTACATTGCTAACGGAAAAAGTTCTTGTGTTCAATTATGGTGTGATGACGACGCATGGCCGTGTAAAAGAATTTGATGTAATATACTAATCAAATACGGTTTAGATGACTCAAAGAGTTTTGTAAAATATGTCAATCAAAGCTTGTATTCCACAACAGATATCGGTCAACAAGCCTGCTTAAATGCAAATCACATTGTGTGTGGCATTTGAGTCATTGGTTATAAAATATTTCAGGCCTATAAGCTCTGGTACCAAACTGTAACCAATGTGACTTGCTTTGGACTATTCTAAAAAAAAAAAAGACTTCAAAGACTGCTTTCATTCTTATAGAAAACAGGACTTAGTGAACATTTGTTTTTACACTTCTAATTCATTCAGCGTGTCACAGTCACATTTCTTTGATTCAGCGTGTCACAGTAACACTTCTAATTGATTCAGTGTGTCAAAGTCACACTTCTAATTCATTCAGCGTGTCAAAGTTACACTTCTAATTCATTCAGCGTGTCAAAGTTACACTTCTAATTCATTCAGCGTGTCACAGTCACACTTCTATTTCATTTAACGCTACTTTTATTTGGATTAATAAAAGCATCTTATATCTTATCTTATATAGTATTCATTTTTGGTAGCCTATAATTATTTTAAAACCCTTTGTAACTCCGCTTTTGTCCTTGGGTGGCTGGTTGGCTGTCAACTTTTGTCGGACCCTCTTTTGGACTCATTTCCCGTCAACCGATCGAGCTGAAACTTGGCACACAGAATCATCGCCTATGAAAACACATTCCTTTTAATTTTAAAGCCGTACTCCTCAACTCCATGCCCCTAAAATAAGGTTTTCCTGTTTTTCAATGGAAAAATTAAAAAAAAAATTTGATGACACCGATTTCACTAAAGAAGAAAATTCCCGAAAACTCCCCTAAGGGATCACCTTGTTAAGAGAAAAAAAGCCAAGTGCTTTTGCTGGTGTCATAATTGGTGTCGTTGGAAGAGTTGGTGAATTAAACCTGCGGTGTGAAAGCTTTAAACCGTGTGGGTCGTTAAAACATTAGTACCGTATAGTTCAGGGCGTGAAAACAAAAATTTGTGTTTGCGAGCCTTAGGGAAGGGAGGGGGGGGGGAGCACTCATTTGGATTCTTATACAGTGCGTTACTTGTCAGCATGTGTTGAATAATCTGTACCACCCCCACCCACCCCCATTGCTTGATGTTACATTTTATAAAGGATTTATACGAAAAAACTTTGTTTTTCAGGGGTTGCTTAATTTGTTCTTCCCTGTGCCCAATGAAGATCACCTTGCGTGCAAGGTCTGGCACGTCAGCCGTGGGTTGCCATCTCAATCTGACCTTTTTCATGTCGAAAAGTTATGAATACGTTGTTAAAACAGATAACTGTTTTCGAAACCAGATTCCCACAAGCGTCAACCAGCGCCAGCCCCTCCCACCCCCACCACTCCCACTTTAACCCCCCAAACAAAACCTGATATCAACATCCCCTAGTCACAATGTACGTACTGGAAAAGTTGGAGAGTAACAGCATTTGTAAAAAAAGGATGATTGATGATTGAATACTCGAAGAGTGCTTGCTTGTGTCCGGTGCTATGCTAGCACGGTCATTAAGAAAAGCTTTCTTTGTGTTAAATATCACCCTATTCCCGCTAACATTGCTCCAAAATTTTATCGGCTAAGCAAAACAGACACACACACACACAAAAAACTACAACAACGACAACAACAACAATAATAAAACCCCATCATAACCACTTTGGTTGATTGATTTATTGTTTATTGACCGTTATCTACCAGCTTAAATTGTGTCAATGTAATCTGAGCTATACAAGAAACATTTGGAAGAAAAAGTTTTAATGTTAATTTAATGACCCCCCCCCCCTAAAAAGGCTCTGGTAAAAGTGTAAGAGTGTTTCATTGAATAAACCAAGAGGAGAGATGTGGATGTAAACAACGTGAAACAGACGGACTCGGAGAGGCGTTTCGCCTGTGTCGGAGGCTGTTGTGAGGCTCAAGGATGTGGGGAAACTAGTCAATCATATTTTAAATATTTATTTTTTGTCCTGATGTGGTTGGTTTTGGTTTTCTGCAACGATTCTCATAGCCGTTGAGTGTTGTGAATGTTGTGAATGTTGTGATCGTTGTGAATGTTGTGAATGTTGTGAATGTTGTGAATGTTGAACAACTTTTTAATCGGTGGGCTTTTTGTCATTCGGTTAATGTGAATAATCCATAGCACTTTTTTTTCCGGGGGGTGGGGGGTGGGGTTGGTAATAACTTGTGAATGGCCAGGTCTGCAAGAATCGGGTCCGGAAAGTCTTAATATCTACGGAAAGTCCTCATTTCTATAATTATTTAAGGCTACATAAATTTCACTTTATCACATTGCGTGGTCCTTAAACGTTTGAAAAGATTTTGTATTGTTTGTCAATCACACATTTATTAGTATTTTTTTTTTAAACTTTTAAAAAAATCTAATTTTTTTCTTCTAAACCTACCACTTGCGAAATAATATTTTTTAGCCTTTTGAAAAGATCCCTGTATTTCTAAACAGGTACTGTTCTTTACAGTTTTCCATTTTAAAATAGATTTATTTAACCGACAACGTCATCCAACGAAGCAGTAGCGGACATCAATGGCTGACAACTAAATGTGCGCTTTGTTGAATGATGGGTTCAGCTTTTGTTACGTGTTCAGTGTTTTGTTGTCCAACAAATGACTTGTCTTCATCTCAAACAGACCGTGAACACACGGGCCGCAGCGTGTCCCAGGGTCCACGCATTGTGGCATTTCAAAGCGTCCCTCGTTCATGGCGTCTCGATGATGGCAAACTTGTTTTTGTTTAGATGAAGCTTCCCCTCGGTCATTTGCATAGTTGCGTACACACATTTGATGACGTCATTCCATTTCAATGACAAAAGCCTAAATGAGAAAAGAACAAATACAAAACCTCTCTCTTTCAACAGTTATTTCTAATCCCTTTTTTTTTAAAAATGTAGTTCAAATCCTTTTATTTAAATTGTATCTTTAATTATTTTTTTACTATTGTATCTCTTATTTCTTTCTTACACTTGTATTTCTAAAATATTTTTTTACAATTGTATCTCTGATAATTTTTTACACTTGTATTTCTAATCCTATTTTTTTTTTTTTTACAATTCTAATATTTTTTTTTATCATTGTATTTATAATCCTTTTACAATAGCTTTACTAATCCTTTTTTTAAAATTGTAGTTCCGATTCTTTTTCTACAATCGTATTTCTAATCCCTTTTCAAAAAAGGGTATTTCCGATTCTTTTTGGTTTTTGCAATCGTATTTATAATTCTTTTTAAATTTTATTTCTAATCTTTTTTTTTTTTTCTCTTTTTTTTTTTAATGTATTTCTAATCCTATTTCACATTTTTATTTCTATTCCTTTTTTTAATTTTTTTTGCCAATCCTTTTTTTTTTTTTTTTTTTTTTT
>CAXITT010000474.1:189929-230009 GCA_964033795.1 Lymnaea stagnalis | reverse complement strand
TCTTAGTTTGGGGGGGGGGGGGTAAAAAATGGTGTTCCACACAGCTTTATAACATATCAGAACACAGCGTTATAACATAACAGAACGCAGCTTTAGAACATAGCGGAACACAGCTTTATAACCTATCAGAACACAGCTTTTTATCATAACAGAACGCAGCTTTAGAATATAGCGGAACACAGCTTTATAACATATCAGAACACAGCTTTATAACATAACAGAACGCAGCTTTAGAATATAGCGGAACACAGCTTTATAACATATCAGAACACAGCTTTATAACATAACAGAACGCAGCTTTAGAACATAGCGGAACACAGCTTTATAACATATCAGAACACAGCTTTATAACATAACAGAACGCAGCTTTAGAACATAGCGGAACACAGCTTTATAACATAAGAGATATTGAAAAGATACCCCGTGATATTTATGCACAGCTCATTAAAATGTCCCAAATGATGAGTTAGACCAGCGTCTTCTGGGCCTAATGGTCAATGCTACATTTGATGGAGGCTTCAATTTGGGCTGATGGAGTCCAAACCCGAACTCCCCCGAACATCCGCCACTACGCCCCAAAACATTCAAAAATAAATCAACCCCCCCCCCCCCCACCCGCCTTACAGTTCCCTGGCTGTGTAGTGAAAGCCCCACAGACATACCAGCACCGATCCACCACGGACAAGAGTGCAGGGGCGTACGAGGCCAGCCAGTTTTATTGAGCTGTGAATGGAGAGCTCAGTGAAGCGGCCTAATTTGCTAATGGCCGTCGCAAGCCATGAGTGTGGGGGGCTATTAATAATTCACAAATAGAAGGAGGGAAGAAAGCATCGGCCCTGCCTGGATTGATACAATCAAATTAGTCGCCCATCGGCATTAGTAGCGGCGATTGTTGTTGTGGTAACAGAGTCGATGTAACGTTAGTATTTGTGTGTAGATACATGTGTGTGGCGTTGTCAAGGAAGTTGTTAGATAGATGATGTGTCTTTGTAAAGGCATTGGTTAGATAATGTGTTGTTGTAAAGGAAATAGCTAAAGGATGTGTCGTTGTTAAGGAAATAGTTAAGTGATGTGTCGATGTGAAGAAAATTGTTAGATGATGTGCCGTTTTAAATAAAATAGATGATGTGTCGATTTAAAAGGAATATTTGGATGATGTGTCGTTGTGAAGGAAATAGTTGGATGATGTGTCGTTGTAAAAGAAATAGTTGGATGATGTGTCTTTGTAAAAGAAATAGTGGGATGATGTGTCGTTGTAAAAGAAATAGTTAGATGATGTGTCGTTGTAAAGGAAATAGATGACTTTTCGTTGTAAAGAAAATAGTTACATACTGTGTCGTTGTAAAGGAAATAGATGACTTTTCGTTGTAAAGAAAATAGTTACATACTGTGTCGTTGTAAAGGAAATAGATGATGTGACGTTGTAAAGTCGTTTGTTATGTAGATGATGTATCGCTGTAAAGCGAGGAGTTAAATGATGTGTCGGTGTCCTTGTAAAAGGAGTAGTTAAAAAAGATCTTGTGCCATTGCAAAAGGAGCAGGGAGGTAGGTGATGGATCGTCGTGACGGGAGTAGGTAGGTCGATGACGCGTCGTTGTCAAGCTAGTAAACACTTAAAGAAAAGGTGATTAGTTGTTGCGATGAAAATAGTTACAAAGATGTTGTGTTGTAAAGGAAGTAAGTAAACGTTTAATACCTCTTCTTGGTGGTGTAATGGATGTAAAGAAATTCTCGTAGACTTAGCTTCAGATTTTTTTCTTGATCCCTTTTAACTCTCAATGCTTGGTCTGTCATCAAGCCCAAAATGTTTGGATAATTTGCTCCACAAAGTTATAAAAAAACGGGATGAAGGCTGGAACATATTCTGTCGACTTGGTGAAAAATTAGGGCTACTGTGTGTCTGCCTTCTTAGGGCAACTGTGTGTCTGCCTTTTTAGGGCAACTGTGTGTCTGCCTTCTTAAGGCAACTGAGTGTCTGCCTTTTTAGGGCAACTGTGTGTCTGCCTTCTTAGGGCAACTGTGTGTCTGCCTTTTTAGGGCAACTGTGTGTCTGCCTTCTTAGGGCAACTGTGTGTCTGCCTTCTTAGGGCAACTGTGTGTCTGCCTTCTTAGGGCAACTGTGTGTCTGCCTTCTTAGGGCAACTGTGTGTGTCTGCCTTCTTTCGAATTCGTAGGCGATGAAGTCATCGCTCTTTTGGTCCGGAGACAATTTCAACGGAACTTCATCGACATTCGATTTTCAATTATGATCACACCAATCATAATAACAACAATAGCAATGGTATCATAGAAGCACAAAGCAATACAACAATACCAACACTTAAGCGGATGCACGAAACAGCACAAACATATATCAAACCTGAAAGCATTTGTGAAATATAAATCAGCTAATATAAATCAGCTAATATAAATCAGCTAATATAAATCAGCTAATATAAATCAGCTAATATAAATCAGCTAATATAAATGATGAACTTTTTAACAAAGGAAACTAATTCGTCCTTTATTTTTTTTATATATAACTCTTTTCAACAGAAAAAGGTAAACAAAAAATTCTTCACAAAAGATTCTGAATATATTAGACATGTGTCGCAATATGCACGTTAAAATTGAGCATTTTCATATTGCGCTTCACATCTTTGCCTACCTAACGTTAGTTGCTCTAGTGCAGGGTTGTCCAATCCGCGTCCAGCAGGCCGTATGTGGCTCAGGATGGGCTTGTGAAGGCGGCCAAACATCCTCATTGAGATAGCGTCTTATTAAACAACTCCTAAAAGCAAAGCTTTTTCGTAATAAATCCTTGAAATGATTATTTTAGTATTATAAATTAATAATATTCTAACTAGACACTCGCTTTCACACCGCATATTAATTTTACCAGCTGTTTCAGAAAAGTAACTGAGAATATTACGAAGCAAACGCACTTGCGATATCGTTGCGAAATTTATTCAGCACATTTATCGGGATTTTTACTTACTGAAATCAGTGTAATTATAGTTCCTTCATCTTCCCCTTGGAAAAACTGATGTGAGCGGGCCTGAAAATTTGATTGAATCTGTTGTCATCGGAAACAATTCTATGCGCCAGGTTTCAGCTGGATAGGTTGACGGGAAGTGGGCTAGTTAACTTTCCGATGATATTTCCACACACCCAGAAAGAAAGAAACAAACGAACAAAACAGGGACGTCATTTGGGTGGGACAGGGTGGGGCATCCACCCCACCCCCGAATTCTGACTTTGCAGGTATTATTTCTATTTCTATGTGCATTGACGCGTCCAGTAATAAAAAAAACTGAACAGGCCGAACAACAAGTTTGAATTGTGCGCACCCCTCTCCTCTGAGAAAAAAACAACAACTGAAGTAGCGCCCTTGGAAGAAATGCGAAGTTAATAGAAAAGGTTTAAAACTACAAAAGGAACAGTGGAGGCGACAACACTAGACACATTTGTGTCTATTGCCTCAAGCCTTCAAACCCCTGGTGCATAATTTCCTCATCACCACCAGTAACAGAAACATTGCCAATCCCATCTACATGCATAGGAGCCAAAATGATCAATAAATTGATCGTGGGCCCTTAAGGTATAGAAGAAGAGAAGAAGAAATAACCTTTTAAAGTGCTTTTCTAGTTGAAGCTAGGTGTGTAGTTGATGGCATTCTGATGGCAAGCACAAGTAATCCAAAACCATCTGCCGATGGTGAGTCTAAGAAATAATGTATGGAAGGCGTGGCAGTTGGGATGATGATATAATTTAGAGAATTTTATGTGTTGCCTCAAGGAGCTCAACTTCTTCCAATGTGGCGCAGGCAAGCTACATAGTTAGGCGCCTCTACCCTAGAGGGAAGGAGCTACACTTCGACTCGGGTCCGTTTCGCCGGCTTGTATATTCGCCCACAAAGATAAAAGAAATGATTTAAATATGCACATAATTGGTTAATATGTTGAATTTGCACAATGAACAAGCATCGTTTATTATTAGGAATTCGCGGCACCCATCATTTTAGTCTTGGGCGATATATCAGCTAGGGACAACCCTGGAAGGTCGTCTAGCTAAATCTTCCAGTTACTGTCATGTCTGCTCTATGTGGATTTGTCCGTTTAATTTATTCTGAATGCCCTCCCTTCCATTTAAATACTACCTCGTCACCTAAACCCCCCCCCCTATTTACTTCTTGATAAACAATATTTTAACTAGTAAAAAACTAAATGAAAACCGTAGAAAAATAATAATTTTTTTTTTTTTAAATAATAAAAAAAAACCAAAAAACAAAATCTCTATGTGGTTTTGTCCGTTTACTTTATTCTGAATGCCCTCCCTTCCATTTAAATACTACCTCGTCACCTAAACCCCCCCCACCTATTTACTTCTTGATAAACAATATTTTAACTAGTAAAAGACTAAATGAAAACCGTAGAAAAGTAATAATTTTTTTTTTTTTAAATAATAAAAACAAACCAAACAACAAAAGTAAATACACAAAATGTACGTGACCAACCTCAGCACAGAATTACCTCACTGTATTTCAGATTATTTTTTGTTAAATTTAAAACATTAAATTTTTTTTTTTTAAAACAACAACAAGCAAAAAATAACAAATGTTCAGCAGTTAGAGCAGCGTTTTTTTGTTTTTGTTTTTTTTGGTGTGGTTTCAATTGTGCCAGGCCCAACAAAAGGTTAACACAGCACTGCAGCTACGTGCATAGTGACGTAATGATACTGCAAATTTGACTCCCTTTTTTTTTTTTTAATCGTGGGTGCCAAAGAGGCATTGCGCAACGAATACAAGACTGAAAGAGAATTTCAGAGATTAAAGCAAAGAGATTGTTGGCGTCATACCCTTGCAATATTTACCTTTTCATCAGTGGTCCGGATGACATCGGCTGGGCACGGCCCGCTGGTACCAAGGGGCGGCCGACAAAGCACGTCTGTCAATAGGTAATTGTTTGCAAAGCCATTACGAGGCAAATTGATAGGACGGACATGCGAAATGATGACTGGCGAGTTGTCCGTGCAAGTAAGGCTTGAAGTGACCTGACATTGGGGGATAAAAAGGTGGGGTGGTGGCTGGCCTGACCGCAAGAACGAGCTTTTCATTCCGACTTTTTACAAATTGTAAAAGTTAATGATATGACTTGTGATAAAAATTGTTAAAAATGTTCGTATCTGCTCTTTGATAGCCAACTTCCTGGCCAAGAACTCTTTCAGAACCATGGACGGTGACCCCCTCAGAAAGAACATGCTCGTTATCCCCTAAGTTCAGGGACAATCTCCCCTAAGTTCATGGACAATCTCCCCTAAGTTCATGGACAATGACCCCTGAGGCCACGGACAATGACTCGTAAGTTCAAGGACAGCAACGTCTAAGGCCTTTATCCCGTAGTCACCTGCGTACTCTCCAATCGCTGCACACACTGTGCTGAGATCACTTCCGTCCTTATTTTTTCACCTTTTCCTTTTTGTAATGACTCAGCTCTGACTCCAGAACTTTGACTTACACGCCCGAAAAGAGTTCCCTGTGGGACATTTTGAAATCACAATATTTATTTTAAACATTTTTGGGGTACACATTACTTACTCGTTCCGTGTTTACTTTCCATAGTGCAGAAATTCTGCTGTGGTTGGCGCGGGGGGTGGGGGGGGGGAGGTGGGAGGGGGGGAATCAGCTCTGGCATGCTACCAAAACATGTGTACGTGTTCAAGAAATTGTGAGTGTGTGTTATCAACAATACAAAACTTTACATCTTTAGTTACATCACAAAATTAACCCGCCTATCAANGGGGGGGGGGGGGAAAGAAAGGACAAAGTTGGAATTTATTTTGAGAAACAAGCACGAATACAAAAAAATGTAATCGATTAGTCTTGAGCCGGCCACCACCATCCTCTCACATTCAATTAATCATTCAATCTCTCAAATATCAAGTTTTCTCACCCAACAGTTTTTTCGCTTAGCCCGAGTTTTGAGTGCAGTTTTCTTTTAAAAGTTATTTTAGCGAGCTCTTCACGTAGGATGCTTCTCAGCTACGGATGGTTCGGATGTGTGCAATCTATTCATTTCAACCAGTGGTTCTCAACCTTCTTAATACCGCGAACCTTGAACACGGTTCCTCATGTTGTGGTGATTCCCAACCATAAAATTATTTTCGCTTTTTCTTCATAAATATGTGTTTTCTGGTGGTCTTAGGCGACCCCTGTGGAAAGATCGCTCGACCCCCCAAAGGGGTCTCAACCCACAGGTTGAAAGTCACCGATTTAAACGCTTGAACAATTAGCTTCCTTGGTTTCCAGTCAGGTTCCATATAGAACTATTCATTCAGACATACCATATGAATGTTTAGGTCTCTGGAGGACAAATAAGGGTTAACAGAAAAATAAAACTTTGCATCAGTTTTAATGTGTAGCGAGAACAGACAGAAATTGAGCGTGCGATGTTGGGACTTCTCCGCTGTTGGATCTGGTATTTGAATTTAATTAGGAGTTTTTATTGTTACCGAGATAAGGATTGTTATTAAGTATATATCACTCCATAACATTCTTTTCTTGGAATGGGTGTATGAGGAAAAAAGAGGAAGGAGATAATGAGTGTGTGCGTGTGTGAGAGAGAAAGAGAGAGATGGAGAGAGAGAATGATAGAGAGACAGCGAGAGAGAGAGAGAGAGAGAGAGAGACAGAGAGAGACAAAGAGAGACAGAGAGAGAGACAGGGAGAGAGACAGAGAGAGACGGGGAGACAGAGAGAGGCAGAGAAAGAGAGACAGAGAGAGAGATGAGAGAAAGAGAGAGACAGGCAGGAGAGAGAGGGCGTGAGAGAAAGAGAGGGAGTGAGAGAAAGAGAGAGC
Source organism: Lymnaea stagnalis (assembly GCA_964033795.1). Taxonomy (NCBI): domain Eukaryota; kingdom Metazoa; phylum Mollusca; class Gastropoda; family Lymnaeidae; genus Lymnaea; species Lymnaea stagnalis. Next base: position 223,173 of record CAXITT010000474.1, on the reverse strand, counting down.
GAGAGACAGAAAGAGAGAGATAGAGAGTGGGGGGGGGACAGAGAGAGAAACGAAGAAATGAAAGAGAAGGATGATGGTTTGTGTCTGATAGGGTTGACTGTCTCCAAGGGAGATATCATCTGCATTTCAATGAAGGATGGCATGCCAGGGACGGAGTGGGGCAGGGCCGCTGTGACACTGGATGTCAAGGACCCACCGCGACGTGGAGAGATTTCATCGGCCGCTGCTGTGGATTCTGTAAGTGCATCATGGTCGTGCTATGTCCGCTTTACGGGCTAAATAAGGAGGTTGGACATTCCAGAATAGGAATAAAAAATTGTTGGAACAATGTTGTTTCAAACGGAACATTGGATAACAAAATCAAAACTGGTGAATTTGGGGAAGATTTTTTTTAAAAATGCAACAATCTTTATTTTTGCACGCCGCAAATAGTTTTACATTTGGATGCACCATTTTGTGCACATACTTATTTTATTTAATTTTTTTAAGACATACACGGCGAGCCTGGTGACTCAACTCCATGACTGACTCCATCAGGATGTGTGTTGGAACTAACTAACACACATATTCTGGTGAAGGTCTGAGATTACTCTCCTATGACCCCGGCTAGTAAATTGTCTATCAACTCCATCTGTTGAGCTGAGCCATACAACATTTTCATCACAAAGGGTCCTCCAACCGCCCTGGCTTCCCCCGGGAGATCTAGTGAGGGACATTCGGTCAACAGGTGCTCTAGAGTCTCAGGGGCCAGGCTGCAATGCCGGCAGGTAGGATCCCTGTTGTTATCTGGCCGTCAGAAATATGTGCGCAAAGGGCAGTGCTCGGTGCGCATCTGCGTCACTAAGCTCTGCTGTCTGCGTCCTAACCCCCACCATGGGTCTTGTTTGCTAGGAGTGGGCCAGTTTGAAAAGACTCCTCTGGCGGTCGTGTTGTCTGCCCATTGCATGTACCACTTCGTCCTGAAATGTGTGTTGGAACTAAATGATACTGCAAGAGAGCAACCCCCTCCCCCCCCCCCCGGGTCGTACAGTAAAATGAGTCCACAGACCCGGGTGAAATAATGACGGAGGCGCTTCAGTAGAACTAGTCTTATGCAGAATGAGCCAATGAATTTAAACCAAACAAAAACACAACCGTCAAAAGACGGAGACGACTGCCACTGTTGTGATTGTGTAGGAATTAGTCTCCTTACAAAATAATAGACAGTTAGATTTATTGCAGTAGTGTTGGAGCCAAAGCCCTAGAAGTCATGAAAAGATCTTTAAAACTTGCGGGGGCTCGTCTGGATACCTTCTAAAGTATAGCGTATTCCCTCCAGTTCTTTAGTTTAAAAACAATCACAAAGCATTAATATTCCACCACTAGAAATAGGTCTTGAATGTCACTAGATATAGAACAAGCAAGCTGAGCTTATTCAGAAATTTAATTAACTTTTGTTTATTTCTATAGAGATAACTAAAAAAAAAAGAGCAATTAATACACTGAAGTGGATCTCGAAATGTTTATTCGAAGTTATGTTGTGAGTTTAAAGATAAGTGGTCATTTTTAAGTGAACCTGTAAAACTGCTGATTTAAAATTTAGTGACCTATTTCAGTGCAAGTGGTTAAAAAAGTGACTTTGTCACTTTAAAGTCAAGTAATTTGTGGAAAGGAAAAATATACATTGTCAAATTCAAGTGGTAGAGAACAGCATAAAAAATGATAAAAGTGCTTACACATATTATGGTCTAGGTAAAGAGCAGAAGAAGCAGTCAGAAAGGGAAACATAAAAGAGAGCTAGACGTAACAAGAAAGCTCCCAGGAAGATGCAAAAGGCCAGAGAGACCGGTTAAAGATAAGGGAGGTAGACCAAAAACGGAACGAAAAGAACACACACAAAAATAGGCGTGGAATAATTTAAGGAATTACTAAACAGACCTACAATAGCATACACAGTAGATGTAAAACAAGCGAATAAAGATTTACAAATAGAAGACAGTGCGCTAAATAAGGAAGAAATAGAAATGGCCACCAAGCAGCTCAAAATAGAGAAGCTATCGGGACCTGATAACATCACAATAGAGATGATGAGAGTAGATAAAGAGACAATAATCAACATGCTGCATCCTCTGTTTGAAAATATATGGGAAGAAGGAAGAGTTCCAAAAGATTGGAAAGAAGGATACTTCATCAAGATGTCAAATAAATGGGATCTCAGCAATTAAGCAAATTACAGAGTAATGAAACTGTTGTCTGTACCGAGAAAGGATTTTAACAGAATTATTTTAAATAGAATGAAGGGCAAGCACGACACGCAGCTCTGAAACAGATCGTGCACAGGTCAAGTTGCAACATTAGAATCAATGAAGAACAGTCCATCGAATTGAACTTCCCTCTACGCTCAAATTGTATCGCCCGCGAAAAGGCCTTTGATAGTCTGCAACGAATAACCTTGTGGAAACTTCTCCGGCATCATGGTGTACGATGAAAACTAGTCAGGATCGTCCAGAGTCCTTATGAAGAATTGACATGCAGGATGGTACACGAAGGTAGACTCACAGATGCTTTTAGAGTTGAAACAGGAGTCAGACAAGGATGTCTCTTGACCCCCCTTCCTATTCTTCCTTGCCATTGACTGGATAATGAAAAAATCTACACACAAAAGGGAGAACGGGATACAGTCGATGCACTGGGAACAACTGACTGAATGAACTGGACTTCGCAGATGACATTGCACTCCCTGCAACAAATTCATGAAAAGACAAAAGATATGTCCACTATTTCATGTAGACGGCCTATGCTCAAGACGGGCTAAAAGGCATACATAAGTAATTAAGTAATATTTGTAAAGGAAAATGGTACATTGTTAAATTCAAGTGGTCAGTTAAATGGGAATTGGTAAATTGAATGTCAAGTGGTCAGGTCAGAGTCTATTGGTCAGTTTGAAGTCAATATAAAATGAAATGGTCAGTTTAAAGTCAAGAAGGCCGGATATACTTCAGGTTATCCGTTCAAGAAACAAAGCACTAGCAAATGATTATACAATTTACCACAAAAGATTGAATCCCAATACTCTGCACAAGTTCAAATCGGTGAGAGCAACGCAAGGCTGTTAAAGTACAGTGCACAGAGTAGAACTAAATTCACAATACACTCATTGCCAGCAAAGCGACAGTGACGTCAAATGAGGTACATTTAGAGAGAGAGAGAAAGAGAGAGAGAGAGAGAGAGAGAGAGAGAGAGAGAGCGAGAGAGAGAGAGAGAGAGAGGGAGAGAGAGAGAGGGAGAGAGAGAGGCTTCGTAAGGAACTTGATCATTTAGGGATTTGACTTCAAGTCGCTTTGAATGAGGAGACAGGCAGAGAATTCAGTAGTTACCAATACGCAACCTCTACAGGGACGAGAACGCTATAAGACTGGGACATTTATCACGTGAAATATCCATGACGCGCCATGAGACACGGCTTTTCTTGTTTTTATTTTAATTTCTAATCTCATTTAGAGTAAGTTAAGGACGCGTGAAACGTGTGGTTGAATCATTACTCTGAGTTACTCTGAAACTGAGTTGATACAGTCTGTTATCAGCCTCACCCGGTTAATATGGGGTTTCACCAGGCCAACAAGAAAAGATGGCAGGATAACACTGGGGATAACTCTTAGCCCCAATTTGCTTTTCATCCTGAATGAAAAGAGAGGCTTTGTCCTTCCTCACCACTTCCTTCCAACCATCCGTGTGGTGCTACCGCCAATGTAGGGCATTGGCCTGCGTGACCACTTCCTTCCACTCAGACCTTCTTCTTCTTCTATATATTTGAACGTCCACGATAAATTAATTGATTATGCTGGCCTCTGGTTTGATTTCAGAGTTTGCCCTCTCTTAGATGAGTTGCCGTCCAAGGCTAACGAGTCCCATCCACCCGGTGTGCTAGGGATGTTTTTGCTTTGGAATGGATCGACCACCAGCTATTTGGATTGAATCAGTTTAGACCGCTCGGCCACCCAAGCATCTAATTAATAATTTTCTTTTCCATGTTTTGAGTCACAGCTGCTGTAGATCTTTTTCGACATCATCCCTACATCTAAGCCTAGGTTTTACTTTGAGCCATTTTCCTCGTCTTTAATTCATTTTATCATAATTGGGTTCACGGCTCTAATCAAACATTGAAAATCGTTCCAAAGATTTTTGGATTATGACAATTAGGTCATTAACCACAAATGTTTATACATTTGTTTTCCTAAATGTCACGCTTACCTTAATGGAAAAAAAATAAATAAAATTAGCTTCCTTACAGCAATTGTTTGGACAGATCACCCTGACTGACCCACAGTCTTACTGCGTTCTTCCATTGAAAACATCTCCTTGTTTTGTATGTGTATGTGACGTGTACACAGCACATGCCAATAGGGCACCCCTCTACAACTTCTCAATTCATGTAACTGCGCATTTTCTCTTCTGAAGTGTTATTTGTGTGTATGCATCTTTCTTTGATTGTGTGGGAGAGAAATACCTAGCTTTGGAGAAAGAGAAGGAGAGAGTGACCCATGTCAAAAGATGGAGGGACAGACACATATAAATTGATGGAGAGAGAGAGACACACACACAGTAAACGAGATGGAGAACGGCACATGTAAACGGATGGAGAGAATTAGAGAGAGTTATAGAGGGTAGAGAGTGAGAGAGAGCAAAAGCAGGAGAGATAGAGTAGTTGCTTTGGAACACATATTATGAAATCTTTTTTTTTTTCAAAACCAACTCTGCAGACGTGAATCGCGACCTTGAAGTTCCGAGATTCCCGGATCAATCCCATACATGTCTGGAACTGAATGGAGATGACAGTCTTGAGTGTTGTTTTCTCACCTCGTTCTGCTGACATCTAAGAGTTCATCTGAAAGCGATACTGTCGTTTCCACGAATGTTCATTATTTGATTCATGTACATATTTACAAATAGATTACACTTTTTAAAAAAAAATTATTTTAACAACAATGTTTGTATTTGATTGTTGTTTTTTTTTAATTCGGTGTATTTAATTTAATTAAAAATAGGATTAGAAATCAACTAAGATTCTTTTTAAAAGTAAAGAAGTAGAAAGGGTTTATTTGAAATGAGATTATGTAATTAATTACTTTCACAACCCACGCGCCAAGGCTAAAAAATAGATTTAATTAATTCGACAAATCTTGGGAACGGCATAAGAAAAGCTCAATTAAGTTTTTGAAAAAAAAAAAAAAAGACTAAAAATTAAAGAAGAGAAAGGTTTAACTAAAAAAATATTTTTACAAAAGAAAGGGAGAAAAATAAATAAAAAGTTGGCCTAATATAAAGTAAAGAAGTAGAAAGGGTTTATTTGAAATGAGATTATGTAATTAATTACTTTCACAACCCACGCGCCAAGGCTAAAAAATAGATTTAATTAATTCGACAAATCTTGGGAACGGAATAAGAAAAGCTCAATTAAGTTTTTGAAAAAAAAAAAAAAAGTCTAAATATTAATGGAGTGAGAGGTTTCACTTAAAAACTATTTTTACAAATGAAAGGGAGAAAAATAAATACAAAGTTGGCCTAATAATTGAAAGCGATATCCAAAGTTAAAATAACAACAAAAAAAGTAGTCGACTTAATAGAATTGGCCAGATTTGGCAGCATGTTTAATTGTTAGGAGAACTTACAACGCTTCGCTGCCAGGTGTTTTAAAATACTCACGAGAAATGTAGAGCTGTGTGGCTACCTCAGAGTATAGATACAAGTAAGTCATTATTAATCTTAAGCTGTATTACATTTTTTTTTTAACTCTTAAGTTCATGACTTAGTGTGCAGTGAGAGTGTTGATCAGTGTGTTGTTGAATATGCTTTGTCAACACGTTTGTAACAGTATAAAAAAAAAAGATAGCCAGACTATCCAACAATAGGTATGAGTGGCTGTCACCAGAAAGGGATAGATCCGGAGTTCCACGGACACAGAAGGGGTTTTGCGGGAGCAGGGCCGTCTTAATGACAAAGGGGGGGGGGCCTCAGCAAAGTAGTGATGCAGGGTGCCTCCACATATTAACGGTCCCCAAGTTTTGATGTGGGGGAACAATATTTTTACTATCAACTTTGAATACAGAGGCACAAAACCAAAAAGTGGTAGGGGGGCCTCCAAAAGTCACGCGACGGCCCTGGGGGGTATAGACGGGTTAAGGGAATTGGTTACAGAGACAGTCAGATGTCAGATTGTAATCTCTTTTTTAGGACAAAATATAAAGTTAGATTTTAATAATTAAAACATATTTTATTTTAGAGTTTACAATCACACGCTAAGCCAACTAACTCTTTAAGAGTGCAGACTTTAACACATTTTTCTTGTAACCCCATCTCTTACGCCCCTTAAATCTAGATAAAAAGACAGTTCACATAAACAATGGAAGGAACTTAATGTAACGACTACACTTCTTGTGTTCTCCCTTAGCCAACACAATTTTCATAGCTTATAGAATGTACATTTTTTTCTCCTTTATATGTTCGTCTATGTTGATGTCTTATTATGAACTGTAAAACATTAGACCTAAGCTCTCTCTCTCTCTCTCTCTCTCTCTGTCTGTCTCTCTCTGTAAGCGATGGACAAGAGATAAAGATGTACTCTTTAATTGTTTAAACTCCAACTCAACCTCTGACCTCCGGAGTCTAAAAATAAATGAATAAAATTGTTAAGGAGTAAACGGCGGCCACTAGATCGCCATGATTGATCATTTCCTCATGGGGGCCAACCCGATCTCCCAGGGTTGGCTGACATGCCTATTGCATTACTCTCATGTTCCTCTCGGCGGGGCGTGCCCAGGGAATGCCCTGGGAGATCCCAACACTACAACAGACGCCTGCTGGGGGAACTCCCCTGGACATGTGCTGGCTTTCAAAAAGTCGCATTTCGCTCCGAATTGGGTGGGGGCGGTGGTGGCTGTGTGGTAATGTTTGTATGTTTGTTATTGTCGTCAGATTACTTCGGGATAAAATTTGATCTTCACTTTTGTACTACTTCTTAAATTGGCTAAACGCAAACAATACAGAGTAGTCATTACGTAATGTAATGAAAGTCTTTTATGTAAAGTGCTACAAACTAATGTTTCCCAAGGGTAAATAAACGATCACAACGATGTTTCCATATATAGATTTATATATATATATTATATATATATATATATATATATATATATAAATGTATATATACATATATATTGTATATATAAGAATGAGCTAAAGTGACACGGCGCCAAAAGGGTGATATGATTTAAGTAAGTTCGGATTCCTAAAAACAATCATATTTATTTTTCAATATTTTACGGAAATCGAATAAATGTACATGCGCAAAAAATATTATATTTCCGCTTTTATTTTAGCAAACATTTAATTTTTTGTGTTCTCACCAGACGGAAAAAAAATATATTTTCTATTTCAAAATTGCTTCAAAAACGTAATTAAAACACAAACACTTTTTTTTTTCTTTGAGTGGCATTGCAACGCATGCCGGGTTCTCGCTAGTTATAACATAATATTGCCTGGTGGTTCTATTCAAGGTCAACTTTTATTTACGCGAAACAATTCTCTAGTTTCATAAATTGTCATGAAATGTTATACTAGAAAAATAGTTTATTAGAAGATTAAAAACTGAACAGGGTTCTCTGCATTTCCTAGACTTTTTGACATAATTGGTTTTAAATAGGAAAAACATTTTTTTTTTTTTGGATAATTTATTCAGTGTAAGCTCAATATCTTTATTATAATTGAAATCTTTTGAAATTCGTTTTCTATTGGAAAATTAATTCCCAACACATACGCTCAAACATTTATACATATGGTTACATGCCCACCCACTGTACGTTGATATACAAATACACAGCTTAACACCGTATCACATAGATACACTGTGATAAACATTTATCGACCAATATAGGTATTTAAAAGCTCCAATATTGGCACCCTGCATTACACTTTTTGATGGAGTCAAGCACCTCCAACCAACCTTGAAACCAATCTAATGAGGTCAGTCACCTTTGTTCAATTTTACAATAATTTCACCTGTTTATTAGTATTAATGTCTCTTTGATTTCAGCTGTTTATTAGTGTCTCTTTGATTTCAGCTGTTTATTAATGTCTCTATGATTTCATTTCTATTACTGTCTCTGAGTGTCTTTATGATTTTGAGCTGTCTCTGCTTGTCTATATGATTTTGAGCTATCTCTGCTTGTCTACATTATTTTGAGCGGTCTCTGATTGTCTACATGATTTTGAGCTGTCTCTGATTGTCTACATGATTTTGAGCTGTCTCTACGTTACTCTATGAGTTGAGCTGTCTCCCTCTAAGTACACGATATCTGTCTCCGCTGATGCGTGCCATGAGATCCAGAAGTCATCCAAGTTCAGCTTGACCACAGTTCTCTCACCGTCAGCACCAAATCAGGCGTCGTATTAAAGCGATTATAAATACTTGAACTATTCAATCACATCAATGGCTTCCACGATCACTGCGATAAAAAAAAATGTCAGAGAATGATCTGGTCTTTCAATACTGAAATCTCTACCAATTTGCGGATGTTTTTTCTAAATCCACAGTCTGATCAAGGTCAAAACAAGGTATCCTATCCATACCGTAAACACTCTCTCTATATTTTGCTTTGCAAATGGCGTTTAAGGTCAAACTCTCTAACCACCTTGTCGCTTATCCGCTGGTCTCTTTCAGTTCCATGTTAATTATATCTTTATAATTTATTCCTCTTCAACCGCACCATTCTTTCTCTCTCTCACTCTCTATATTTGACTTTTTATCAGCCTCTATCGTTTCCCTTTTTCGCTATTCGGCTATTTATCTCTTTTGTGGAAAGAAGCTTAAATGCATCTTTGATTAAAATTTTACTTGTGAAATCTGGTGGAAAAAAAAAAAAATAATATCTGTTTTTTTTTTTTTTTTTAAATGCCCCATGACTTGTTTAATCCCAACTTTCTCTTTCTGATGAATTTTTCTTTCTGTCCCCTGATTTGTGGACAGTTTAATTCTTGCTTTCATTCGTCTCATTTGTTCTTTGTAGTTCTTAATGTCAAGGTCGGCCGAACGATTCTTTTCCATTTCCCCCAATAGAGGAATGGAGAAATCATTTTTTGGTGCGCACGATATTGTCTTGGCGATTTCACGGAGATGCCCTCCTGAAACTCCTGTGTTGTGTAACCAAAGACTCCTCTCGGGGAGAAACTCGTTGCCTAAAAAATGTTGAAGATAATGTGATAACTTGTGCTCAAAAGTTACAGTGTGTGTCTGCTAAATGTTACAGTGTACGTCTGCTAACGGTTACAGTGTATGTCTGCTAAATGTTACAGTGTATGTCTGCTAAATGTTACAGTGTATGTCTGCTAAAAGTAACATTTTCTGTCTGCTAAATGTAACAGTGTATTTCTGTTAAAAGTTAGTGTATGTCTACATAATGCTACAGTGTATGTCTGCTAAATGTTACATTGTATGACTGCTAAAAGTTACAGTGTATGTCTGCTAAATTTTACAGTGTATGTTTGCTAAAAGTTAGTGGTTATCTTCTTAATGTTACAGTGTATGTCTGCTAAAAATTATAGTGCATGTCTGCCAACACTCACTGTCTATGACTGCTAAATGTTACATTGTATGTCAGGTCTGCTAAGAGTCACAGATATGTCCGCTAAAAGTTAAATGGTATGGCTGCTAAAAGTTGCAGGTATGATTGCTAAAACTTAAATTGTATGTCTGCTTAATGTTACAGTGTATGTCTCACAGGGTTTGGATTCCATCAAAAGAAATAGAAACTATTCAATGACGCCAGAGTGATGGAAGTGATTTACTAGGTAGGGAGTTATGTAGAGAGTACGTTCACATTGTTGGCTGGCGGTGTGTTTTCAAGGAATTAATTATGTGCAAGACGGTCTCATCGCTGCCTGGCAGTGTGTCTTCAAAGACATAATGATGTACAAGACGGTCTCATTGCTGGCTGGCAGTGTGTCTTCAAAGACATAATGATGTACAAGACGGTCTCATTGCTGGCTGGCAGTGTGTCTTCAAAGACATAATGATATACAATTTTTAAAATAATCTTTATAGAAGAATATGAAAACATTTTGATAACTGAAACTTTTCCAGTTTATTTGTTTGTGCTAAAAAATATTGGTTCACGATAAAAAAAAAAACAACTTATGACATCCTCTTGCAGGTGGAAACCTTAATACATGCGCATTTTTGATCGACGAAATATTAATTATTTCTAGATTTTCTCAAATAATTTATATAAAGTAATAAAAGACTATTACAAGGAGTAAAAACATTTCAAGTGAGACATGATTTCAAGTTGATATTAGATTATTTGTGCACTCTGTTAAGCGATGTGTTGTTTTTTTAAAAATAGCATTTCACTACACAAGTTGGCACATCGGCCTTTCATCCTCACGTCCCTTAGACCATGGACAGTTGGGGCGCCACAGATGACGTGTAAACCATCCTCCTCCATTTCTCTCTGTCTTCAGCACTACGCACTGCATCGCCCAGTGTTATTTCTGTCCACTCTTTGATGTTATCCTCCCACATTTTCTTTGTCTTCCTCTTCTTTTCTCTCCTCTTGTGGTGCCCTGCAATTTTTCTTTGGCAAGCCCTTGTTTTCTTGTTACGTGGCCGTACCATTGTAATTTGTGCTTTTTCACAGTCACCAGTAGGTCATCGTACTCCCCAATTGCCTGACGAACCCTTTCTTTCACTGTATCATTGGAGATATGGTCCCTATAGCATATGCCAAAAATGCTTTTGAAGCATCTCATCTCCATCGCCTTTATTTTCCTTTCAAGATCGGCTGGTAATGTCCAGGATTCGCAGGAATACAGGAAAATGGAGAGAACTAATGAGCGCATCAGCCTGATTTTGGTGCTGGGGGCTATATTTTTGTCATTCCATATTTTCTTGAGCTTCTTTAGTGCTGTTGTTGTCTGCGCAATCCTGGACATCAGTTCGGGCTTGGAGCCTTATCCTGAGACTATTGCTCCTAGCTATTTGAAGTGGTCGACAGTCTCTAATCTTTCCTCCCCGACCTTTGTTTCAGTGGTGATGCCTGCGGTATTATTTGTCATCAGTTTTGTCTTTTCGGCACTGATTAGCATGCCGAAGGACGACGAGGTCTTATCGAGACTCTTTACCAGGTTGGCTAGCTCTTCTTCGTTCCCAGCCAGTCAGTCTATGTCGTCCGCAAAGCGTAGGTTGATGATTGTTCTGCCACCAATGCTGACTGTCCCTTCATGCGCTTCCAGAGCATCTTACATAATTCTCTCTAGGAAGATGTTGAATAGGGTGGGGGAGAGCAGGCAGCCTTGTCGTACTCCAACCGTGGTCTTGAACCATTCTCCGATGTTGTTGCTGAGGAAGACTGCACTGGTGGCCTTATCATAGAGGTTGCATATCATGCTGGTTAGGTTTGTGTTGATGTTGTAGTGCCTCATGGTGGCCCATAAAGCAGCATGCAAAACCCTGTCAAATGCTTTCTTGAAGTCCAAAAAGACGTGGCATAGGTTTTGGTGGTGTTGAGCATATTTCTCACATAGTATTCGGAGGTTTAGAATCTGCTCAGTAGTGTCCCGTCCTTGTCTGAAGCCCGCCTGTTCTTCAGCAATGATTCTGTCGGCATCTGGTTTTAGTCGGTTCAATATGACCTTCAGCATGACCTTGCTTGGATGGCTTATTAGGCGATAGTTTTGGCATAGCTGTAGGTTACCTTTTTGGGGGAGGGTGATGATGAGCGATTGGGTCCATGATTTGGGCCATTCTCCTGTTAGCCATATTTTGTTAAAAATATTGAATAGAGCACTTATCATTGCTTCTCCTCCTTGTTTCATCAACTCGGCAGGGATATTATCCACTCCTGCGGCCTTTCCTGTTTGGAGTGCTTGGCCTGCTGCTTCTACTTCTACTTGGAGAATAGGGTAGTTATCATTGTCTGTTGCTGGAGGAACATTAAGGATCTCTGGGTCTATCTTTATACTTTCATTATACAGCTCTGAACAGTATTCAGTCCATCGTTTGATGATATCATTTTCTTCCGTCAAACATTTACCATTTTTATCCTGTATGGTAGTACTATGCCCTTGTTTTGCAATGGTTAGTTCTTTCACCAACTGGTAAGCTTTTTTGCTATTGTTTTTCTTCAAGCAGTTTTCAATGTCGTAGCATTGCTCTTCAAGCCAGTTCTTCTTTGCTCTTTTCATACCTTTTTTGATGGCTTGATTAACTGTCCATTTAATTAAATGCGACAGAAAATAAAAATAAGATATACATGCAATGCCATATAAATAGAGATATACATGACATGCAAAAGTTTGGCATTATTGCACTAAGCACGATAATTACTGAATTTTTTCTCTTCTTTTTAATATAGAAATTTTAAATAAATAATTTAATCGGAATCACAATAAAATACGGATAAACATAAAAAAAAATGTGTCAGGACAAAATGAATGTGGAAAGTAAAATGTTGTAACAGGTGCTGGCCTAGGTCACGTGGGTGAATGCGCCTCGAAGACGACAGCATGTGCACCAAGACGGTGTGCAACATAAACGAATTCCCGAAGTTCCCCGCTAATTTAAAGCCACTCGCTACTTGGACAGCCATTGAAAAAAACAAACAGAGAACGCAGCTTCTATCTATAACGCCCGCAGCAGCTTGAGTCCCGGTGCAGTGTGACTAACGTGAAGTGTCTGGAAACCAACATTGCTACGCTGATAAGTCAAAATAAATGGTGAAAACCAGGAACCGTAATAACTATGAAACACTTTCAGGACCTCCCCCCCCCCCCTCCCCCCTCCCCCCCCCCGCCCGCCTCTGGCTTTCCTCAACACCAAACAAATGTGTCCGGTGCTATAAATAACAAGTCCAACCATTCTCCGGCCAGTTAAAGCTATTTCGATAAAGTCAACGTTAAAACACATACAAAAAAAAAAATAAATATAATATAAAAAATATAAAAAAATCCACCAAACCCAAAGTTCCGTCTGTAAGACCCTTATCGTTAGACTGGTCACGTGTGGTCCAAGTGTCGAGGGATTGCCGGTACAGACAACTTTAACTCTATCAAGCTGGCTAGCAAACTCATCCTGTCTGGTGCCGGCCCGTTGGGGAGTGGGGGAGGGGAAAGGGGGGCGTGTGCTGCTTTGGGGTGGGGGGGGGGGGAAAATAGAAAGAAGGTAAATCACTTCTTCCCCGGTCCCGAAGAGAATCGGGGTGGTCTTCTCTTGACTTCGCTAAGATGTGCAGGAAGAGTTTGTAACTTTTATTGTATTTTAAATTTCCAAATCGGTTGCCCACCCTTACACACCACCCTTCCCACCATCCTTACGCACCACTCTTACTCACCACTCTTACTCACCACTCTTANCCCCCCTCCCCCCCCTTACACCCCCCCATTACTCCCCCCCATTACCCCCCCCCATTACTCCCCAACCTTTGTGTTCTATTTTTGAATGTATCGCATTATTAAAAAAAAAAAAAAAAACTATAACGAAAACAATAAATTAATTTATGGCAGAAGAAATTTTCTCATTTTGCGGCGAAATTGATCAGAGCTAGGTGCGGAGGAAGGTGGCGAGACGTCTTGTCCATTTTTTTGTTACTGTTCATTTGGACAAAAAAAAAGCGTCCCCCCCCCCTTTTTTTTTCCCTTTATCGAGCAGACCTATGAATCACAGTCATAATTCAAAGTCCGAATGAACTGGCCTGGAACAACAACAACAACAACAACAACAAAACAACGACCCCGCTTTTTGTTGGAGACGTCAGAATCGCAGATCACGACCATTCCTTTTATTGGCGCACCTCCAAATATATCGCCCAATCTAAATGTGAGATCTTTTGCACGTTGTAAACATCTTTCTGGTGCTTGGCCGGTACTTCTCTGTTATAAAGAAGGCGCCAACTTTTATGTGTTGATTAAAGGGGACCGCAAGTGAGCTGAAATAGTTTCTACAACGGAATCAATAACTTATTTATCATACTTATTTTGGTTATTGAATATGAAATGAGACTTCAAAATTGCTAAATGGTCTTCTTCTGTTCTTAACAAGGTCCAGTTAATTCGTGTATTTTCAGGTCGAGTTGATCCTTTATTTTTAATTTAGGTTATTTTTTTTTTTTTTTTTATTTTCACGTCGAGTTAATCCTTTTATTTCGGTTCGGGATAATCCGTTTATTTCCAGGTCATGTTAATCTTTTTTTTTTTTATTTTCAGGTCGAGTTGATCCGTTTATTGGCAGGTCAGGTTGGTCCCGTTCAGTTTCATCCCTTGCGATAAAATCGAATTGTTGAAGAGTCTACTTGCGCCGGTGTCTTTCCAATGTTTAGTGTTTCAAACCTTAAGCATCTGGTCTAGCTGACTGACTCCGATAGAAAGATAGAACATTGTTGTAGGAATGATGGAGTTCAAGACGCCGTTTATAGCTGCAGCGCATTAGACGTTAACGGGCTTTGCTCACCTCGTCTAATCAACAGAGCCAGATTGCATTAGACGACGTAATTACATTTATTTCAAAATTAGAACGCACGAAAGTTTGTTTAGTGGCGTAAAACACTTGAAAAAGTTCCACGCGTCAATAATTTGCAACAAAATGTTGTAGCTTTTTAAAGTAAATTGCTTAAATAAACCTTTACTTTTTTGTTATTTAAATCTGTAATAAATTCATATTGTGGGGGCTCATTGTGAAATATAGCGTTTTGAAACGACTCGTCCAGGGCCATCCCGGGGGCCATGCTAAAATGACCGTGTTGAATCTATTGGCTGACCCAGTAAAGTTGCTATTCCTTGGCAGGAGTTTAAGACTGGGTAAGAAACCTCAACCGCCAAATTTGGAGGACAGCATAGGAATAAAAATTGGTGGCCTACGCAAAATAGCTGCAGTCTTAATAGGGAAATTACATATCTTCAGGTCGCTAAAGACGTATGCATATTTTGTTACATACGCATCATTCCTATTCAATGGCACTCTCTGGTATCTGTGATATTTTTAAAAAGTTGTTCAGAAAGCTTGTTAAATATGAAATTTCTTCGACTTTCCGGTATTTGTAAGTACCGAACTCTCGGCGCAACTGAGTACCGTGACAAACAATCTGCAGAAGAGGTACTGAGCACGAAGCTCTTGACCGGCGGCTCACGAAAAGCAGCGTCCCCCAGACTTGGTCCAGCGAAATGTGGAAACCGTGATGCTGGACCAAGGGCCTCCCCTCTGCTGATCGCGTTGGTCATCTGAGTACCAGTCTCCCGGTAAATTGAGTACCAGACTCCCGGTAAATCTGGGTACCAGACCCCCGGTAAATCTGAGCACCAGTATCCCGGTAAATCTGAGTACCAGACTCCCGGTAAATCTGAGTACCAGACTCCCGGTAAATCTGAGTACCAGACTCCCGGTAAATCTGAGTACCAGACTCCCGGTAAATCTGAGTACCAGACTCCCGGTACTTCTAAGTGACCACACTCTCCCGTTAAATCTGAGTGACCACACTCTCCCGGTACTCCTCAGTACCAGACTCAATGAGTCGTATTCGAGGAATATTTATTTACTTCTGCGTCCTGGCGCGGTGCGCAGCTTGGACCAATCCATTGACTAATGTGTCTGTCATTCTGGAAACTGAAGATTATTCATTGCATCTACTGGGGAACGTCACCCTTTGTCAGTTGTAACTGATATTGTCGAAGAGAATGGAAAGCGTGTCTTTGTAGCAGAGAGCGGATGCAAACAATCAAAAAGATGTTGTTTCCTTGTTGGTTATATTTAAAAGATATTCCTATTCATTTCATTCGTGTATCACTCGCGGATTTAATAAGAATCTGTCTGAGACTCAACCTGAATCCCAGCCATTTCACAACCTTATTTGACCTTACTATTTTGACACCCCCAAATATTTATGTATTTATTTATTTAGGAATTTTTTTTTATATAGCGCTTACCTTAAAGCTCTAAGCGCCTCTCAATTATTAAAAACATGTAAACTAAGTAAAATAAAAATGAGACACTAGGATAGTAACTACTATATCTGAGTACCAGACTCCCGGTACTTCTGAGTACCAGACTCCCGGTACTTCTGAGTACCAGACTCCCGGTAAATCTGAGTACCAGACTCCCGGTACTTCTAACTACCAGACTCCTGCAGATTCCTGAAATCCCAAGCTATTTTTCAGAATCCGGTATTTCCATGCACAGTTATAAATCCCCACACCCCCCCCCCCAACTGTTATTTGCACGTTGATAAAACCCCGCTGCTCGTTGCACACCCATTAACACCCCTTGCTATTAGCAGAACCGGAATCATCTCCTACTAAACATCCACGAAGCCCGTCTTGCTATTTACACGCCCTTGAAGCCCATCTTGCTATTTGGACACCCAAGAACACCCCTTCGAACACCTATGAGTGTTTGCTATTTACACACCCTTGAGTCCCACACTGCTATTTACACACCCACGAAGCCCACCCAGCTATTTGCACACAGCCTTGAGCAGTGCTCCAACAGCCCTGTTCATGTAATCCATTGTTCCCCTCCTTGGAATATTTAATGATTGACTTTCTTGGCGCCCAAAGGGCCAGGCTTTCCAGCGACATGATGAGAATACCCCGAAGCGGATTTGATGGAGCGACCTTGTGGGCAAAGACACACACAAAAAAACCTGATGATTGACAGTAAACTGATTGGATAAAAGGATGGGTGGGTGATAATAAACAAATAAATAAAAGAAACCGTGACGATGATGAAAGGGAGAGAATGATTTTTGTTTTTCTTTCTTTTCTTTAAAAAAAAAAAGAAAAAAAAAAAGAAAGGGCTTCCGAAGGATTGGATATGGGTGGGGGCTAAACAAAAAACACATAATAAACAAATAAATAAAAGAAACCGTGACGATGATGAAAGGGAGAGAATGATTTTTGTTTTTCTTTTTTTTCTTTAAAAAAAAAAAGAAAAAAAAAAAGAAAGTGCTTCCGAAGGATTGGATATGGGTGGGTGCTAAACAAAAAACACACGAACTAATGGTTGATTAGATGCCAGGCAGGAGACAAACAAAAATGAAGGTTGAAAATTCGCTAAAAATTTACGATTAGTTTAAATGCTGCGCGAAATAACGTCCGACTCCAACACATGGAAGTATGCGTGTGACGCGGTGTGGTGACATAATTAGGTGGCCTGTTTCGTTTGGCTGAACCGCAGCGATTGTAGAAAAACGGAAGAAAAGAAAAACTAGGGATGTCCAAGTATCATTTTTTTAAAAAAATTACACTATGCATTTTCAACTGTTCTGCACACTATTTTGTAGTATCTACAGGGTGGGCCAATAAAGGTGAGAACATTTCGTAGCGTAATATTTTACGAGATGTTCTCGCTTTTATTGGCCCACCCTGTACATAGTGTGTTCGAAATCTAATTTTAGAAGTTCAAAAGCAGCTCTTTCCACTGTACAGTTTTAATACTACCCCAGTTTGGTCTCACCATTCTAATCCCCCCTCCCCCACCTTTAATGGCTTGGTAGTTATTATACCAAATTATGTTAAAGGAAAAAAATCAGGTTCCTATTCGATAGGGAACAACACAATTTTCACTCAATAATGAGGGTAAGGGGAGATGGTCGCCGAACGAAATATTTACGTCGTCAGCACGAAAGAACGCGTGTTGGACTACATTGGGTTGTCACCAATGTTTCCTCTAAGGTTTGTTGGTTCGTGTGCAAAATCATTCAGTTGTGAGCAAATTTTTACAGCATCAATTTTTTTTGAGCGCAAAATTTTACAGCCTACAGACACAAACACACACTTAAGTGGAAATTAGCTGCGCGGTACTCAAAACTGCTGCGTGGCGTCTGTAAGATTACTGCGCGGCCGCGCAGCCGCGCAGCTTAAAGGGAACATTGTTTGTCACTATGTTAAATATTTCTACAGCGATATCTAGCAAACTATTTATGAAAACACGAAGCATCAGTATGCCGACAATAGCAATTCACTGTGGTGATTTTAGTATAGGCCTAGTAAGAAATCATTGATTTAACAGATTTTCAGGTTACAATAGGCTCTGTCAGAGACTGTGAGGATAGTTATTGCATAATGTATGCATCGATTTAGGTACATTCTAGTGACCCCCCTCCCCCACGTTGTCATACGTATGTAATGTATGGATGGCTCTTTACGTACACAGGGTGCGGGAGGGTACATTTTTGTGTGTGTGTGCGTACTTTAACATAGATATTCCATTGTCCAATCAGCTCTGGCATTTGGATTTGGCCACATTGACGGACGCGCACTTTGCGGAGATGATTTGAATGTTACCATAGGCCTTTCATCGGCGCTTCCCTTTCAAACTTCTTTTCTTTTCTTTTTTTTTTTTTAAATGCATACTCCGCACAGCAAAGTTAGACATAGAGATATTCTATAAGATCTAGTGAATGGCATTTGAAATCTATTTTTAGAAGTGACTAAGCCGCTGTACGATTTTAATATCCCGATTTTGTTCAATCACTTCTCTTCTTTTCTCCCAGTTGATATTGAGGTAGTTTTAGACCATACTGTTTGAAGGGAAACTGAAATCAGGCTCCAAGGCTTAATGCAAGTGTGGGCAACCCGTGGCACGTTAAACGTGGTGGCCCGCCAGATGTATCACAAGTGAACTTATTTCTTCATTCAAATAGCGATTGTTTTCATTGTTGGCATTAACATTAATTTACATATTTTATTTATATACGACATATATATATATATATATCACCATCATGTCCCTTAGTCCTTGGGTCAGTCGGGGCGCCAGAGACGACATGAAAACTATCCTTCTCCATTTCTCACTGTTTTCTGCACTTCGAGCAACATCGCCTAGTTTTAGTCCCGTCCACTCTTTGATGTTATCTTCCCATCTTTTTCTCTGCTTTCCTCTTGTTCTTCCTCCTGTCGTTGTGCCCTGCATTATTTCTTTGGCGAGCCCTTGTTTTCTTGTATATATATATATATATACATCCTTTTTTTGGACAGTACGTGCCTTTTCGATGTACCGGCCCTGGTTTGACTGATTTTAAAATAAGAAAATATATTGAAATAAGCACAATACATTATAAAAATTATTTTTCTTTCATAAACTCTAAAATAAAAAGTATTTATATAAACAAAGCCATGGAAGGGAAACAAATCTCTCACAAGCGTTACAACTAAGTCTAGAAAACGATGTCAAACTATATCCCTGAGCTTTGAAATTTAAAAAAAAAACTGGGAAGGGGACTCAGCCTCCTCCCCAAAACCCACCCCTCCCCTCTTGTGTTCGGTTGATTTTGGCGGGCGTCCTTAATTTCCGCTCCCCAACCACATCTGCGGCTTTCAAAGTGGCAAAGGACGGGGACCTTTTTATTTGCAAGAATATACTGTGTATAAATATATGAACATGCACTGTGTATAAATATATGAACACGCACTGTGTATAAATATATGAACATGCACTGTGTATAAATATATGAACATGCACTGTGTATAAATATATGAACACGCACTGTGTATAAATATATGAACATGCACTGTGTATAAATATATGAACATGCACTGTGTATAAATATATGAACACGCACTGTGTATAAATATATGAACACGCACTGTGTATAAATATATGAACATGCACTGTGTATAAATATATGAACACGCACTGTGTATAAATATATGAACACGCACTGTGTATAAATATATGAACATGCACTGTGTATAAATATATGAACACGCACTGTGTATAAATATATGAACACGCTCTGTGTATAAATATATGAACATACACTGTGTATAAATATATCAACACGCACTGTGTATAAATATATGAACATGCACTGTGTATAAATATATGAACACGCACTGTGTATAAATATATGAACACGCACTGTGTATAAATATATGAACACGCACTGTGTATAAATATATGAACATGCACTGTGTATAAATATATGAACGTCGGTGATCTATTTTGAGAAGTGACCTTTATTAGAAATGCGATGCGAAGAATAGATGTTGTTTACATTGTACTGTATTTTTATTTAATTAATATTACAATACGGTATTGTACGAGTTTGAGATGATAAAGTAATATTCTGAGACTATTTATTGTGCTATAGCATGGGGAGTTCCAAGCGTAATCAGGTCTGCCCACTGTATTATCATATTAAGCGCAGTTCAATATTTGTTCAGCTTTGTTTCATTTCGGCTCAAATATTATACGATTGTTGATAATTGCGGACAAACGAAAAGTTTAAATGTCAAGATCAATAAGAAAGCATTTTTCAACGCAGATATATGGCTCATCACAGGGGTGGGAACCTTTTTGTCTGAGAGAGCCATGGACATCAAATATTTTTTAAAGTAAATCTCTGAGAGCCATAAATTATGTTTAAAACTAAAAATTCAAGTAAAATGTGCGCATTTTGTGTAATTTCAACACTAAAAATGCAATAATTTGGTCTCTGAATTCTTTTTAATAGCATTGTTATGCTGTTGCTAATCAATAATGAATATTTCTTACCATTAATGTGACTTTTTTTTATAATCGAACATTTGTCTGCGAGCCAGATGCAGCCATCAATAGAGCCACATCTGGCTCGCGAGCCATAGGTTCCCGACTCCTGGTGTATCAGAAGAAAGAGTTCCTTCAAAGCTAAGATGTGTACATTTTAGTGGGTCATACCATAAAAAAAATGCAAAGTCTAGGCTCTTGGCATCGATATCAAATAAGTCTAGGTAGCGTTGTAATCATGTTATAAAAGCAAAGGGCCCCCAAAGATCTTTTTTGCATTAATATTTTCCCCCCCCCCCCCCCCCCCCCCGGTCAAGATTTTCTCTTCCCAAACTACTTTACTGCACTTTAACCACTTTAAGCTACTTTTTAATTCAAATTGTACAAGCCAAAGTATCCATTAGATTATATATCTATTAAAATTAATGATCATCTAATTTTTAATACAAAGAATATAAATATCGATTCTTTCCCCGTAATTTTTCTATGTGACCAGAACGTATGTACCAGCATGTTTCGATATATCTAAATATGTCCGTTTCAGCTAAAAGTCTCGTTTAGCTTTTGGTTTCGGCCGAAAGTCATTTTTAACTTTCGCTTTGGTTTCGGTTTTTGGCCGAAATCATAAAATCGCATTCGGTGTGCCTCTAGTAACAAGTCACAAGGTTGTTTTATAAGCTATACAAATCTCTTTCTAATTATTCAATTTTCTTTTAAAAACTTTCGATGTCAGTTTTTGTCTGTTAAAATTCACTTCTACTTTTGATTAGGGAATTAGTGAAACAGTGCAGTTTTGGGGAGGGGGTTGCTTTGGAGAGGGCATTAAGAGTTTTTACTATCTGGACGGCTTGCTGACACCATTTTCTAATGACCCCGGGGCTGGATTAACCATTAGGCAAACAAGGCACGTGCCTAGGGCACCAAGCATTTGTCGTCAAGAAAAATGTATATAGCATCACACATTACGAAATATGGAAATTCTGGAAAAGGAAATCCTTCTTATTTATCCAAAACTATATGTGAAGAACTGATTGAAATTATGTCCCAAAAAGTCCATGCAGTAATCGTAGATGAAGTAAAGGCTTCCGGTTATTTCAGCTTGTCAGTAGACTCAACACCTGCTATTTCACATATAGATCAGTTAAACGTTGTTCTTCGATATGCGGTAGATGGAAAGCCCATTGAGAGCTTTTTGACTTTCTTGGAGCTGCCAAGTCACGCCGGTGAAGGTATGGCTAAGCAAGTGTTGCAGTACTTACGTGAAGCTTGCAATATTGATTTTTCGAAACGCAGAAGTCATTCCTACGGCAACGCAGCTATTATGTTTGGGTGCTACAAGTCATGCAGACAAAAATTCTAGAAGAAAATGAGTTGCTATATGCATACCCTGTGCTGCCCATTCACTAAACACTAAATCTGATAGGCAGAAGTGCCGTTGACTCTTGTTTAGTGGCAGTAAACTTCTTCCATACAGTGCAACTGATCTATACTTTTGTATCAGCTTCAACCAAAAGATGGAATATTCTGAAAGTATGCCTTGTGAATGAAAAGCTGGTAAAGTCCCTTTCCGATATCAGATGGAAAGCACATGCTTTTGCAACTGAAGCCATTCTAAAGTCTCATCCTCAGATTATAGAAGCGTTACAATGTTTACAAGAAGACCAGTCACAGAAGGGGGACACCAGAAGAGAAGCAGAAAACATTGCAAAGAAGATGCAAGAATTAGAATTTGCTTTCATGCTTGTCTTTTGGGAAGAAGTGCTATAATATTTTCACAGGGTCAGTCAAGCTCTACAAAATGAGCACGTGAACTTGAAAACGTGCACTTATTTGTATTTTTCACTAGCAGATCACTGGCATGAATCTAGGAATGAATTTGAAAGATTTGAAGAAGCTGCAAAAGAAATAACACCAGGTGTGGATTATAAGTCAACTTTGACCCGTAATCGTAAACGAAAGACATTGGTCAATGATGGTGATGCCCCTGTGGCATCTCAGAATGCCAGAGATAAATTTCGTATATCTGCTTTCTACACCATTGTTGACAAACTTGAGACAGAGATGAGTAGACGAGGACAGGCATATAATGATCTAACAGTTCGATTTTCTTATTTGGTCGATGTACCACAAACATCTCATTGTTGCCAAGGACTAATAAATGCTTATCCCGAAGATCTGAACAATAATTTATATACTGAACTACAACAGTTCCACTCATTTATTCGCCACAAGTTTCGTGCATCAAAATCTGAGAACAACACGTTCATTCATGCAGAACTCTATAAAGTAATTGTTAGAGACAACATCGAGTGTGCTTTTCCAAATGTAGAAATCGCCTTGCGCATATTTTAAACATTAATGGTTACGAACTGTTCAACTGAGCGCTCTTTTTCTCAGTGGAAACGTACAAAAAATACAAGTAGATCGACAATGAAACAAGAAAGGCTTGAGTCCTTATCTTTGCTGATGATTGAGGCAGACTTGACGCGCAAAATTAACTTTGATGAAGTACTCAAAAACTTTGCTAGACGTAAATCTATAAAAAAAGAACTTTAAAATGTAAATGTGTGCGCTCTCTTACTTTCTTAATTATCAAAAGGTTACAATATTTTTGTCTACTATTATTACACAATTAATTGACTATTAATTTTAATACAGAAATACCTTATTGTAGGTTTTATATGAGTGATAGTAGTACAAACATATGTGTTTACATTTCACAACTGTTTTTCTTTTTTAGTTTTTTTTTGCATAATATTGAACATAAAAGCAGTCAATGGAGGATCGGGGGCCCGGGGCAGTAGGGGGCACCAATGTAGGTTTGTGCCTAGGGCACCAAGATGGCTTAATCCGGCCCTGAATGAACCTCTTCAGTAGAGCTGAGAGAATATTTACAAGTTTGAGAAACGGTGCCCAAAATGAATTTAGTCCGGTTAAAAATTAAATAGCACAATAATAATATATCAAATTAGAATATTTGAAACGCTTTCAGAAACCAATCATATTATTTCAAGCCAAGCGCACATAATTTTCTTTTAACCAATTGTTTTACAAGAAATACTAAGCCGTGTTAAGGAACACATTTAAGATGCGAAATAACGTTAAGCACAAGAAAACGAATGGCAACCAACGCCAGGGTATTGATTTACAAAATGTGAGGATTAAGTTTTTAAAAAAAAAATATTATAATAAAACAAGATGTATTCAATGTCATTGCATTAAGATCCCATTTACTGATCTGCGCAATGCTTTCACTCCCAAGGGCGGTGTGGTGGTTGGGGGGGGGGGGAGGGGGTTAACTAGGTTATATGATTAGCGGGAGGGGGGCTAACAACGTCATATTTTTTAAAAAAAAATTTTTTGAAAGAACCAAAAAAAAAAAAAAAAAAAAGAGAGAAATTTAAACTTCTTGCAAATCACACAGGAGAGATCTTTAAAGATCTTTGACATGGTCAAATTTAAAAGTTTGAGAATTGCTGTGTCGGGCGAACAGTTTCTTGTTATACGCTACAAAAGATGACGATCCTGCAAAAAGCACGCCCTCAGGTAGTAACTAAACCTGAAATATAGAGTGACAGCTCAAGGAATGAATACCATCAACTAGATAACATATAGATAGATACGTTAAGTCCAATCAAAATACTGTGACATGAAGCATGTATTCTTGCGCTGTTGTTAACTTTTTGAAAAAAAAATTATAGTATGACAAAATAGCTTCTACAGCAACAAAATAACGGGGGGGGGGGGGGGGAGAATTTTTTTTTTTTTTAAAATAAAAAAAAAATATAATAAAAAAAAAAAATCTTAAAAAAAAAAAAAAAGGGGGGGGGGGGGGGGGGAAGAATTTTTTTTGTTTTCAAAATAAAATAAATGCTAATGGTGGTCATTTGCGCACTGTAAGAACAGAATTAAAGAAATCTGACCCCGGGCTGGATTTTTTGTGATTTTTTGTGTTAAGTTGAGTGTATTTATTTTGTAATGGCCGAGTTCATTTCTCGAAGAGGAAGGAATTTCTTGTGATGTAAGAGCCTGGGCCGTTTTAAAAACCGGATGTGCTAATGGAGGAAACCGGAAGTCAAGTTGTCGGTCTGCTTATTAGGGATAGTGGGAGGCGGGGAGGGGGGCTGCCAGTAGACGGTGCACGTTTTGGTCTGTTGGCATTGCCAGCCCCCCCCCCCCACACCCTCATTATTAATGGGGTGGGTGACGTCCCTCGCTTTTCCAGCACCCCTTTAGTAATGGGGTTGGTGACGCCCACTCTTCGCCAGCACCTTGGGGGGGGGGGGGGGGGGCTGGCCGGGGGCGGTGGCCCGTTTGGTCTGTTGGCCTTGCCAGGCCCCCCCCCCCCCACACCCTCATTATTAATGGGGTGGGTGACGTCCCTCGCTTTTCCAGCACCCCTTTAGTAATGGGGTTGGTGACGCCCACTCTTCGCCAGCACCTACCTTCCTAATGGGGTTAGTAACGTCCCACGTACCAGTGGCTACGTGATCAGTGGCTACGTGATCACATAAAGGGGATTTCATCACGTGACGCCACTTGGTGACGTATGGGGAACTGGAGAACCGCAATGAAGATGCATGACTCGGAAACTGTGTGAGATCAGAAGAGAAAGTGTCAGTAACCGAATTCGTTGCTGTAATTCTAAATGAGAACTAGGCACTATTTTATAGTTCATACTTTTTGAGACGCATGTCCTATAAACATATTTTTATAATTTTATTTAGATGAAATGAGATGTTCTGTCCAATTTTCTAACCAAATGTTTTAAATGTTTGTTTTTTTTTTAAAAAAGTGATGTCGTTCGCGTCTGGATAACCTGACTGCTAGAGAGTTACAATGACGCAATGTGACCCAATAATTTTCAAACAAAATCTTTTAAAATCTAAAATAAAAATCAATTGAATTAAGAAGCGAAAACAGAAATAACATTAAGCTCTGGGAGGGGACAACATTTTAAAAAATCATACTCTTATCACAAATTTTTTTTTTTTTTTTTTTTTTTAAAGACATGGTTTTAGGGGCTGATGTTAAAAACTATCTGACTACAGCTTTGAAATGAAGGGATTGCATTTGAACTGATTAGAATAGGAAACTTGGTGTGATTTGTTTGTTGCCGTTTCTCTATAACGTTGTAGTGAAATAAAATAGAAACGCATTTTTAGTTGCACCACAACCTACGATGTAGATCTCAGCTGCACTCTAAGGTCTTAGATATACCATCTTCTTGTATACGTGGAGGTCGACTATTTAAAGTAATAAGAATTATCACGCACATGGTAGGTGAAAAGCTGAAGAAAGCCAGAACAATTTTATCATATGGATCTTGAGGAACACGCATTTAAGGAACTTGGGGGGAAAAAACACACCAAGATGGAATTTAAATTATTTCTGTTTGAGATTGTAAAATGTATGAACATACCACAGCCGTGTTTACTTTAAAGTTTTACATTTTCAGGAAAGCATCCTTTTAAATTATCACAAATTAATTTTAGGATAGCAACTTTTCAAAAGGATTAGCAGTAATCCACAAGGAGCAACTGGTCATTGTAAAAGACTAGAGACCGAGCGAATTTCGATTTCGGCTTCGGTTTCGGCGCCGAAAGTGGCAATTTTATCATGTTCGGCCAAGTTTCGGTTCCAGCCGAAACTGAAAAGTTAACTTTCGGCTTAGTTTCGGTTTCGGACGAAAGAGAAAAGTTAACTTTCGGGGTTTTTTTCGGTTTCGGCTGAAAGTGACTGATGTTTTTGGTCATCTAATACTTAGCGAAAGCGATATTTAAGAACAAACTTAGTGACATTTAAGAACAAACTAAGTGATCTTTATGAATAAACTCATCGATCTTTAAGAACAAACTAACTAATCATTAACAACAAAACTAAGCGATCTTTAAAAACAAATAAAGCGATCTTTGAAAACAAATTAAGCGATCTTTAAGAACAAACTAAACGATCTTTAAAAACAAATAAAGCGATCTTTAAGAACAAACTAAACGATCTTTAAAAACAAATAAAGCGATCTTTAAGAACAAACTAAACGATCTTTAAAAACAAATAAAGCGATCTTTAAGAACAAACTAAACGATCTTTAAAAACAAATAAAGCGATCTTTAAGAACAAACTAAACGATCTTTAAAAACAAATAAAGCGATCTTTAAGAACAAACTAAACGATCTTTAAAAACAAATAAAGCGATCTTTAAGAACAAACTAAACGATCTTTAAAAACAAATAAAGCGATCTTTGAAAACAAATTAAGCGATCTTTGAAAACAAATTAAGCGATCTTTGAAAACAAATTAAGCGATCTTTGAAAACAAATTAAGCGATCTTTGAAAACAAATAAAGCGATCTTTGAAAACAAATAAAGCGATCTTTGAAAACAAATTAAGCGATCTTTTAGAACCATGATCACAACAACAATTTTAAGAGACCCGGTTTAAAAAAATAGTTTTCACCACAATTGGGGGTGAGGGAGGTTGTCTCTCAAATAATTACGTCCCCAACACGTAAGACTAGTGTGTTGTTACTAGGTTGAATATTAATACAGTGATATCATGCAAGCTATTTATGAAAACACAAAGCATCGGTATTACGAAAACAGCGAAACATTGTGGTGATATTTTTATAGCCTCAATAACATATAGTTAGGTGGCCATTGGGTCTATTAGAGCTACAATAATTGTTGTAGGTATATGTTCTAGGTTGTAATTATATTATAACAGTAAATGCAATCAAGAGTCTATTTTGCATTAGTCCCTCCCCCCCCCCCCCCCCCCCCCCCCCCAAATCTTCACCTACCATACTAATTTTGATTACTTTTATATTAAAATGGTAAAAACCAAAATATTCATTAGATAAAGGTCTCAAACTTAAATCATCAGGGGGGGAGGGGCAGGAGGTAGTGTCAGAGTGAGATTGGGCCGCATCAAGTATTCAAAAAAAAAAAAGCGATTACAACTGTTACAATCTGCTCAACCTTATAAATAACAATAAAAACATTAAGGTTTCTCAAGAACTAGGATTCCCTTTTTTCCACCTACTCACTGTTGCCAGAGACCTGGAAGCGCTTCCCTTTACACAGCTGAGAAACTTTGGCTTGAGTGAGGAAGCAACTAAGACTCTCAGTATAGCTTAGAGATCCTCATCAGTAAGTTTGGCCCTGAACTTTGACTTGTTAAAGTGCATAATGGAAAAGAGCTATTCACACAGATAGGTTATCCCAAAAAGTCGCATGATCCGCTTGAACAACTTAAACATTTCAGTGAAGGTGGAGGGCAATGCAATAATATGTCCATGCTTGTCTGTTTTTCCATTCAGCTCCCCACGCGGGGCCTCTTGCACACTCAAGGAGAAAGGGTCAGCAAAAAGCTGAAAAGTGTCTGTCTGTGTTTTGAGGTCTAAAAAATGTAGAGACCCAGACTGGGTAAAAAGGCAAAAGAAGAAGATTTAGAAAGTGACCAAGCTGATAGGCTCTGAATTTACCTCACTTGTAAACACTAGCGGCAATTTTAATATGGATCCTTAGATAATGTATCAGATTGCTACGATTGACACAATTATGGTTGTGCATTACCCACCAACTTACTTTTACAAATTTTTCTCAAAGCCGCACTCATTGTCATGTTTTTCTCATAAAAGGCTGTAAAATAAAAAGTTTTATTCCGATTTTAAAACGGTTCAAACGATTCTTACCATTATAATCATCATACAAAAAAATATAGAAACATTTTTAAAAAATCAGAATTAGACTAGTCGGTGAGATTCGACTGAAACCGTCGCGGAGAGTCACGTTATAGATATTATGAGAATGGGTGAAACGGGCCGGTGCTTTTACACTAAACTTTTCTGTCATGTAACGGGCCGCAAAATATCGTCTTGCTGTTCACAAATGGCTCGCGGGCCGCGAGTTTGAGACCCCTATATTAGATGTTTATTTACTAATATTCACGATTATCTCATTTTTTATAAAAAGTATGTAAATATTTAGACATTCCCCCATCATTGTCGATGTATGCAGAATGTATGCGGGAACGAATTTCAAAATATCTAAGTATTTCATTTTTGGTTTTGGCTTCGGTTTCGGCCGAAAGTCATTTTTAACTTTCAGCCTATTTTCGGCTTCGGCCGAAATCAGAAAATCACTTTCAGTCGGTCTCTATACAAAACTCAAACTTATAGTCTCGAGTTCTGGCTGGACTGTCTTGGTAATTACCCGAGCGATACCAAGAATTTCCAAAAACAGTTAAATTATTTTTTTTACAATTAGAAAAAAAAATTAATAAAAAAAAAATGTCCTATTTTCCATTTTTCTGTTTGAAAATGTTCATAGAAATGTGCCTTAACCTTGAGCATAAAGGCAAAGCAGAACACTTTATCACTTCAGCCATTTTTTTTTTTAAAATCTATTAAAAATAACCTCTCTTCGAATCGGAGTCACACCACACTACATAGAAACCCTTAAAACATATCTCGTTAATCGTAACAATCAAGCTCAGAATGCCCAAACTCTGCGTTTCACGCGACGCCAGTCCCCCCCCCCCCTCCCACCCCCCAAGTTACAGCGGTCTTCACGAAGAATATCTTGTTTTAACATCGGGTCCCACGAGAGTCCCACAGTCACAGTGAGACATTTCTCCTCACTCCGAGGATCTGACAGGCGCAGCAATACACACGTCAAAGCACTTTAAAAAACCAAAAAAAAAAAAATCCCACCCCCCAAGTTACAGCGGTCTTCACGAAGAATATCTTTTTTTAACATCGGGTCCCACGAGAGTCCCACAGTCACAGTGAGACATTTCTCCTCACTCCGAGGATCTGACAGGCGCAGCAATACACACGTCAAAGCACTTTAAAAAACCAAAAAAAAAAAAACTATCAGCATTTTTGTGTGTGGGGCATGCAATCAAGCAATCCATCACTCGCACATGGAGTGGGGGGAAATGAATGAAACTAGTTTTCATCATGGGGCTTTTTTGTCCGCGGGAGTAAAATTCCCAATTTTTCTTACTGGTAAGGTATGTAAGCAAACAATTAGACGAAACGTCTACAACAGTTTAGAACGGTTTGTCCAAACACCCAGCAAAGTTTTATGTGTACGCCCGATGTACGTCCGCAAGGGAAGTAATTTATGTTGGATGATGTTAAAAATGAGTCGAGCCCATTTTTGTGTGCCTCTAATTAAAACGCTGTGAGATAGTTTTATTGAAAAATTGTCATTCCTTTTCAGTTCGGGCTAATTGGCTATGTGGTTAATAAATAAGCTAATTGGTTTTTTGGATAATGAGTAGGCCAATTGGCTATGTGGTTAATGGGTAGGCTAACTCGCTATTTGATTAATAAGTAGGCCAATCTACTAAATGGTTAATGAGTAGGCTAATTGGCTATTTGTTTAATAAGTAGGCCACTCGGCTAAATGGTTAATGGGTAGGCTAATTCGCTATTTGGTTAATAAGTAGGCCAATAGGCCATGTGCTTAATAAATAGGCTAATTGCTATGTGTTTAATAAATAGTCTAATCGACTATTTGGTTAATAAGTAGGCTAATTGGCTATGTGGTTAATAAGTAGGCTAATTGGCTATGTGGTTAATAAGTAATAAACAATATTATTAAAGACGAGCCATGCATCGAGATTTTAGTATTGATTGACGAGATCTTATAAGCCTACAATGGTGCTTATCCTGTAGCACTTCAGTGAACGTTTGATTCACGGGCTTCTTTGGACTTGATGAACATATCTTACATGCAGTTTCCGTAAACTTAGATGTGTAGAGTTGACCCCTTTAGACTCAAGTCTTGAATGGCGTTAAGTTTGGATCTACGAACTGTTGCACACTGTTAACGGGATTCATGTTAGGAAACGGTCTTACACTCACAAGTCGAGACAAAATACACAACAAAATGTTACGTTATGCAAACAAAAAATAAAATGCGACTACAGTGTAAATCGATATGAAATGTGTGACTTCGACCCTTCTGCTATGCGCTGCGCATATTTTTGAGGAAGTTTAATATTTGAAATTTCCCCTTGAAAGAGTGGCCCTTCATATGAAGATTCATATTTCCCTTGTAGAAGTGACCCTTCATGTGAAGATTCGTCTTTCCTTTGTAGACGTTACCCTTCAGATAGAGATTTATCTTTCCCTTGTAGAAATTACCCTTCAGATGAAGATTCATATTTCCCTTTTAGAAGTGACCCTTCAGATGAAGATTCATCTTTCCCTTTTAGAAGTGACCCTTCAGATGGAGATTCATCTTTCCCTTTTAGAAGTGACCCTTCAGAAGAAGTTTGGTCGTTCCCTCGTAGAAGTGAACTTGCTTATATTATGTATTGTACTGGTAGCTAAAGTTCAATAACGTCAACAATCAAAAGCACAATCAACAGATTTAAAAAAAAAAAAAAAGAATAAAAAAAAAGTGTTGCTGCAACTCGTCGCAGTAATGTCCCATCTTTAGTCAGAGAAACGAAAGGGGGGCGTGACGTGTTCACTGTTAAATGGGGACGTAGTCGGAGGGATGGAATGATAGATGGGTCAGTAGATGAACGACGCAGATGACTGGGGAATGATTGGTGGTATAAACAGGTTGGTGAAGGACCAGTCGGGCTTCAGAATAAACAGTTGGATGTTGCAACGGCGTCAGTGATGTCTTTCATTACTTTAGATTTAACAAAAGAAAAAAAAAAAAAATAAAAAAAAAAAAGCAAACATTCTATCTTAAATCTTGCCTTCCCAATGATCAATCCAATTAAACGGCACATTTTTAAGATCTCGGTGGCAAGCATAGGCGTACCCCATTTAAACGCCTCCGACCATAACGCGAATTTGGGTATAATGTTATCTTGGCTCGGCTCTCAATTTTTCGTATATTCACTCGCCACAAAGGTTTTTTTTTTATTTTTTAAAGAGCATATATAGTATAGAAGTATATATTCTCGTAAAACAAAATCACAGATCGATACACCTTAGCTCGCTGGCCACCGTTTTATAAAAACATGTTTGTTAAAAACAAAATCCTTGCTTTTCTTACTTAAAAAAAACCCTATATTGTTCTTTCCCGCTATAATTCTACATAACTATTATAGTGATGCGATTTTATGGACCTCAATTATCGCATTATAGTTGGCAGAGGCGTAGCTAGAGTGTTCGGCGCCCGGGGGGGGGGAGATTCCTTTAAAGCGCCTCCCTTTCTTTTTTCAACTCTAAAACCCATTATTTTCATCGATAAAATAATATCAATGCACATTTATGGAGCCCCTAACGAGTCTGGCGCCCAGGGAAGCTGCCCCCCTGCCCTCCTTAGCTACGCCTCTGATAGTGGGGTATCACTGTACATGTAAAATGTAAATTGGTGTGTGTGTGTTGGTTGTGTGGAGGCTGATGGTGCTGAAGTGCGGTGCTACTGATGGCTTCATACTGGGGGGGGGGGGAAGGTGGGGGAAGGAGGGCGCCGGCCTGCAAACGTCTCCCCTCCCCTGGACACAACGTTATCAGCACGCAGACCGGGCTGTAGCGTGGCGCTCCTTTCAAGTCCCGTGTGGACCAACGAGGACCCAGGGTGGTCTTGACACGGTCACGTGCCGGAGCGCTGCAGACACGTCGTCCCGGCGTGAGGCGCGATACTTTCAGGTGACATACAATATTAATGACAGCGTCCGTCATGTCAGACAAGAGCCAGGCGTGATGCCAGAGTCGGAAAGGGGATCTGTGATCCTCTGTTCCTTTTCGAGTTCGGCCACATCTGAGAGAAATCCCGAGGACGTCCCGTGAATGTTTTGATATATCGCAATGCGGTCTCCGCAGTTCAATGGTATCACAATGATCTGGTTTCTTTGCATCACTCATGTCAATGTGGTCTCGACAGTTCAGGGGTATCACACACATCTGGTTTCTTTGAAATTGTTATTGGAAGTGCATGCGTAAATGATTTTTGCCTCCAGCGTCATTTTAAGTTCACGCAAAAGAATTTCAATAACAGTTGATCCCACTTGGTATAACTGTTGATAGTTGATCATCTTTGAAATGACCGGGTAACATAACCCCATAGTGATAAAGGTTTGGTACTAAAAAGTGACCTATTGGCTTATTACTGTTTTCAGATCTACAGTTTTCCAAATTCTTCAACATTACATGTTTTATAGTATTGAAAGTTATTACGTAACCAGATGGGCGTTCATGAACAAACTCAACAATGGGTTAAAAGATGATATCTATATTTCCATATGGCAGAAATTTTGATAGTATATACATATATATTTTATATATATATATATATATATTAGATACATATCTATCTCTCTCTCTCTCTATATATATATATATATATATATATATATGTATATATATATATATATTTATATATTTATATATATACACGGGATATTTAGGTTAAAAGGAATTCAAAACAAAATGTTAAATATATCTATAAACAAAAAAATTAGTAAAATAAAAAATCAAGGGCTTAGCTCAACCAAAAAAGCCTTTCATGTAGACAAACCCCAGTTTGCCATGTACTCCCATCCCAGTTTGCCATGTACTCCCATCCCAGTTTGCCATGTACTCCCATCCCAGATTGACATGTACTCCCATCCCAGTTTGCCATGTAGACGCCTCCCAGTTTACCATGTAGACGCCTACCAGTTTACCATGTAGACCTAGCCCAGTTTGCCATGTAGACCCACCCCAGTTTGCCATGTAGGCCAACCCCAGTTTGCCATGTAGGCCAACCCCAGTTTGCCATGTAG
>CAXITT010000474.1:170957-187281 GCA_964033795.1 Lymnaea stagnalis | reverse complement strand
TTTCTACATCTCTTTACTTTGTTTTTGTCAGGTTTAAGCGCCCTCTCCTATATTTTTTCTGTTTTAGGTAGGATATATATATTGACATTATGTAAATTTAATTTATACTTATTTAAATGTGTTGTGTTTGTTTGTACTGATGAAGGCATGTGCCGAAACGTTTAATTCTGTATAATGTACAATTATTATTAAAGCTAACTCATATTGTTCTATTGACACAATTTGTTCGTGTCTTATTAATATATTTTAAAGCTTTATTGCAGTCCAACACTTTTTATAATTAGTTAACTCATTTATTTGGCAGAACATATTTAGATGCGACGAGTGACATTTATCATCGCCTCGTGTAATAGTTAATTGAAATCTGAACAGTTTATTTTTTAAAGATTCCTGATGAGATAACGACAAAATCTATTTTGCACAAATAATCTCTAAGCGAGCAGTTAAATCCTTTGCTACGTCACTAGAGCATATATTGAAATCCCACATGGTGGCTACGATTGCTCAACAAGACGAGTTGACGGCTGACAAGCATGCAGACAAAGATGAAATCTCTTGGCTGACGTATTGGGTTATGTATGGTACGCAAGTCTGCAGTATCCAAACATTTGGATCAATAAGTTATTGTGAATTTGTTCTACGAGAATGTATTAATTTTATGGGTTGAGCTGTATGGTTCTTGACTGTATCTCGTGACATAAATGTGGCCGATCCCTGCAGAATCAAGACTGAGATGATGCAAGACCCACTCAGGGGATTAGGGAAGGGGAGTTACTTAAGGAAGGCTGACCAGCCAGCCCCCCCCCCCAACCCCAAAACCTAAAATTTGTTGCATTGACAACTCACCCTCAACTAACGTCTTTTTTTCTAACAGTGCGGTTCCACTGCACTCTCCACAGAAAACAAATCTTGGTGGATCCGGTTGTCAGGTCTCTCTCTCTCTCCATCTCGCTCTCTCTCTCTCTCTCTCTCTCTCTCTCTCTCTCTCTCTCTCTCTCTCTCTCTCTCTCTCTCTCTCTCTCTCTCTCTCTCTCTCTCTCTCTCTCTCTCTCTCTCTCTCTCTCTCTCTCTGTCTCTGTCTCTTTGACTCTTTTCCCTAAATCTTCAATTTTTCTAACCACCTCTTTTTAACAAGCTGTCATTCTTTTTTTTTGTGTGCGCTTTCTTACCTTATTTTAATACTCTTCTCTTTTCTTCTTTTCAACTTTCTCTTTCTGACCTTCTCTGCGTCTTGTAACATTCCTTTTCTCTCCCTTTGATTACACTCTGCAGAATACACGCGCACATACTCTCCAGAACACACGCACCTGCATTTTTAAGAACACACGCACATACACTCTCCAGAGCACACGCACATACACTCTCCAGAGCACACGCACACATACTCTCCAGAACACACGCACTTACACTCTCCAGAACACACGCACATACACTCTCCAGAACACACGCACATAAAACTTCCAGAACACACGCACATACATTCTTCAGAACACACGCACATACACTCTCCAGAACACACAAACATACACTTTCCAGAACACACGCACATACACTCTCCAGAAAACACGCACCTGCATTCTTCAGAACACACGCACATACACTCTCCAGAACACATGCACATACACTCTCCAGAACGATCGCATGTATATTCTCCAGAAAACACGCACATACACTCTCCAGAACACATGCACATACACTCTCCAGAACACACGCTCATACACTCTCCAGAACACATGCACATACACTCTCCAGAACACATGCACCTGCATTCTTCAGAACACACGCACATACTCTCTCCAGAACACATGCCCATACAATCTCCAGAACGATCGCATATACATTCCCCAGAACACACGCACATACACTCTTTCAGACTCTAACCCTCTTTCATCATATCTACAGTGTTCTATCTGACATGACATCCCATCCAACCTGACCAGCCATTCTGACTCCCCACCCCCCCTAACCCCACCTCCACCCCCCTCCCTAGAAGGCTTGTTTCGTGTAACCATAGCATTGGTTAAATCGAGAGCTACAATTCCTTTAATGGGCCCGCAAGCAAACATCACTGTCAGGCGATAATGCATCAACACAGAAACGTGTTTTGTCATGTCAGTGTGACAAATGTCAAAGGAGCTCCCTTTGCTTGACGCTCCCCTTATCTCGCTAAGCTGATAAATGACGCCCCCGGAGGGAGGTGAAAGACGCCCTATCTAACGGGCCCCCCAATCGACCACACGATGAAAGGAAATATGAATCTATTACGTAATCGGTATTGCTATAAATAAATAACAGCGAGATAAACATCTTCATCATGGATTTTTAAATTTGTATAATAGACGAATTTGTTTCGTTATCGATAAGTTGGTGGGCATTTCTTTTCTTTTTTTTTTCATTGTTTTTTAAATAAAATTTAAATTTTAAATCTATTATCGGTGCAATTTCTGTTAAATAAATTAACATGCTCATGCTTTTAAATAGTTTTTGTTCCTAAGTTCACTGTAGTGCATTTACATCATTATTTGTGTGGTTTAGAAAAAGAAATGACAATGTTTATGAGACAACATAGTGTTGAGATATAGGGCATGGATTAAGTGACATGTAACCAGACGTCGGGGCAAATACCCTGGGAATTATCCAGATACAGATAATGAGACAGTAGATGGTGGATAAAATCATCTCTGTGTAAGTAAAAAATCATGGCGACTCATGTTGGTTGGTTACCCACATAGAGACTCATATTGGTTGGTTACCCATATGGAGACTCATGTTGGTTGGTTACCCACATGGCGACTCATATTGGTTGGTTACCCACATGGCGACTCATATTGGTTGGTTACCCACATGGCGACTCATATTGGTTGGTTACCCACATGGCGACTCATATTGGTTGGTTACCCATATGGCGACTCATATTGGCCAATGTTACTCGCTTACTTTCTCATGTTTGCCAACTTAACCCCATTGCTGTCTCTGATATTTATGTAATGTATATATTCATGAATTAAAATGGCCTCATTGTTTGCCGCGGCGTGTGCATCATCTAAGACGGCCATGTTGAAAATATTATGTTGCTAATCCACTTCAAAATATATAAGTTGCTAATCCAACTTCACAAGGAAGATAATGAAACAAGCAATGGCAACCATCAAGGTTAGTTCAACGTTTTAATTTTAAGAGAACAACATGGAGTCCTCGACAAGAACTGCATAACAACGTGTACACAATAAAATATGTGGTGTGTAAAACAATGCGCAACATTCAGTATTTTGTCAATTTTCAACAGGCCACCCATATATATAGTCTCACATTGGAAGTAGTTTCTATAATGAAGAACGTCTATAATACACCCAGACACCAGCAGGGATTACAGTTTTCGGCATGACTACAATGGTGGAAAACTTGAACTTCCAGTTACATTACCCGGGGTTCTTCGGAAAGAAATGGGCCAGGATGATACGTTGAGGAGGTCTCATGCCTCACAACTAACCTCATAAGGTTGCGGAACGAGGAGAGTGCTTCAACACTGCTCCACACAGCAATGAGACCGACCAGATCTGGTGGCAATCTCTGGTGCGGACCCTGATCACAAGAACCAGCTGGTGGGAAGGTTGGAAGGGACGCCGTGGAGCAATTCCATAGTGCAGACTGGCATAGGTACAAGACCGAGACAAAGCTCGCACTGGTCGATGTTGAATTCGACGACATCGATCTCAATTACGAGAAATTTAGTGGCTTGAGGTTTCCAGGAATAAAGTCCCAAGAACTAATGGGAAGCAAATATGTAGATCCTATTGGATTAAAAGTCTATATAAACTTGGGAAAATAAGAGCGAAAGTGCGGGGAAAAGTCGCCAAAAGAAAGATGACGGCTGCTCATGCATCGAACAAAAGTATAGTGGCCCAAGTCCAAGATGCTGTCTTTAAAGCAAAAGCCACATGGGTGGGCTGGTAAGAAAAACTAAGCCTAGCAGATGGGCTAACATTTTGGTGACTCATTGATATTTTTTATGGAATCGGTGAGCAGACAATCCCCAAAAGCAGATGGTACTTGGGAGTTTGCTGCTAAGCGTTCACTGTCGCTCAACAAACCTTTGGCAAAACTTCACCCAAAAAAACCAGTAAGACTAACGAAATCCAAATAATCACACGTCTGCATAAAAAGGAAGAGCTTGGGCCCAATGAATGGGACACCACCAGGAAATTTCATGGCACCTTTCAGGTTGAACGCATTGCGTAAGGCACTAGATAAGTCAGCCATACAAAGCACCAGGTCTAGATAACTGCAAGTCAGTCATCCATCCAAAGCACCAGGTCCAGACAAAATACCCCATGAAATAATCAACACCCTGCGTAGACAAGCGGAAAAAAAATTTCTTTGATTGCATAAACAAAACCTGGATAACAGGCACCCCGCGAGGGCGTGGAAGAAGGCAACAACTTGGAAAACCAGGCGACCTTCCGTCAAGCTATCGCGCTTGGGGAAAATAATCAAACTAATGATAAACTAACGACTTATCTGATTTTTAGAGCGAAATAAGAACTTACCACTGACACAAGGTGGCCTCCGCAATGGCCACCATCTGATGGACCAAGTTATCCGCTTTCTCCAAAACACTTTACCAACGAAATCCAGATGAGTAATCACGGTTCTCAAACCGTGGCAATATTCTTTAACCTCCGGCCGGCACATGACAAAGTGTGGCACCCGGGCCACGTGAAAAAAATTGCAGAACCTTGATGTCACTGCGAACTTATAGGAGTTCTCGTTGAATTGGGGGATCGCAGCGAGAATGAAGGGCAGGGTCTCAAACATGGAAGCATTTGAGGACGGCTCTGCTTTAAGGTGCACCTTGCTCCTGGCAGATGTACTCAATATACAAGGGCAACTGGAGTCACATGATGTGATGTTCGCTGATGATCTGGATATATGAAGTTCGTGGAAAAATGTGCATCACCTGCAGAATGGATCTAAACGGATAGATGCCTGTGCTGCACACTGGGAAATGGTTTATCCCATTTTCACAAATTGGAGGAATGGTCTTAAACAGGCAGTGAAGTTAACCATCAGTGGGAAAAGACTCAAACGGGATAGAACACCGACCTATTTTGGCGTAAAACTGGATCAGAAGGTCCAGCCACCCAAAAACAAACGGGAATCGTTTGTCGCGTTTTAACTGAGTCTGGTGAAAAAAAAAAATGACATCACTAACTGGGGGACGATGATGCAAGTCTCCTGTTAGCTCTTACCTTGGGAGCGTTGACTGTACCACTGATTACAGCAACACGCCAGGTTGATGAGGCTCGTCTGTCATGTGGTAGCCAAAAGTTTGAGCTCACAATACTAGAGAATGCATTATATTTACTAATTAATAATTCATTGATAAATTGTAGAGCTCTCCTTGCTTTGATTACAGTACATTCGTGTAATATCAAAAACCATATACATTTTTTTTAGAAATAATAATTTAAAGACATTCTCTCTACTCGCTTTACAATCTTGTGAAACGTAATTTTTTTTATTTTGGTCACACACGTGAGGCTTTGGTTTGGTCGGTTGAGTCTTTCTTGTGGTGATCTGAAAGGTCGGCTGATTTGATGACACAGATTCACAGCTCCAATATACTGGGTGGATTGAGAAGAACAAAAAATAGGGGGAGGGGGGGGGGCTGAGAAATAAGAGAGAATGATTAAAACTACCTCCCCTAGGATTTTGGGATGGGGGAAGATGTTGGGGCAGGGCATTTCGAAAATTATACTCCGATCAACGGACGGCAAGCAGGTCGTTAAATTCTACTTTTTTTTAAATCGCTGGATAAAGAGCTAATATACCTGGGTAAAGAGCTAATGTCCCTGGGTAAAGAGCTAATATCCCTTGGTAACGAGTTAATATCCCTGGGTAAAGAGCTAATATCCCTGGGTAAAGAGCTAATGTCGCTGGGTAAATAGCTAATGTCCCTGGGTAAAGAAAGAGCTAATGTCCCTGGGTAAAGAAAGAGCTAATGTCCATGGGTAAAGAGCTAATGTCCCTGGGTAAAGAGCTAATGTTGCTGGGTAAAGAGCTAATATCCATGGGTAAAGAGTTGATGACCCTGTGTAAAGACCTAATGTCCCTGGTTAAAGAGCTATTGTCCCTGGGTAAAGAGCTAATGTCCCTGGGTAAAGAACTAATGTCCCTGGGTAAAGAGATAATATCCTGGGGTAAAGACCTAATGTCCCTGGGTAAAGAGCTAATGTCCCTGGGTAAAGGGC
This sequence comes from Lymnaea stagnalis, assembly GCA_964033795.1. Taxonomy (NCBI): domain Eukaryota; kingdom Metazoa; phylum Mollusca; class Gastropoda; family Lymnaeidae; genus Lymnaea; species Lymnaea stagnalis. Next base: position 181,030 of record CAXITT010000474.1, on the reverse strand, counting down.
TCATGTCACTGGGTAAAGAGCTAATATCCCTGAGTAAAGAAAGAGCTAATGTCCCTGGGTAAAGACCTAATATCCCTTGGTAAAGAGCTAATGTCCCTAGGTAATGAGCTAATATACATAGATAAAGAGCTAAGAAGGGCTGTGCAGAAAATCTTTTATAAACTTAGAGGGACAAAGACAACCACACAACTTACACATTTAATTATCTTCTACATTTAATTGGAATACTTTGACTTCATAGAATTGCTTGCTGCCCTCCTGCATATCCTTTCTTTGCGTAACGAACATTAAGCCATTGCTTTTGTACAATTTAAAGCTCTTAGACTCGCTTAAGAAAGCCTTTTGCAAACTAATGTTTTAATTCAAATAAGCGCAAACATCATCATTGATTTTAAGTGCAATGTGTGCCGTCATAAAGGTTGGAAGAACTAAGTTGAAGAATATAACACTTTTAGTAATTGTTTGTATTACGCCATTGGCTGTAAAAATATTGCCCCAGTGTTTGAATAACATCGTTCTGAAACCTTAAACAGCGGTTGGTATAAGAAATTGCCCTACATAACTTGTTTTCTATGGAATCGAATGTTTGTGTAATGTTCCATCTGCAGGTCGCCTTAGTGCAGTCCTCGTTACATCTGCCACCAGTGCAAAAATTTCAACTTGCTTTTCTGACGACATAGCCAAACATGCTAAAATCCCCGTCTTAATAATATGAGTCATTTTTAAAGGATTTGTTTTGTTTTTGGTTGTTTTTTTTGTTATTGTTTAAAAGGTTATACATTATTTCGATTGAGAGACACACTCTAGGAGTCCAAACATCATCATCGTACAATGTCTGGTTTGATATTCTTGACCTTAATGTCTCACGTTACCGAAAATCTCTCCGGGATAGAAGATGAAGAATTGTTTTTTTTTGTTAAATCGTTATATATATTAATTTGAAAAATGTTGAGAGTGGGCGACACACTTCAGAAGACCAAAAGTCATTAATCTTACAAAGTCTGGTTGGATATCCTTGACCTTAATTGGGGATGAGTAAATTTTTTTTTTAACTCAGTCGTGGACAAGCCATTGTGTGATTGAACACCAGTCCCATCCCGTCTGACTAACATGTCCCCCACTCAGAAACGTTTGTGTTTTGAAAACACTGGTGCAGCGAGCCGAGTCTTGACACACGGAGAAAGAAGAGCCTGGTGCCAGGTCATGGACATGTCCAACATTGAGACCGGCGGTTGCAGGATGGCGCAAGGGTATTGTTAGGGGAGGTTACCCAAACGAGAGCTCTGAATGAAATAATGCAATCATTGTGTGTGTCGGTGGGGGGGGGGGGGGGATTGCTTTCCCCCCCCCCCTCAACCTGGCCACCGAAGGCCATATGCGCTTGCCCTGTGAAGGTCACATTTCAACGGACGTCTCAACTGAATGTTATAACAATCACATCTCTGAGAGAATTTTAAAGACCCGACTCCTGCTCTGTAAAAAATAACCACGGTGGGTCCGACATTGACAAACAAAGTAATTGTTATAAAAAAAATTAGTGTTACAGATCTCAACTTTTCTTGCTCATAAATTCATAAAAGGGTCAAAGTAGGAGGAGAACTGTTGTACTGCTATGCAGGGGGCAGAGCCGTTCTTAGGAGTTTGGGGGCCCTAAGCATGGAGCGTAGGTTGGGGACCCCGGAAGGGGGGGTCCGGGGGTGGAGCTCCCTCGAGCTGAGGAGAAAACACCACCCACCACTGCGGCATCTCCATTCTGCCTTCATCAATGTTTGCTCTTTCCCATTCCCACGGCCAAGCCCCCGATGTCCTGACTGCCACCCCCAAAGCTCCCCCATGCTGCTTCCCTTCCCCTGCCTCCGAATTCAACTCAGAATGATAAATTTCAGAATGATGAAGGTAACGTGAGTGACACAGACGGCTGCAGTGCCAGTTTTTTTTTTAAAAACGGAGGATCGAGGGCGCCTCACGGGGCCCCCTCACGTTCGGGGCCCTTCGCGGATGCGTAGTCAGCGTATGCCTAAGAACAGGCCTGAAAAGGGAAAAAAAAATCTATTCGCTCCAGACGAACGGACCACAAATTCACGGCTCAAAAACTCTGTCTTGGTGGCTCTATTTAAAATCGGTCGTTTAGGACGCAACCGTTCTCCATCGTTTCTAGGCTTGCCATTAGCGTAGCTTGGGTTGGTGTCACCCGGTGCGGTAAACTCAGGGTGTCACCCCCCCCCCCCCCCCCCCCAAAAAAAAAAAAAAAAAAAAAACTTCCATGATGGATTTCTTCTTCTTGATAAAATAAGTCCACAATATTACAATGACAAGAACAAAACACATAAATCGAAGGGCATGAGGTCAATGTATTAAAAAACTTTAACAACGTTAAGCTATATTTATTTTTTACATTAAATTTACTTCCTTCCCTTGTCTTCAAAGCTGCAAACCTGTCAATCAATTGATCAAAATCAATGTCCTTCAATGTATAACATCCAATTAATAGCAGAGCTAAACCAGAAAGCCTAGTCTGTCTCATGTTGGATCATAAATATTTCTTGATTAGTGTTACGCACTGACTTGTATTGGGAGAAATTAATCTCCTATTTTAATTTTAATTAGCTCGTTGTAAGCAGTGCCTAACAAAGGACGATACCATAGAATCAACAATATTAAAGATACGACCCAAAACAGTTTCTAGTTACAATTATTAAGATTTATTATGTCTTAAGATAATTACAAAAGAAAAGAAAAATATAATTACAATCTTCAACTTACAGTATGGTAGATCTTGTACCGGTACACAGTTAACACAGTTAGAATAATGTGCCAATAAATAATGCGAAATAAACACATATAAGCTCACAAATACACAAAGAATAAAACACGCCTCGTAATGTTAAGAAAATTTATCTGAAATCTCCCTCCTCTTGTCCGTGCCTGTCAATCCCTTATATAGGTGGGTCTACCGACGCCTAAGCCCTGCCTTCTACAAGCTAAATGACACTTCAAGAAAAATCCCATCTATTCTATAAAATACTATTTGGAACAGATTAATTATTCTTAGTGGCTGGCGGTGTAAACAAGAATACATCAAAAGCCTAAGCCACACCCCTTTGTGAACACAGCGTCTCATGCGGGGTCAATCAGAGGGTACGCACGAGAAATATTATGTATACAAGCTCTCTATAACAATTAGCCTTAGTTTTGAAAAGCTCCGCTCACATGAAGCCATATAGACACATTTTTAAAGAAACAATCGAAGGCTCAGCGAGAGTTTTGGAAGAGATTCTAGGAAGTCTCATTCAGCTATGAATTTAAAAACCTCAAATACTGACCGTTCCATGACGTTGTGAAAGTCAATATCGATTGAGTTTAGGTGTCTTCTAAGCCTTGATATTTCCGTTAAAAGTTCATCTCTGATAAATCATCATAGAAAGAGGTTAATTTTGGAACGGACATCAATAACTCTCCTGCACTAGCTGATAGTAGACTCTTGGGTTGAACAGCCCAAAACATATCTGCTACTTTCTTGATAGTAGATAACCTGATCTGGGGTTCAGAATGAAAGCTATCAATACACTTCAGCATCTTCCTACTGTTTTCTTTATGCAGAGAGAGTCCAGCATCTGTTAACTGTTCTCCTTCCAGTCTCTTCTTAAACCTTAATGTTCTTTCTACAGAAATTCCATGTTTTTTCTGATTTTAGTAGTGCCCTTTCAATAGCATGTTCCACCGAGTTACAGCGCTTCTCGTGGAGAAACAATCTTGAGGCCTCTATGTTGGTTACCACTTTGTCAAGAGTAAAGCCTTTGGTCTGCAGACACTGCTGTGTAATAATGACTTCCTTAAGTAGATGAACCCAAATGGAAATGTAGCAGATAAACGACGTGAAATCACAGAAAGCATGTAGAAGACCTCGTGCTGTATGACAACAGTGCTTAAATGTTAAGGGGCGGTGCTAGTGGGGAATCGGCGAAAATATTTATTTTTGAATATTTCTTAGTTTTAATATATTTTGATTCAGAAAACATTTCTTACATTTATATAACAGAGACAATAGAAAATTTTGTAAAATATTATTTTGTTAACTCTAAAACATGGGTAAAGTGGAATTTTTTAAAGTGTTTAATGTTTACCCGATTCGATTCATGTACTGAGAATCGGTCGACAACATCATATTGGGTATCAATGGAAAGCTTTATTTCTCAGAATTGAGATAAATTCCTGTCACTTACGGAAGTTACCGAACACCCCTAAATCATGGTCAGAGCGGTGTATATCTGACCTACTTATGGGGTCACATCATTTATGAGGCATCAACCTTGAATTTTTACTAAAGCCCGCATGTGGATTGGTTACGTGTGTGGAACATTAACATGTGATCGGTTACGTGTGTGGAACATTGACATGTGATCGGTTACGTGTGTGGAACATTGACATGTGATCGGTTACGTGTGTGGAACATTGACATGTGATCGGTTACGTGTGTGGAACATTGACCTGTGATCGGTTACGTGTGTGGAACATTGACATGTGATCGGTTACGTGTGTGAAACATTGACATGTGATCGTTTACGTTTGTGGAACATTGACATGTAATCGGTTACGTGTGTGGAACATTGACCTGTGATAGGTTACGTGTGTGGAACATTGACATGTGATCGGTTCCGTGTGTGGAACATTGACATGTGATCGGTTCCGTGTGTGGAACATTGACCTGTGATCGGTTACGTGTGTGGAACATTGACATGTGATCGGTTACGTGTGTGGAACAATGACCTGTGATCGGTTACGTGTGTGGAACATTGACATTTGATCGGTTACGTGTGTGGAACATTGACATGTGATCGGTTATCCTCTTATGAAATTCGATTAGACCGAACAGGTTTTTTTTCTCTGTAAATATGCAATTTTTCGATTTGATGTCACCCCTGAGAGGGTGTCACTTGGTGTGGTCTGCACCCCCATCCCCTGCACCCTCCTAGTGACGCCACTGTTTCGATATATAAAACTATAGACATGTCTTCAAAACGTGTCTTTGTTTAAATTTAAATAGATAAGAACAAATCATTAAAAGATTGAAAATTGTGTAAAATAATATATTTTTAACCCTATAATTAATAAATGGGTAAACATTCATTCTTTTAATGCTGTTTCTTTTATTTTTGTACAAATTCTTATACTTAGATTCGCCCGACCACATCGTATTTGGTATCAATGGAAAGCCCTATTTCTCAGAAGTTTGACAAATATAGCATCCTGTCACTTACGGAAGTTACCGAACACTTCACTCGGAGTGGAATGATGACTGTGTTTCTCGGACCTACCCATAGGGTCATCTCATTTCTGACGCACCAACGTTGAACTTTTAATAAAGCACGCATTCGGATTGGTTTATTTGTGAACGATGTATGTGTGATCGGTTATCCTTTTATGAATCTCCGTCAAACCGAGCAGTGTCTGCTCTGTGTGCTGTGTTAAATATTCAATGTTTCAATTGGGTGTCACCCCTAAAATGGTGTCACCCGGTGCGGTCCGCAACCCCCCGCACCCCCTCGCTACGCCACTGCGGCTAGCTGACGATTTTTTTTTTGTTCTGTTACGGCTCTCACCCGTAGAGGATTTCAGGAACGGGGGTGGATGATCATCGTGTAACGCTTTGTACCCTATATAGATCTAAAATTGTTCTACGTTATGTAATCTGTCACCACGTTCATATAGACTTGACCTGTGGCGGGCCTCCTCTCTGGTTGTGCTTCGTTTCCGCCCAGCAGTCGGTAACGCATCGTCTGTTTATTTAGGAACGGTTGAAAAGGTTGAATCGCCAAAGGTCGAATAGTTTGTGGTTGGGGGTGGGGGGGGTAGTGTTAATAGCTGATGGGGTGCTGTGAATGAACCAGGAAAAAAAAGGGGGGGTGTGAATATTTGAGGGGGGGGGTGTAAGGTCGAATAGTTTGTGGTTGGGGGTGGGGGGGGTAGTGTTAATAGCTGATGGGGTGCTGTGAATGAACCAGGAAAAAAAAGGGGGGGTGTGAATATTTGAGGGGGGGGGTGTGAGGCTCGTAATGCTTAGCTCAACAATGACAACGGGTTCATTAATGGTACCCCCCCTCCTTTTACACCCCACGCACATTAGGGTCACAAACGTCATCAAACTATCATCTCATTTAGAGGTTCTAAAAATGTTGTAAACTAATGCCGCAATCCCAAATAAACTGATAACCAGTTCCGTAGGCATAATCTAATTACCCAATGGACACAATTATTGATGTCATGTTTTTAAAAAAAAAAATACGGAAATGAAAATTACTTTATTTAAATCTTTATTTGAGAAGAGAACAGAACGTTTATCGGTTTTTTTTTGTCTTGTCTTCAATAGAGGAGCGGAATTGTAACTATTGCAGAAGTTTTTTCGTGGGAGGGGGCGGCAAAAATGGTGTCACTAAACGTAGCTGCACCACTGGGGACATTCCTACTATCTTCAGCTTGTGTTGGTATTTTGCTATTGAAGAATGTTATTGCCGAGGCATATTTAGGTAAAGGGACCAGAACTGTTAAAATAAGGTTCGATTCCGAAATCAACTTTTGATCAATTTCCTACCCCCAACAGCCGCGCGCAACAGTGATCGGCTAGTTGCGGTTTCAAGGCACGAGCTTCTTAATTTCCCACCGGGTTGAGGGGGGGATACATGCAGGGATAAAACTTTCTCTATTATTTATGTATCTCAATTTGCTTCTAGGAACTGTTTGATCTCAACTGCTTCTAGGAACTGTGTATCTCAACTGCTTCTAGGAACTGTGTATCTCAACTGCTTCTAGGAACTGCGTAATCTCAACTGCTTCTAGGAACTGTGTATCTCAACTGCTTCTAGGAACTGTGTATCTCAACTGCTTCTAGGAACTGTGTATCTCAACTGTTTCTAGGAAAGGCGTATCTCAACTGCTTCACAGACCCGGCAACAACAGTTGTCGCCGTTGGTGTTGTGTGCCTTATAAAATAACTGCAGCTGATTGGTGCAACCCTCAAAGCACAACTAAGTGGAGTAACTATAGAGTTTGTGACGCCTCAGTTAAGTCACCTGGTACCTGTGGCCGGACGGGCCGGGTTAAGGAACCCCCGGAGGGCCGCAGATCTGGCGCGCGTATCGTAGTTTGAGGACCCACAGCCTTTAGACGAGCGCGATCATAGAAACAGAAATATATATATATAAATCAATTGCCTCAAGAGATATTAATTCACATTGTCCGAAGATATGCCAAGTCATGGCGCGCGGCCACTACTTGGCCAGTTAAGTTTTATTTTCATTTCGAATGAACGCACACATTCCCGGCGGGCTACAAAGCGATTCAACAGAAAGCGAGTCGATATCACCAGCGAACGTAAGAGCTCTATCAAAGGTCAACATTTCGAGTGACATTGTTTACGTATCACGTGACATATTATTGACCTGTATCAAACAAAATGTCCCCGTTTTAGCGACTCTTCTCACCGACCAGATAGCGAGGCAAAGTATTTGATGTCATGTTTTTGGTGGGTTTTTCTTTTCTTTTTTTTTTTTGGTGGGGGATGGGGTGGGCATCGACGATCTTCAAGTTATTGATAATGAGGCGTGTAGGCAAAGCGGTATCACTGTTTGGGAACCCCTGGTGTCTGATGATAAAATTCGTCCATAAGGGGGTACAATGTAATTGGTAACGACTGTGATGTGATGGTGAATCATCATCATCATGTCCCTTAGTCCTTGGACCGTTGGGGCGCCACAGATGACATGTGAACTATCCTCCTCCATTCGTCTCTGTCTTTTGCAGTGTGCACAGCATCGCCCAGTGTTAGTCCTGTCCACTCTTTGATGTTATCCTCCCATCTTTTTCTTTGTCTTCCTCTTCTTCTCCCTCCTCTTGTGGTGCCCTGCAATATTTCTTTGGCAAGCCCTGGGGAAGCCCTGTTGTCTGACAAGGAAGCTGGTACATTAGACCGTTTCGGAGTTTGGCTGTTGTCAGCTTCATCTTGATAACACAAAACACGGTGTGGAAGGAAATACTTACAAGTATTTGTCACCTCACGAATGATTCGTTTAGGGGGGAATGAAACATGGTAAGAGAAATTTACACGCCAAGACATTACCAAATTTTAAAAAAAATATTGATGTAAACAGAAACAAATATTTGAGAGGTCTAGGGAAGCAACATTGTTCTTCACAGAGAAAATTAAACAAGATTGTTTTAAAAAATATACCTTTTTAAAGCACGATTTTCCAAAGTGTACTAAAAAGTAATAAAATAAATGTCCCCCGATGGGATGGGGGTGGGGGTTGGGGATGGGGGCAGGGACGGTCCAACGGTTGCTGGCGCCCTGTGCAAGCTTAACTCTGGCGCCCCTTATAATAAGTTTAATCATAATAGGGAAAAGCTAGTTCTTCAGTAATGAGTTTATTACCCATTTTGTTGTTTATTGTTTATTTTAAAAAAGCAACATAGGTAATAAACTCATTACCGAATAACCAGTTTTTTCCTTTAATGATTATACTTATAAGGGGTGCCAAAGGTAAGCCTTAAGTAAACTTTCGCCCTGTGCGAAGCTCCCGTTCAGCGCCGCCTTTTCCTTGTCCCTGTATGGCTCCACTCTTTTTCTGATTACGACGTAAATTTTCTGTTTTGCGCTTGCGATTTTGCGCCCCGGCGAGATTTTTGTTCCCCATATTATGAAAACTCATTGCATGAAAACTCATAGTATGAAAACTCATAGCATGAAAACTCATAGTATGAAAACTCATAGTATGAAAACTCATAGTATGAAAACTCATAGTATGAAAACTCATAGTTTGAAAACTCATAGTATGAAAACTCATAGTATGAAAACTCATAGTATGAAAACTCATTGCATGAAAACTCATAGTATGAAAACTCATAGTATGAAAACTCATAGTATGAAAACTCATAGAATGAAAACTCATAGTATGAAAACTCATAGTATGAAAACTCATTGTATGAAAACTCATAGTATGAAAACTCATAGTATGAAAACTCATAGTATGAAAACTCTTAGTATGAAAACTCATTGTATGAAAACTCATAGTATGAAAACTCATAGTATGAAAACTCATAGTATGAAAACTCATAGTATGAAAACTCATAGTATGAAAACTCATTGTATGAAAACTCATAGTATGAAAACTCATAGTATGAAAACTCATAGTATGAAAACTCATTGTATGAAAAGCTATTGCACGAAAAATTAGAATACCGTTTCTCGACCCCGGACCCGAGGTTCTCACTTCACTATAATGAAATAATAGAATTTAAATATTTACTGGGCGTCCCAGGCGCCACAATGGCCAAAGCGCCCTGTGCGAGGGTAGAGGTCGCACGCCCTAAAAGCCGGCCCTGGTGGGAACGAGGTGGGATGGGTAATACGGTCGGGGTTGGGGGTGGGGGATGGGGTGGGTGATGGGGGATGGGGTAGGGTGGGGAATACGGTCGGGAGTGGGGGATGGGGTGGGGACGGGGTAGGGGTTAGGGTGGGCGATGGGATGGTGGATGGGGGATGGGATGGGGGATGGGATGGTGGATGGGATGGTGGATGGGGGATGGGGTGGGGGATGGGGTGGGGGATGGGGATAGTTATTAAAGTACAGATGAGATGATCATTCTGGGGGAGAAGATATACGAACAATGAACTGTCTACGCAGTTTTCCAGGTCTCCTTGTACCAGTTTATCAGCTCACAATGTCCGCAGCTGACCACATGTCTCTATGTCCAGGTTCATCAACTCAAAATGTTCCCAGCTGATCACCAAAAAACGGGACTCTTTCTCGTAAAGCCTGAACTCGCTCGCCCCTTTTCATCACCAGGACTATGCAATTCCTTGCTTTGGCTCTAAACGAACACTTGCCTGGACAAGTCTGCAAGTGTGTCACGAATCAGGTCCCGTTATCTCATTGACGCCCCTGTCAGCGACAATTTGAATAATTTTATTGTCTGTCCTTAGGAGTGAGTGGGACCAAGTTCGTCCCAGGATGCCCACCCGACACGCCACAAAAACAGTAACCGTTAGTGAGGGGGGGGGGGGGGGGGTTGGGGGGGTT
>CAXITT010000474.1:122537-163697 GCA_964033795.1 Lymnaea stagnalis | reverse complement strand
TGTCGCAATGATTATTGTGCAATAGAGGTTAATCTTATCAGTCAATCTCATTTGTACATTTGGAAGATACGGTATGTCGCAATGATTATTGTGCAATAGAGGTTAATCTTATCAGTCAATCTCATTTGTACATTCGGAAGATACGGTATGTCGCAATGATTATTGTGCAATAGAGGTTAATCTTATCAGTCAATCTCTTGTGTTCATTTGGAAGATACGGTATGTCGCAATGATTATTCTGCAATCTTATCAGTGAATCTCATTTGTACCTTCGGAAGATACGTTCAACACTCTCCGCTCTAAATCTATTTTTAGCTTTATTTTGTAATGAGTGCAACTACACATGCACTGTTACACGTTGTATACAAATCTGATAAGATAATCACGAAAAACACGTTTCACTGCTCAGACTGCATTGATTTCACGACGTTATCGCCGTGAGCCATCTTAATGCATAATTTAAACTGAACTTGAAAAGAATTAAGCCCCCCCCCCCTTTTTTTTTTCTCCACACAGACTGAGTTGTTTCAACTTCTAAGTTATATTGATCTTTACACACGTTTCCGTCCGGGCGAAAACCGGACATCTTGACGGCACATGTCGGTGAAGTGTAAGTTCTTCCGTGTTTATGAAAACCAACGCGTTGCTGTTGAGCTCCGCTGACAAGATTTTTTCCTTTTGTTTACTTCAAATGGTTATTTAAGTTTTAAGTCGTGACCGTGGAATGCTTGCGTGAAGCGTGAAGTTTCCTACTCTGCGCGGTCGTACGGCTTGAGCGTTCTGAAGACGTCATTCGTGTGTGTTGTGTGTTTAATGTGTTGGTTTTTTGGTTGTAACCCGTCGTGTCTGTGCAGGAAAAATAAAAATGACTTTGACTAATCGATTGCATTTTTTTCCCCGGGGGGAGGGGGGGATCTTACAGTGCAAGGTGTACGTAGCTCCCAGATTGTACTATTATACCGGGGTCATCCCTTCAAGGTCTGCCCTAGCGTGTCTCTTGGCATTGGGGCTCTTTTATGTATTCTTCAAATCTTCTGAGCTTGACATGACACAACTGGGAGGACCGACCCTCCAAAAAAAAAAAAAAAAGATTTGGTAACCTGACGGGAACAGATACTACACTTTGATCTTAGCCAAAAGGTCGAGAAACGTGTGTCTCTTGGCATTGGGGCTCTTTTATGTATTCTTCAAATCTTCTGAGCTTGACATGACACAACTGGGAGGACCGACCCTCCAAAAAAAAAAAAAAAAAAGATTTGGTAACCTGACGGGAACAGATACTACACTTTGATCTTAGCCAAAAGGTCGAGAAACGAAAAAGATGCTGAGAGTCTGAAAGTCAATGTTAAATGGTCCGTTTCAGCAAGGACTCTAAAAGTTGTATGCGTGGTTTGTGTGTGGTAGGTATCTTAATGAAACAAACCACTTAAAAACGTAGTTTTTCGCATAAATCCTTTAGAAAATGTGATGCCGGGCAATTTGGCTTGGGGGTGGGGGGGGGAGGGTGAAAATTTAACAAAACATGCATACAAATTAGGCACTTTATACGAATCCCAAGTAGTGCTCTCCCCCTAACAAAACATTATATTTTATTACTTTATATTAATATTCTAATATCTCAGCGCATTTACACCGCAGAATTATTTCACCAACTATTTCAGAAAAAAAAAAACAACAGAGGACAGTATTACGCATTAAACACACTTGCGATATTTTTATGAATCTCATTTCGCATAGTTCTCGGGAATTTTGTTTCGTGAAATTAAATTTCATTCATCTTCCCTCTTAAAACCCGGAGAAAACAGATTGTTGAGGGGGTGGGGCTGAAATGTGATAGAATATGTTGTCATTGGCAACGAGTCTATGTGCCAAGTTTAAGTTCGATAGGTTGACGGGAAGTGGGTCAGTTGGCTTCAGAAGATTTTGCCACACAGCCAGCCAGAAAGAAAGAAACACGAACAAAATGTGAAGTTAATATAAAGGATTTAATATATATAAATAAGTACATATAAAAATATATATATATATTTATTTATTTATATATATATATACATATATATATATATATAATATATATACACATTTCAGAGCCGTTTTTAGGAGTTTGGGGGCTCTAAGCATGGAGCTTGGTTGGGGGCCCCGGAAGGGAGGTCCGGGGGTGGAGCTCCCTAGAGCTGAGGAGAAAACACCACCCGCCACTGCAGCACCCCCATTCTGCCTTCATCAATGTTTCCTCTTTGCTCGCGTGTAACCACTAACCATATTGATAATTCCGCCACTAGAGAAAATGTGTACTTCTGAAATATATGGACATGCAGGTGGTAGTGGGGCCCTAGACGGTTGCCTAGTTTGCCTAGTTTGCCTAAGAAAGGCTCTGGTGGCACTTATTTCCTTATTTTGAGGAAGGAGATCGCCCCCGGCTATCAATAATTTGTTTGTGTGTGCATCATTGCTATATCCCTTAAGTGTTCAGTGGCCCTACGGGGCCCCCTCATGTTCGGGGCCCTATGTGGATGCCTAGTCAGCGTATGCCTAAGAACATTTAAAAAATATTTTTTAAAAATTAAAAACGAGTTTAATGAACCAAAAAGAACAAGGTAATTTAAAATTTATTAAAATGCATTACGTATAAAAGCTAATAAAGTTCAATACTCTAAGGAGGTCGAGAGTCTATCTCTTAGGACCTCGGCCTTGAAACATGGCCTAGTAGTCCCTGGGGACTACGGCCATGCATCACGGTCTGGAGTAAAATTGTGTGTTGGGCAGTTTGCTTCCACTCACCAGGGGACTGCTTGGCGTCACCGCCCCCAGTGCCCATTGAGTCATGGGGTCTGGACGTTTGGTTGGAGCGGCTTTGCTTCCTCTCCGGGGATGGTGTTGCGTTACCTCACCCCACCGTCCGGGGAACCGTACGTTCCTTGGTGTGGCACGGCTTTACCTCCACTCCGGGAGTAGTCTCGAGCTTAACTTTCTCCCACCGTTCCTGGGAGTTGTGTGGATGTGGGTCAGAACGGCCTTGCTTCCTCTCCGGGGAAGGTGTTACGTTACCTCGCCCCACCGTTCGGGGAGTAGTTCGGGCGGGACTGTGTCGGGACGAAACGGTCGCCTAGGAGCGGCTTTCTCAAGGCCGCATGTTTTTTAATCCTCAGTAAGGGTTTTAAGAAAAATCCAAGCCTCATATCCATTATCGGCGACACGTCATCATGTTAGCGCGCAACTTCCTTTGCGTTGGAAGTCATGCGTTTTGCTTGGATCTTTTGGCTTCAGGAGTTTCCTCCCTTCTAGTCCTCCACACCACGCAGAGGTAAGATCCGTGTGACACCTCCGAATTTCTTCGGGGGTGTGCTCGCCGACCTAGAGGCAGGCGGTCAGGTCACAGCGAAGACGTATAGAAGCTAAAGGATTCGATTTGAATGTAGGCGAAACTTATAATGTTTTAACTCTCAAAAGACGGGAGATTGAAAAATCGGTCATATATGGCGGGTGAAAAGAATGACCCCTAAAATATATATAAAAATAATATTAAAAGGCGAAAACAAAGATTTATTATTTTGGAATGTTAAATTTCTATTTGGCAAGAAAGAAAAATCGTTTATTTTACTAGTTCTTGAAGAAATCTGGTAGCAACTTGTCCATCATAAATTTTCCTTTTCGCCATTTACTCATATTTTGCCACAATTCCCGGTTCACTGTTACTACACTCTAAAACATTGCTATGGAGTCTGATTCTGATTATAAGCTTGAAATGGACGACTATTCTTACTTACAGGAATATTTTTGATGAAGATAGCACTTCAGATGTGTCTGACACCGAGAATTCTGTAAATTATCATCATAATAATAGCATCCAAGGTTTGTTTACTTTTTTCATTCATACTCAACTCACGCATACTGTGATACTTCTTAGCACTATTATTAGCCCTAACATTAGTTTGATTCAAGTTCCAGTAGTATAAAATTCTTAAACAGATTAAATTATTTATTTGTTTGAAACTAATTTGTAGTTATACAATTATTTTAATATTATTACGTTTCAGTTAGCAAAATGTAAACAATGGTTCTCAAGGCCAAGGCTATATATATATATAATATTACACTGTAACAATCAGCTGCTTTCCCTTTTCAATGAAAACTTGAAGTAAAAGTAATTTAGGCAGATTGTTTAATATTTTGAATTATTTTTATTTATATTGTAATTTTTTTATTTTTGCTAAATTAATTTTTTTTTATATTTAGAGCCAGCATCTATGCTATGAAGGGCAGATGTCAAACATAGTCAATACAATTGGTTATGATGACAAAAGACTGTGGGACTCTTTGCTGCATTTAGACCAGAGGTGAAAAGCACTATTGCTTCCTGATGTTATAACAAGAGAGGATATTAGGAGATTTTAAAAGCAAATTGTCATTTTCAACCTCTACTTTACTACAGATTTGGTTGGTTATTAGTAAGCAGAGTGCGCAGGACTATGGACCGCAGAACTTTTGTGTTTTCAAAAATTGGTACCATTATAACATCATTGAAGGGGAGTTTTATCTACTAAGTGGATTTATTATGAATGCAGGACTTATCAAGCTCTTAATTTTACAAGAAATGTCCAGGAAATCCTTTTATGATGGACAATGAGCAAGGCCATTAGTACTAAGGACATATTCAAGGCTATATTGAGTTTCCTAAAAGTTTCTGATACTGAAAATAAAGGAAACATGCTGTGCAAAATTGGGAGACACTTCTGTATCTCAATGCAAAATACAATCAACTGTATCAGCATCAAGAAAATGTAGCAATTAATGAACAATTTAGGGAACAATTGACATATTTGATGATGAACCTGATACTGTAAAGCCCGAAATCTTTACATCGTGCGCCGCAACATGACAATAACAAAAAATGTAATTGTGGGTTACCAAAACAGGGTAAAATGGTCAGAGCATATGTCACAGGCTTTCTTTTTGATACATTTGTATGTTTTAATAAATAAAGAAATTGCTTTCAAGAATTTTTATGCATGATCTTGGCGAAGGATTATATCCTTTGATCGGTATCTCGGGGATGCATAAAAATTTTTTATTTATTAAAATGTGCCTTTCTTTCTTAACTTTTCTTCTCAAATAATGCTTACAAATAACCATCTAAAGGATAATATGATGCAGTATATGTTTTCCTTTGAACAAAAAATTATTATTATTTTTTGAAAATAATTTTGACTTTTTGAGCGATATTTCCTTGAATAGTCTGTTGCCTACAAATAGTCATAACTTTTTTATTTATGAGTCTATTCTTTTCAAATTTGAATATGTTTTATAGTATTGAACAGATTCTAATAAAATATCAATTTTATTGATTTAATTGGAAACCCTTTTTTTTTTCCTTCTTTGTAAAAATGTGATGTTATGTTTTTGTCGACTTAAAAAAATATTTTTTTTGCCCCAAAATAATAAAACATCTAATTTAGCAAGGATATTTTGAGCAAACACCAAGTATCAATTAAAGAGCATCCAATTACCTTTAAAATGATATATAACACTTAAAGGTAGCTACAAAATTACAGTCATGAGACACTTTGAAGAATAAGATATATTCAAGGTCCTTAAAAAATGGAAAAATCTACAGTCTTTTGAGAGTTAATGTATTATTTTATTAACAATCCTTTAAAAAAATTTTTAATTAAAGATATTTTTTGTGCTCTACGTTTTAGTATTATAATGTATTAATTTTGTAAACAAAGTCCCGGTTTAAATTAATTCTTTACCTAGGCATACAACTTAAAAAAAAAAAAATAAAAAAAAAAATAATAAAATAATTTAAAAAAAAAGGTTAACCTGAGCAAAAAAAAAAAAAAAAAAAAAAAAAAAAATAATAAAATAATTTAAAAAAAAAGGTTAACCTGAGCTACCAACCTACTAGTCCACTCCACCGCGAAGCAGACGCAGACGCGGTCACTCAAGAGAATTCAAGCGAAAGTGTCAGCCCGCATCCGTCGACCATGGAGTAGACGCGACGTTGACACAGCTCAGTTAGTACGAGACGATCAACACGTTTGGGGTGACCACTTCACGAAAAAAATTATCAAATGAGCGAAAAATGTTACGTGTATAAGTAAATGAAAATATGCTCCATCCATCCACACATCCACGAGATGGAAATGCAAGTAGGAAGAAATTATTTTCAACAATTTGAAGGATATATCACACCTTCTTCATCACAGATACCTAAGATCATCTAGATCAAGGTTAATTTTTTCCTTTAAATTTTAAAGTTAAGGCCGAAAGATTTCAAAATTCGTTTTTTATTGCCCCCCAGTCTTCAAGAATTAACCATCGTGCTCCCCCAGCGGTCACCAATTATTGTCACTAAGGTAATTCTTACTTCAAATGTCTTTGGTTTAATTTTTATAATGGTTAAATTAAAACATTCTCTTGGTTAAAATGTGTGCATAAAATGAATATGTAAAATGCAATTTAACCCAAAAAAAAGTCCATTAATTTGTATCAATAAAAAGATCATAATATCTTTTCTTAAACAGATACACTGTTTATCACGGGTTGTTAAGAATTGCAGTAGGACTACACGTCGGTTGTCCATGCTATAACGCATTACACACAGACACAAGCTAGATGTCATAGGAGAGAAAAAGAAAATACAGACTCAATATTCAAAATAGTGTAAGACAATCTACGATTTAAAAAAAAAAATCACATTAGAAAGATGGCCCTGTGTCTCCTGGGTCTTAGGCTATCGGAGCCTTAAAATGAACAACTGGTGTAAGTAAACGATTAATTTGATAATATTGAACGTGGAGATACGTGACATAATTCTTGAACGTAATTCAATTATGTCAACATCTTGTCTACATCCTTCAAACAATACTCTATTGTACGCCTTCGATTAAACTTTGCTCTCAATGAACTGAACCAACAGTCTCTATTTGAGCCACGCAAACATATTGGATGACCACATGACAAAAGCCACGACAAGGAGCGGCAAACGTGTGAGATAGTTTTAAAAAAATGTACTCTCTCGGAATAAATTACAACTCAGGGACAATGATTGTTTGAAAACCGACTCTACCGTGGCCTCACCCAATACCAAACAAGAACTACGCTGGCGTACATGTGTCACTATTGCAGTGGCGGCAGTGGCGGCAGTGGCGTCAGGAGTGGGCCAAGCTTCTTGCCGCCCACTTCAGAGAAACAATGTACTGTTGGCCAAAAAATGCCGCCCCACAAAATGAATAGAAAAGTGCCTTCCAGGGTGGACCCCACCCTTCGCCCCCCGCCCTCCCCACCCTTTTCCTTTACAAGTCCTACACAAAACCCTGTATTCTCCACTAAGAAGTTTTAGTTGAAACTGTAGGCATCAGTTCCTGATGCGGTCAACAGGTTGGAGGTTCGATGGAATCTGTATTTACGTACTTTACAGGACATCTTAAATCCTCGCCTATATAGTGCTACATGATTTCGGAGAAGCATCAGACGCGTCTGAGACCCAGTGTTTACTCAGTGTACCGCAATCAATGTCTGATCCTTTGGTAGAAGATTAAATTAGATCGAATCCAATACGTATCTAGGTTTCACTTACAATACGAACATAACACAACACAACTCAACACAACACTTCATTTCTTTAATTTAATAAACATAAACGAGACTGCATGTTTTAAGTTTCAACTGGAATGATGATGACGGGAATACTAGGAGCGAGGTTGGGGTGGGTGGGGGGTGGGGGAGGGGAACTACTATCAAAGTTAGCAATATCATGTAAACCCATGGTATGTGAAATGTAGCCATGAAACGTATCGACAGAAAGCTTTCGTTAGAGGCCAAGAACAAGTGAAAGATTATAAATTATTATTTTTGTTTCGTGTTCTTTGAAGTTAGAGATTAAACTAATGACGTGGCTGCCAGAGTCAATTAATGACGTGGCTCCCAGTGTCAACTAATGACGTGGCTCTCAGCGTGAACTACTGACGTGGCTCCCAGAGTCAACTAATGACGTTGCCCACAGAGTCAACTAATGACGTGGCTCCCAGAGTCAACTAATGACGTGGCTCACAGAGTCAGCTAATGGCGTGGCTCCCAGAGTGAACTCATGACGTGGCTCCCAGAGTCAACTAATGACGTGGCGAACAGAGTCAACTAATGACAAGGCTCTCAGTCTCAGTGTCATCTAATGACGCGGATCCCATAGTTAATAACGGGGCAGTAAAGTCAACTAATGACGTGGCTCCCAGATTTAAACGAAAATCATCACGCAGACAAGAAATAACTTCTTAATACCGCCTAAAAGATCAATTAAAAGCACTTTGTTCAGTTTCGTTTTCAGTTACAATCATGTTACACTTTTTGAAGGTGTTAATCTCTCCTGAGACAGAGTACAGATGTCCTTCAATTGGTGACCTATATCAAAAAAGGGGGGTGGGGGCAGTATCCGGTCACCATCTATTGACCGACTGCGGGTTGATGGCGTAACAAATATGAGATCACAAAGACAAGGTGGCCCCCGTTGTTTGTTGTTAATTCCTCTGTTATCAGCAAACATATAATAGCAATTTTCCGTTTGTGGGAGCTCAGTCAGTGAGCTTACATCAGACAAATATTTCCAGAGATTTAGTTTATCCCTCAGTTATTTTCTGGTCCACATCACTCCGACATCACAATAGACCTTTTAAAAAAAAGTTTGGTTCTATTGAATCTAATCATGGTTTGTCCAACTTGAATGGCCTCTAATTTTTTACGTATAAATTAAATTTAATTGAAGAAAGAAAAAAGGTGTTAAACCATTAATTTTAATTTATGAAAGAAAAAATATTTCGATATTGTAAAAAAAAAGGAAGGAAAATGTAGATAAGGATTCTTTAAAAAAATATTTTAAAATCAATTTTGAAGAAGCACAAGAGATAAAAATAAACTACAGACGTTGCATATGGAACAAAACAAAACTAAGATAACGCTGTAAGGAAGTTGGTTATTAGGAAATACTAGACAATATACCCATCGTTACCCATGATTGAATTCTGATTTTAAAAAAAATAATAAAATTATACGGTCTTTTAGCTAACACCAAAAATAAAGGCCATTAAAAAATACACGTCGCTGAATAAAAAAAAAATTCTTAAAAAGAACAAAAAAAAAACATTTTTAATAATTTTTGTCAAATAATGTTTGACCCTGCCCGTTTCATTTGATATTCAAGCTGGGACCAATCAAAAGACATGATTTAAAGATCAATCAATAGACGTGATTTAAAGATTTGTGAAAAGACATGATTTAAAGAGTATTTAAAAGATTTGATTTAAAAAGTAATCAAAAGACTTGATTTAAAGACTAATCAAAAGACATGATTTAAAGAGTTGTGAAAAGACATGATTTAAAGACCAATCAAAAGAAATGATTTAAAGAGTAGTCAAAAAACTTTATTAAAGAGTAATCAAAAGACTTGATTTAAAGACTAACCAAAAGACATGATTTAAAGAACAATCAAAAGACGTGATCCAAAGACTAATCAAAAGTCGTGATTAAAGACTAATCAAAAGACATGATTTAAAGAGTAGTCAAAAGACATGATTTAAAGACCAATCAAAAGACGTGATTCAAAGACTAATCAAAAGACGTGATTAAAGACTAATCAAAAGACTTGATTTAAAGACTAATCAAAAGACGTGATTAAAGACTAATCAAAAGACGTGATTAAAGACTAATCAAAAGACATGATTTAAAGAGTAGTCAAAAGACATGATTTAAAGACTAATCAAAAGACTTGATTTAAAGAGTAGCCAAAAGACATAATTTAAAGACTTGTTAAAAGCATGATTTAAAGACAAGTCAAAAGAGTTGATTTAAAGACTAATCAAAAGACGTGATTTAAAGACTAATCAAAAGACTGATTTAAAGAATAATCAAAAGACTTGATTTAAAGACCAATCAAAAGACGTGATTTAAAGAGTGTGAAAAGACATGATTTAAAGACTAATAAAAAGACATGATTCAAAGAGTAGTCAAAAGACTTGATTTAAAGAGTAGTCAAAAGACTTTATTAAAGAGTAATCAAAAGACTTGATTTAAAGACTAACCAAAAGACATGATTTAAAGAACAATCAAAAGACGTGATTCAAAGACTACTCAAAAGACGTGATTAAAGACTAATCAAAAGACATGACTTAAAGAGTAGTCAAAAGACATGATTTAAAGACCAATCAAAAGACGTTATTCAAAGACTAATCAAAAGACGTGATTAAAGACTAATCAAAAGACTTGATTTAAAGACTAATCAAAAGACATGATTTAAAGAGTAGTCAAAAGACATGATTTAAAGACAAGTTAAAAGACTTGATTTAAAGAGTAGTCAAAAGACATAATTTAAAGACTTGTTAAAAGACATGATTTAAAGACAAGTCAAAAGAGTTGATTTAAAGACTAATCAAAAGACTTGATTTAAAGACTAATCAAAAGACATGATTTAAAGAGTAGTAAAAGACATGATTTAAAGACACGTCAAAAGACGTGATTTAAAGATTAGTCAAAAGACAAGATTTAAAGACAAGTCAAATACTTGATTTAAAGAGTAGTAAAAAGACATAATTAAAAGACTTGTCAAAAGACATGATTTAAAGACAAGTCAAAAGACTTGATTTAAAGACTGTCAAAAGACTGCATTTAAAGAGTAGTCAAAAGACTTGATTTAAAGACTGTCAAAAGACTTGATTTAAAGAGTAGTCAAAAGACTTGATTTAAAGGCTGTCAAAAGACTTGATTTAAAGACTAAACAAAAGACTTGATTTAAAGACTAATCAAAAGACGTAATTTAAAGGCTAATCAAACGTTCAAAAGGTGTCCCATTGAAAAAAAATATTCACCAATGTCAAAGCTATAGTCATGATTCAGTTATAATAAAATGGGGTCCAAAAAGGAACCCATTCCCTGATGAGATCCTATTCCCCGGAGGCATCCCCAGTGAGATTCCGTTTCCAGGTGGGATCCACCCCCTGGTGACACCCCGCTCTAAGCATTCAAGGTCATGAGTGAAACAAAGTACGGGAATATATCTATATCTACATCTAGTATATATATATTATATATATATATATATATATATAATATATATATATTGTCGTCAGGGAAAAGTTATTCATGAAACATTCGAATTAAGAGTACGGACTGTTGCATAACATTATTTACTGACCACACATGATTTTTACCGTCATTCGGTTGGTCGGTGAGTTGGTCTGTTAGTTGCTTGGTCGATAGCACGGTCGGTCGGCCTGTAGGTCGGTCAGTTGCAAGATGTTCTGGGTGCACAAGTGTAAGCACTTACAGTATTTATTAATCAAGCTCTTATAAAGAACATTATAACATAGTCATCGACAAGAGAAAGATGCCCTACATGGACTCTAGATATTTTATTCTTTGCAATTTTATTATGCCCCGGTTTTATCTATGGAATGACCAGTGGTCAGCTTTTACGTTATATACCATACATAAATCCGGTGCATCCACTCTAACCAAATAAATAAACTCCCCAAAGGAGGTTCTAACCAACTTGGTCAAATGAGCTATTCGCCATTATTTAATCTACGAACGATAGTTAAACAGCGAAACGTGTGTGTGTGGGGGGGGGGAGTTGGGGTGGGTGGGGGGTGGGCCCAGTAATTAAGAAGAAGCTATAATGACAACAGGGAATTAAAACGGGTTTGGGTGGCGGGTGGGGGGCACTAGCACTAAAGGGGTGGGGGGGGGGTAACAGACGTCAACAGAATGTACAAGTTAGGTGGGGTGGGCCCAGTAATTAAGAAGAAGCTATAATGACAACAGGGAATTAAAACGGGTTTGGGTGGCGGGTGGGGGGCACTAGCACAAAAAGGGGTGGGGGAGGGGTAACAGACGTCAACAGAATGTACAAGTTAGGTCCACGGTGTGCATCGGGATTTCATCTAGTGGAGAAAGGGAATCAAAGCGCCACAACTCCCAACCATTCTATGACAGGGCGAGATTTCCCTTGCTCGGCATTATAACGGGATTATTTCCCTTTGCGAGATAGTCCCCCCCAATTTCTGTGTTGGAATTTCACGAGCTAAATAAACGAATTACTGGCATCGCTGCCGCGGGCCCTTGAGACGGTCTTATCCCGTTTTATTAGAAAATCAATTTCATCTTTTCACTGGGACGGCCCATAACGTGGCACTTATTATATTTACCTTTGAGAATTCCGAGAAGAACTCAGGTTTTTTTTTTTCCTTTCCGGAAGCGATCTGCACACGTCACAGCGTAAGGGGGTCAAGCGGGTTGACGATGAATATAACTGGCGGGAGCGAGTTAGTGGTTGGTCGGTGATGAATGACGGCCTGCGTGTGGTTAAGCATTCCCCAAATACGCACGGCTGCTATTTTGTTATGCTCAGAACGTGTCTGCGCCGGACTCGAAAGTCTTATTTTTGTATGCATCATATATTATATTGATTGTAGTGGCCTGTAGGTTGGTCTCTCGCTGACTTCCAGCGATAGACGCTGCAAGTGAGAGCTACAGACAACATCCTTGGAAACATAATTCTCAACATGAGACGCCAACACTATCGCTTTGCGTTTTAGTTCCCATAAACATTTGCCCCGGAAAAACTACATCAAAAGGCCTTTGAGGTTTATTTAGATCGAGCTGTACGCCTAAGTGAAGTCAATCATTAAATTTTTTAAAATAATTTTTGAAAAAAAAATTGAAATAAAAATGTTTATGATCAAATGTTGGCTTCTAAATGTGGCATTAATGTGAGGTGTTAAACTTTGGAGAGACCTTCTCTCAACTCGCATTTCCGTCTTGTGTGTTAAGCGTTATTTTTTTTTTACAATGTGTCGGAGCCGACGCGCTCGCTGTCTCGTGGTCACCTGTGAGGTCGAACCTGAGTTGTGTCAACACCGCGTCTTCTTCGTACAGTGAACGGCGGGAGAAAAAAAAATATGCAAATTAAAGTTTTAATGCTGAAAAGTAGCAAATAATATATTAAAAAAAAACAACAAAAAAACTTTTTATCAAAAACGACTTTAAAACACTAAAAAAGTAGAAAGTAATTAAAAATTGCTTAAAATGCAATTAGCAAAGAAAATATGTGCAGAAAATATTTTTCGAAAAATTATTATTATTATTTTTAATAATAATTTAAATTTCGTCTGCATTCACTTCGAATCCTTTGGCTATATAAAGTGCTTATCTACACTTCTACTCAGTCTTTGTTTGCGTAACCATTTAAAGAAATTTTAAATTATTTTCTACTTTCTAGTGGTTTAAACCCGTCTTTGGTAAACTCTTTGGTGTTTTTTTTTTTAAATTTGGTTTCTCTGCATTGATGGTCATTATAATAATATATAGACCACAAGCTTAAAAAATATTAAACGTCTTCTTTTTATACTAATCTCTTTTTGCGGGGGTGGGGGTGGGATTCTTCTAACGAGAGGCAAATGACTTTAAGTAATGCCGCAACTCTGTTGTTCAGATCAGCCATTGAAATACATCTTAAGGTTAAGTTACTTTTCTGAAACTTCTCCATGCGCCTTGTAACAGAAAAAAAAAATATGCGTTTAAGTTTAAGTCAGTGGCGTTGATACGGTTAGTGGCACCTGGGGCGGGCCGAGAATTCATCTGCCCCTTTCAGCGAAAAAACAGACTCTTTACTTTGTCGAAAAAGGCCGCCTCCAAATAAAGAAATGTGTCGCCCGGGGCGGTTGACCCTCTCCGCCCCCCCCTCCTAAGCCCCTATTTGAGTACAGTGTTTGATTAAACCTCAGTTTATTTTGTATTTATTTTTTTTTATTTTTTTTTTACATATTTTGACGCGAAGATCAAAATGTGCGTCACTTCGTCACAGATGAAAAGTTGGCGTCAACTATATGGGGACCTCTGATCACTCCTGTCACATACCCCAGACAATCCGGTGCTGGACGGAACCGAATCCCAAAGACTGTGTAAACACGTCCCGCTAAAATGTCAACCTGTAAGATGCTATCAAAGCCTCTGTTGTTGCGTCTCCCGCGCTGTCAGTGACGAGTGGGCCCGGTATGACAGAGAGATTACGTCAGAGTCTTCTTTTACGTCATTTTAACATTTCCCTCTGTTGCTTTTGGAGAACGCAAAACAAAAAAAAAACAAAACAAAAAAAACAAAAAAAAACAAAACAAAACAGAGCAGAATTTTAAGGGGCTTTTTTATGACCCACTCAGTAAGATATAATACTAGTTTTCTAGTTTTAGCCCGCCAAACATTGGCGACAGCAGTGCGTGAACTTGCCATCTACTAAAGTTACTTGACAAAACATGAACTCAAGTAACGCACATTTAAGAATCACAATTTTTGCTACACCCCTCCCCCCCCCCCCCCCCCCCCCCATAATACGTCACTGCACACTTGTTATTTCACGTCATGAATTATTTTAATATTCTGATATCCCAACCACTTTTAAACCGAATATTTATTACATCATGATATTTAAATTGAGATGATTTCATTTGCCGCAAAGAACAGAAAATAATACTACGGGCCAAACGCAGTTGCTTTATTTAAAAAAAAAAAAATTAAAAATCAGTTAGCATAGTTATCGGGAATTATATTTTGCGTGCTATCCGGAAATGGAAGCAGTCACACCACAAGCAGAATATATATAAGAGATGGAATAATGAAAATAAATGCAGATAAGTTTAAGATACCCTATTTTTGTTGATACAAATAAATAGAAATATGTCTTGATTACATTGCACTAGAGCTACATATACACATTTCAGCTTATTAAATAAAAAGCACAGACACAAATGCGATCAACATTGTGATCAAGAAAACTACTTTTAACATTTCTGATATATATATATAGAAGCTGTCCAGTACCATCAGAACTATATATATATATATATATATATATATAGAAGCTGTCCAGTACCATCAGAACTTGACTGCTAAAATCATAATATTGCCTCTAAGAGTGTCGCCTTTCAAAATCTGATGCTCAATTTAACTTTCGTAACTATTGAAATTCATACCGTATTTTAAGGAGTATAAGACGCAATTTTTTCTTCGAAAAATTGCCTCCAAAACTCGAAATGAATATAAAAATTGTAAAAAGGATTTTTTTTTTCATTGCTCAAAAATTAAGATGCGTCTTATAGTCAGAAAACACGGTAAAAGAATTAAGTATGTTTAACCAACAAGCAACAACAAACATTACTTTCGCCATGTTTAAGAAAATGACATGGGCGCTTTGGGGAGGGGGGGTGCTGGTTCGCCTCGAGCACATCTTTTTCTCTCCGCAGATTTTGTTCAATTAAGGGGTGGGGGGATTAGGTTGTCTCCCTGGAGGCAAACATCTTTGCCCACCCCCGACGACACTAACCCTAGCTACGCCACTGCATGGATGTGTAAAATTCGACTAATTGTGTTACTCTTACTGCTTTTTAAATTTTAAGAGTCTTTCCTAGCGCAAGCATAAAATGACCAATGTTTCTCTATTTCATAATACCTCTATAACATAATTTTAAAAAATTGTATCGTAATTTAATTTTAATATCATTCCAAACATTAAAAAAGAAATTAACATTAATCAACACCATAAATAAATTCAATGAACTTTGCACGAATGTGTTTAAAGGCATAGTCTACAACAAACAAACTAAAAAAAAAAAAAAAAAAAAAAAAAAAAAAAAAAAAAAGACAAAAAACAAACAAAAAAAAAAAAAAAAAAGAAATGAAATGAAAAAGTCATGGCTTAAAACCATTAATCAATACCTAATATCATTGGTGGTAACAAAGGGGCTTTGAGAATTTTCACACCATCCACATGCACATAAAACATCCCCTATGCATGAGATGTTTAAATTACGCGTCAGTTCCGGTAAAGTCTTATGTACAGATCACTCAAGACTTCTTTCCCCACCCACGATTCCCTAACAAGGAAGTCGAATATCCCCTTGATGCACACCCAATGACGTCACGCTGGTTTCCACAATTCTCAGATGCAATTTAGTGCTCTGGTCCGAGCTGATCGATTTCCATAATCGGCGACTCCTTGTATTCGCGCCCATTGCAGGCGAGGTGGGATTGATTCGATTTCTTTGTAGACGATGATGTGACGCAATTAAACACGACGTCATTCTGGGGAGATCTTATAGCAAACAAAGATTACGAACAAAAAACAGGCAAACACAAGTACATTTAAGCAAAGAGTCAGGCGTTATTTATTTTTAATACATTGTGCTGATTATTGTATGCAGAAATACACTTAGTTTTGAAAAATTTACGCTCATTAAAAAAAAAACAAACATGTGAGAAGCAGAAATTTTTCAAAAATTAGAATTAATAAAAAATGAAACAAATAAAAAGAATTGTCACATGACATTGCTCTCTACCCTACCACCCCAAACCCGTATAAAACAACATAACAAAATGATAAACCAGCCCTACCCCCTCTTCGCTTTACATAATATGTGCATGGGTCCCTTAGCACGCGTGCTTCAAAATATATGTATATATGTATCGTTTTGTTGTTGTTGTGTGTATGTTGTTTTTTTTTTTTTTTTTTTTTTTTTTTTTTTTTTTTTTTTTTTTTTTTTATTTTTTTTTTTTTTTTTTTTTTTTTTTTTTTTTTTTTTTTTTTTTTACTAAAATGTTATTGCCTAAATTAGTCCTATCTATGAAATCCTTAATTGAAAAGTAATACCAAATTGATTTTGTTTAACTCGCTAAAGATTAGCCGACGAAATGGGTTAAATATGATATCTTTAAAAGAAAATAATGAACACAGGAGCAAATAAATATACAATGTAGTGAAGAGGTTAAAAACTCGTCAAAAATGTCATGGTGATCAGTGATCTACTCAATGATATAATATTTATGTAAATAGTTTGTCAGTTGAAATCGACAATGACCACCTTAATCATCGTATATGCTAAATGTGATCTTGGCTGTGGGTGCGCAGGTGACTCATGAGAACGATTCTATTATTACAAGAAAAAACTTTTTATTTAGAACAATAACAAAGTTTTTCCCAGCTCAACGATTTTACGTCCCCACCTCTTCACTTTATTTTCTAGTGGCACCCAGGGCACGTTGATTGTCTTGTTGTCTTGTACCCATGGCATGTTGATTGTCTTCTTTTCTTGTACCCACGCCACGTTGATGGTCTTGTTGTCTTGCACCCATGGAACATTGATTGTCTTGTTGTCTTGCACATCCGGCACGTTGATTGTCTTGTTGCCTTGCACACACGGCACGTTGATTGTCTTGTTGTCTTGCACCCAAGGCACGTTGATTGTCTTGTTTTCTTGTACCCACACCACGTTGATGGTCTTGTTGTCTTACACCCATGGCACGTTGATTGTCTTGATGTCATGCACCCACGGCACGTTCATTGTCTTGTTGTCTTGCACCCAGGGCACGTTGATTGTCTTGTTGTCTTGCACATCCGGCACGTTGATTGTCTTGTTGCCTTGCACACACACCACGTTGATGGTCTTGTTGTCTTGTACCCATGGCATGTTGATTGTCTTCTTTTCTTGTACCCACGCCACGTTGATGGTCTTGTTGTCTTGCACCCATGGAACATTGATTGTCTTGTTGTCTTGCACATCCGGCACGTTGATTGTCTTGTTGCCTTGCACACACGGCACGTTGATTGTCTTGTTGTCTTGCACCCAAGGCACGTTGATTGTCTTGTTTTCTTGTACCCACACCACGTTGATGGTCTTGTTGTCTTACACCCATGGCACGTTGATTGTCTTGATGTCATGCACCCACGGCACGTTCATTGTCTTGTTGTCTTGCACCCAGGGCACGTTGATTGTCTTGTTGTCTTGCACACACGGCACGTTGATTGTCTTGTTGTCTTGCACCCATGGAACGTTGATTGTCTTGTTGTCTTGCACACACGGCACGTTGATGATCTTGTTGTCTTGCACACATGGCACGTTGATTGTCTTGTTGCCTTGCCCACATGGCACGTTGATTGTATTGTTGTCTTGCACCCAAGGCACGTTGATGGTAATGATGTCTTGCACACTCGGCACCTTGATGGTCTTGTTGTCTTGCACACACGGCATGTTGATTGTCTTGTTGTCTTGCACACACGGCACATTGATTGTCTTGTTGTCATGCACCCACGGCACGTTGATTGTCTTGCTGTCTTGCACTCAGGGCACGTTGATTGTCTT
Source organism: Lymnaea stagnalis (assembly GCA_964033795.1). Lineage (NCBI taxonomy): Eukaryota > Metazoa > Mollusca > Gastropoda > Lymnaeidae > Lymnaea > Lymnaea stagnalis. Next base: position 145,521 of record CAXITT010000474.1, on the reverse strand, counting down.
GTTGTCTTGCACACACGGCACGTTGATTGTCTTGTTGTCTTGCACCCAGGGAACGTTGATTGTCTTGTTGTCTTGCACACACGGCACGTTGATGATCTTGTTGTCTTGCACACATGGCACGTTGATTGTCTTGTTGCCTTGCCCACATGGCACGTTGATTGTATTGTTGTCTTGCACCCAAGGCACGTTGATGGTAATGATGTCTTGCACACACGGCACCTTGATGGTCTTGTTATCTTGCTCACACGGCACGTTGATTGTCTTGCACACACGGCACGTTGATGGTCTCGTTGTCTTACCGCATGACGGTATGCCTGTGCTTTTATTTCGGATAGACGTCACAAACTCGCTGCTGATTGTTTCCCAGAAGCTGACAGGCACAGACAAAATACATTAACCCTTAAAGTACGACTTACATTTCGTAATGCGTAAACATATTAACTTCACGTCATGGTGTTGTCTATTAGTTTATTACAACGACTGGGGCCATAATATGTTGTTCGAAATTGAAATTGTTACATAGCTGGACGCTAAATTAGCAACGTCCGAGCCTTCACTTTGAATCATACCTAGAACAAGTACTTTAGGTTAGTCTAAGCATTGTTTGTAAAATATTGTATTGGTTGGTCCCGCTTACGTATAGTCGCTGTAGCGATCATCACAATCGGACATATAAAAGTTGAATAGATATTTTGTTTATGTAGGTACATTTTAATTGAGTAATTTTCTAATGTGCTATGTTTTCTAACGATGTTATGGTAAAACATAGCCAACATAAGCCTAATTGATTAATTTATAACGATGCTTGTCATCAGTAAAACAAAAGCAAACATATAGGAACACATCATATAAGCCAAAGTGCATATTAAGGTGGTTATGTGTGAAGTGAACAAAGCAATAAAATGAATTACCTACAGGACATGAACTTGTGTGTAAATCAAGAACTGCATTTATAATATATAGGCTTACACACACACCCACACACAAACACACACACATATATATATATATATATCCTTTCTCAATGTATTTGCTCTCTGTGGGAAAGGCAGAGGTGTAGACTCATAATTATAGGGCAGTGTAAGACAGGGCGCGTGTCTCGGCGCCACTTTGATGGGTGCTAAATATGCAACACTCATAAAAGGTCACTAGGGTTGATGTCTCATGTATGACTATAGAAAAGAACACTGTCTCGCTAACTGTGGTTCTAGCCATTGTTTTGATGGGTCTCATCCTGGATATGCCAATCGGGCTAGGGCTAGACCAGTGTTAAGTATTGAAGACATAAATTACTTTAATTCACTAGCTCATACAACAAATAGATCTATATTCCTTTAAATTATTTTAAACATAATTGTTTTCATTGCTGACGTATAAATATTGAAATGTTAGAAGCTTAATTTTAATGATGTAATATNGTGTGTGTGTGTGTGTGTGTGTGTGTGTGTGTGTGTGTGTGTGTGTGTGTGTGTGTGTGTGTGTGTGTGTGTGTGTGTGTGTGTGTGTGTGTGTGTGTGTGTGTGTGTGTGTGTGTGTGTGTGTGTGTGTGTGTGTGTGTGTGTGTGTGTGTGTGTGTGTGTGTGTATATTTATATTTATGTGTGTGTGTGTGTGTGTGTGTGTAAGAATGAGCTAGAGTCACATAACGCCAAAAGGGAGATATTATGATTTAAGTACTTTCGGATTTCTAAAAACAATCATAATTATTTTCTATTATTTTACGGAACTTGAATACATTTAAATGCACACAAAATATTCTAAATCCGCTTCTATTTTAGAAAAAGTTTAAGTATTTTAATTATAAATTACAAATACATTTAAATTATCAACTAAGGAATTATTTTAATCATTTTTTATGCGTTTGAAAGTTATGAAAACAAAAAAAATCATGATCAAAGAATTACACCGAAATCACATTAATTGGGAAAACCCAAGCTTCAGTCGTTTTTAGTGCGTCTTTCAGTGCGTTGTTAATATTGCGAAATATAATTTTAAATTAATTTGTTCTAAATAATCCCGAAAATGACGTCATAGCGAAAATAGCCTATTTCTCCAAAACTCTTAGGTTTCTTTAAATTTAATAACCATGGTGATAAAACTGATAAAGAGTTTTCCCTTCTTAAAAGTAAAATTAAAAGACACAATTGATTGCTTTTTAAAGTGTTCTTCTTCTTCTATATCTTAAGGGCCCACGATCAATTTATTGATCATTTTGGCTCCTATGCATGTAGATGGGATTTGCAATGTTTCTTTTACTGGTGGTGATGAGGAAATTATGCACTAGGGGTTTGAAGGCTTGAGGCAATAGACACAAATGTGTCTAGTGTTGTCGCCTCAACTGTTCCTTTTGAAAGATGGTTCCAGTCCCTGATTGTCTTGGGCAGGAATGAGCAGCTCCTATACTGGCTTCTTGCTGGTATGAGCCTGAATTGCCTGTCATGGCCTCGTCGCTGTCTATGGGGGAGAGGGACGAGTTTCTGTTTAATACTGGAACAGTGGACCAGCCCATTATTTATCTTGTACATCATGGAGAGCCTGGATTGTCGTCGTCGTTTCTCCAATGGTGACCAGCCTAGTGTTTCTAGCATGCTGCCAACACTAGAGGTATTCCTGTAGCGGTTTAGGACAAAGCGTGCTGCTCGTCGCTGGACCGCCTCCAACCTGTCAATGCTCTTCTGGGTAAATGGGTCCCAGACTGAAGATGCATAATCTAAAATCGGACGGATAAAGGCTTTATATGCTCTTTCTTTCACACAGGAGTTGCCAATCTTTAGATTTCGCCTTAAGAACCCCAAGGCTTGGTTTGCTTGGTTACATACATTGTTAATATGCTCGTCCCAGCGGACCTCTCTTTGAATGGTAACACCCAGGTACTTTACGGAGGAAACTTGCTCAAGAATATGGCCGTGCAGTTTGTATTGGTAGTGTAGAGGAGTACAACTTCTAGAGATTGATAGTGTCTGGCACTTGGCAGGATGAAATAAAAATAAAAATGTGTTAATAAAACACACACATTTTAGCTGTCTATATTTAACATTTAAAAAGTTTTGACTTTTTTTTTATTCCAAAATATACCTTTATTAAAATTATAACGTAATAAAAACTAACCTTTAAATATAATTAATTCTAATAAGAAAATGCGGTTTAAATCAAACAGTGCAGCGCAACTCAATAGCCAAATAACATTGACTAATCCACTTATAACTAAAACAAAAAGGACGAACCATTTGAAGTGCAAATTATTTTAGTTTGAGTATGGAAGGGACTACAATCCGGTGGAAGATTTTTCTAAATTTATTTATACCTGGGTGGGGGGGGGGGGTTGATTACTTTGCCCCATGCAGCACAAGATACGTCTCAAAATAAAGGAATGAATTTGATAAATAATTAACCTTCTTGGGTACATACATTTCGGAGGTAGGAAATAGGATGTGAACATTTTCCCGTGAATGACAATATATTTAAATCCTATGGTATTACATTTGTGAAAAAAGAGATGTTACATTCTCTTTATACAAATATGGGTATGTTAATTTTGCTCAAGGCAGCACAAGATACGTCTCAAAATAAAGGAATGATTTTGATAAATAATTAATTTTGTTGGGTAAATACATGTCGGAGGTAGGAAATAAGATGTGTAAATTTTACCGTGGATGACAACATAGTTAACTCCTATGGTATTAGATATGTGAAAAAAGAGATGTTAAATTATCTTTTTACAAATATACATATGTTTATCAATTAAGAAAATCAATGGCGTTAACAAATCATGGGTACATTTATATAAGTATATCCATGAATATCAAAACCCAATCATTTTACACACTTGAAAAATTAATTTTGAAAAATAGAGATGGGTTAATGTTTACTTTCAAAACATTAAATTATATTTTTGTTTTTTCTTTGCAAAAAGTAAAGAGATGTGTATTTTATGAGATTTACCATTTAAATTTAAAACAAAACAACGCTCAAATCTGTTACAGACGTGAAAAACGGTTGCGCGATTGTTCTTTAGATAAAAGAATTCTTTGTTTTATAATTTTCTGATAATATATATTTTTTTAAAGAAAAGGCAAAATGTGTTTAATTTTTTGCTGAAGATATCAATATATATCGAATTCATATAATATAAAATATTTTTATAACATATATAGAGTTTATGGTATGAACTTTTTTTTTTTTAACAATTTTTAGAGAAAAAATGTTGTAGTTCAATGGCACGAAAAGGGGTAAACTTAAATTAATTCTCTAGCGTAGAAATCGTCCCTCAATTAACTTCTTTAGTGACAAAAGTGATGCAATTAGTGATAATTTAGATTGGGTAATTTAAGGTTCATGATTAGTGGGGAAAATATAGTTTAGGGGAGTGAAAGGGATTAGAGTAGGCGTATTATATTAGTATGTAGCAGATAAATACTTATCAGAACTTATTGATGTTAGAAACGTAAATATCATAACATAGATACTTTTTAAAGTTAGGAATTGTGATGAAGTTTTGCAGTAGCACGTTACCTGGTAGAAACTAACGCAAAGACTTTGGCAAAGGACCTACCATTATCGTCCCTATAACATCGGGTAATTTATTCTATTACATATATGTATATATATATATATATTATATTATATATATATATATATATATATATATATATATATATATATATATATATTATATATATATATATATATATATATTATAATATATATATATATATATATATATATATATATATATATATATATATATATTATATAAATATATATACATATATTATATTGTAAGGGGAGTAAGAAAGAAAAATAATGAAATACTAGAGGAAACCGAGCATACATTTTATAAGGAAATAATACATCATTCTAATTAGTGAACATTTATAATTTGTAGTAACTAAATTATTGACTTACAAATATATTTAAATAAAAATTTTATAAATTATATCCATCTTTTTATTTCTAATTTATAATTCATACGTAATTCATAGCAAGCTTGCAAAATTACGAGGCAAGTCAACATTTTTTAATAACCCTGGTAAACATTAAACATGGCTGACCATGAATCTGTAATTGTTAAAGTTGGAATACTTACCGGTAATTATTAAGATATTGCTTAGCTGTAATTGAATATTAAATAATCTAAAGGCTGGATTTGATCAAAATTTTGCCTTGACCGTAACATTATACCAATAATTATTCGACTTAGCTAAAGTTTGCTACTTTTACCTCATTTGCACTTGACTGATTCATGTCTCAAGACTCAAGTTAATTTAATGAATGTAATAAACTAATTTTAAGTATTTATTACATGCGAAAAATCCACCGGCGCGCACCGCTTACTGAAGTACCTATATTAGTCAAAATCAGGGTCTCAAACTCAAATGATCCGAGGGCCGCATGAGGTCAAGTCTGAGTATTATATCAAGAAAAAAGCAATTGCAAATTCAAGTAAAGTACAACTACAACATGTGTTCAATTTTTGTTTATAACAAATAAAAAAATTATGGGTCGTCAAAAACTAGGCTTCACTTTATTCCTCCAACTCATTGTTGCCAATAAGTTTGACCCTGAACTTGTTTATATTAAAGTCATAGGGGAAAAGAGTTTTTCACACTACACTTAGTCACATAGGTACTCCCAAAAAGTCACATGGCCCTGGAAATCTCAGGGAAGGTGGAGGGCAATTGAAGTCTGCAAACTTGTCATCAAATTCTTTATGTAGCTGAATGGTGTACCCAAGCCCATGAGTACTTTGCATGTTGGGGAATGGCAGAGGTTCTCAATGAACTATAATACAAGTTTTGTGCAGAATACCCTGACATAGTCATAGGCAACACTGACAAACTGCCTCTGGCCTTGTAACTTCTTTTTGAGTACATTCAGCTCCTGTGTAATGTCAACAAGAAAAGCCATGCCCATGAACAATTTGGGATCACTTAAAACAGGAACAACCACCCCATCCTACACCATGAAGGTTCTTATGGCAAATACGTCTTCAAACAGAAGTTAGGTGCAGGCAATATTTATGTATTATTGAAGCGAAAGAAGATGCTGTTGAAGGGAGAATGAATTTTGATTTTTTTTAATCGTAGAAAAGGCCTTTTTGATTAACCCTATTTTGAAAGTGAACAAGCTGACAAGCTCGGTAATTTCCTCACTATTAAACACTAGCGGCAATTTTTTTAGGAATCCTTTGATATTGTGTCAGATTGCTACAATTGTGGTTGTGCATTACCCACTAACTGACTTTTTAATCATTTCTCAAAACCGCACTTAAGCCACTTCCGATTATAAAACGGTTTTTACCATTATAATCAACATCCAAATCAATACAAACATAAAAAAAAATCAGAATTAGACTAGCCGTCTAAACCGTAGCTGAGTGTCACATTAAAGATATGAGAATGGGGAAAACGCGCGGGCCGCATTAACATTAAACTTTTATATCAGGAAGCGGGCCGAAGAATATCGTCGTGCAGGCTGCAAATGGCCCATGGGCTGTGAGTTTGAGGCCCCTGGCCTACATCAATATTATTAGGCCAATTATTTACAAATTTCAAACATTCACATCATTGAAAATATTTGTGGTGACCATGGTACAACAGCACTACTGTTTCGGTATCACACATTCACAAAAAAAATTATTTTTTTTTCCACATTTTTTCAATAACTAATTCCAAATAATACAAACCTGAGTAATTAAAAATATACAAACTTAATCTAAACTAATGTAATTTATTATTTTCTGATTAAAAAAAAATCGCAGTCAGTGACTCCTGCTTCAATGGATCAGCAACAGATCGCAGTGGGGAAAATCTCAAACAACTTGTGGAGTCTGGAAAATTGTGAGTTTCATTTGTCGATGAAAAATAACTGTAACATTGAAGAAAAAAAAATACTCTGTTCAAAAATTAATTTTTAATAAATATGATATGTCAATGTAATACATAATAAAACAGCTTTATGTTTGCATTCTATTCATTTTCAGCATTAGGGGCTCTGTGGTTACTAAAGATATTATACCAGATGAGATGGATCAAATAAAGGTTTGTATGGTTATATTGATTTACCTACAAACTTTATATTTTTAGTTTTTTAAAGTATTAATACCTGGTATTAATTATAAAACCGGTTTGAAAGTCTAGAATAGAATGATTTATTACATTAATAAAAATATTATATTACTTCTTTCATTAGCAGGTTTACATTAATGAGAAAACCTTTATTAAAATTCTGAATTTCTTATGCAAATGTCAACAATTGACAATTGATGAAAAAATTTAATCAATTCATTCTCTTGAATGTCTTCTCACAGAGCAGGGTGTATTTTAAGGATTAAGAAAGATGAAACAAAACTTAGTTCATTAACCTATCCATCATATATATATTTTGAGAAGATAATGTCCTTAGAGTGTTTAACTTAACTTATATTTTAAAACCAGGCCAAACTTCTTCACTGGAGTGATCACCTCAAGTTAGACCTTATCCTCACCACTGGAGGAACTGGCTTTGCTCCGCGAGATGTTACACCAGAAGTAACTCTTTTTTTTAATCAACGAGTCATTTTATGTTTTGAAACATATATATGAGCTTGATCTATATTTATTTAAGGCCAAAATAATTTTTGAGATTATATACAAATAGATATTGTTAACCAAATACTTAATGCTTTCAGTAACAGCAAAAAAAAACAGATATGTATATTTCTAAGAATTTTGGCTTCTGCCCATTTACTCATTTAGGCTAATAGTTTAATTTGTCTAGCACTGTGTGGAGAAATGCACACACTTGAGTTCTACCTCTCTGTGTGGACTGTAGCTTTTTAAAAAAAATTGTTCAAGCTGTCATCCTTCAAAACTTCTTGGGTCTTTGTTTTTTCCTCATTCCCTTGTACAACATCAAGGTTATAGCTATTTTAGCTATATGATGATGAGGAATAAAAGGTTTATTTCTTGGCTGTCCTCTTTGTCCATCTTTCATTAGAGTTTGGATGATCTGTCCAACAGTTGGAGCTCCACGCTACCCAAACTGACACAGTCATGAAATACCCTCGGACCCATGCCAGGTCTACTTCTTACATCCATTTCTCTATCACCCTCATTAGAGATTGTGCTGACAAGATATAAACTTATGTTGATCTTTCAGCATCTGATGATCTCTAAATTAATCTGGATAATCGTTGGAGATTTGACAGTTGCTGATCTCTACCTCTCTTTTATCCTCATGATCATTGTTTATAGGCAGCAGAGATGCCAACAGGAAGATAAAAATGTGTTTTTAAATAGGATTTCCCTGTTGTGAATGAAATCCACCATGAAAAGAAATAGGAAGGGGCTTATGCCCTCTTATTTATCCGTCCCAGTGTGGGAGAATTCATAGCGTCATTTTCTCTTTTTTTCATACAGCACTTTATTGTTGATGGAACCTTCAAAAGACATTAAAATAATTTGAAACATCTTGCTTTTGTTTCGGACACATGAGCCATCTAATTTATCCCCTTATATGTCTTTAAAAACTACAGGCTACTAAGGCTGTCATAGAGAAGGAAGCCCTTGGCATGACTGTGGCTATGTTAAAAGGCTCATTAGAGATTACTCCTCTAGCGATGCTCACCAGGTACGTTATCATTAATAATACTGACTTCATTAAGAGAAATATAGAAGTTTAATTACTTGGTGTATATAAATTGGTGTATGAAAGGAAATAAATGGGAAAACAATTTCTGTACTTTTTAAGTAAACGGTTTATATATACTTCACCATAGCAATTAATATTTAAAATGAGATTGGCATTGGGTTGTACAGCATTGTTTTTTTTTTTTTATAAAGATTTATTTTTCAAAAAGTATTTTTCAATTTAGGCTTATCTGTGGTACAAGAGGCAGGACTCTCATCATTAATCTACCAGGAAGTACTAAAGCATCTGCAGTATGTAATTTTTATAGTTTGAAACTTTGCATTTATAAGTAATAATTCAACAAACTCATTGCTTTCCCAAAACCCCCTCCACCCACTTGCCGGCACCCCCTCCACCCACCTGCCGGCACCCCCTCCACCCACCTGCCGGCACCCCCTCCACCCACCTACAGGCACCCCCTCAACCCACCTGCCGGCACCCCCTCATGCTGTATTTTTATTGTTTGAAACTTTGCATTTATAAGTAATAATTCAACAAACTCATTGCTTTCCCAACACCCCCTCTACCCACTTGCCGGCACCCCCTCCACCCACCTGCCGGCACCCCCTCCACCCACCTGCCGGCACCCCCTCCACCCACCTACAGGCACCCCCTCAACCCACCTGCCGGCACCCCCTCATGCTGTATTATGATTGTTAAGCGGGCCTAGAAAGTGAAGTGCCATACAAACTACCAGTAAAGTTTTGTGATATTTTTTCAAGAATATATTATTTTTTGTAAAAAAACAGGAATGTTTCTATCTTCTGTTGTTATTAAGTTAGAAGTTTAGCATGGCTTATAAGCTCTTTAGAAGTTTTTAGCAGGCTTAGATGATGCAAATATCAATCGAAATTGCGGCTGATGTTTAGAAAAATAACCATGGACATTATTTTAGAATTAAATTTAACATTGAGGAAATATTGTCCTTTCTAATAGCTTTCACATATCCATAACTCAATATTGTTTTGTTTTTTTAAAGGAATGCTTTCAAATTGCTGCCACTGGCATCCCCCATGCAGTGGATCTTCTGAGAGGCCACAGAGCAGGAGTGGAGAAGACACATGCCCAACTGCAGGCTGAAGGTGTCAGATCTGTTCATGGCTCACACCACCAAAGTTCCAGTCAAGTAGGTTCTTGCAGTGTTTGATATTGTGGTGTGTGGACTGATTGAGCATGAGCTTGCTGAAATAGCATGACAAAGCTACGGACCTCATTTAAACTGTGACGAAGACCAAAGAAATGTGTCAAGAATATTACTTTAAAAAAATCCAAAACAGAAAACAGCAATAAAAATATGCATGTGTTCTATTTTGAATAAACTCTGGCATTTTTGTAAATACATTCAATAGTTTCCTATGACATAAAGCTACATTATTTACACACCCAAGGATATTTCTATTGATCTAGTGGAAGAAAAAAAATCCCCAGAATTCAAATGTTTTGAATAAGATTTTAAAAATGTTTGACCCAAGAAATATTTGTTTTTACATCCCAAAAATAGATAATGAAAATGAACAAAATGAAACAAAATTGTTAATATACATATACATATATATACATACATATGAATATTTTATAAAACAAACTACATAATCCCTTCTGCTTTAATTTTCTCAAGGCAACTAGGCTCTGACGTCCTATAATAATTACCTTTCTGGGCTCAGTATTTTTAATGCCTGCTCAAACATTGATGAGAAATTAAACTTGTAACAAGAGAAATTGAAGCACTTGGAGCTTTACTGCATGGTTCTTAATGATTTCTCATTAATTCTCAGGGGAGCATGATCAATCTAAGTGAACTTCTTTTTACATTGCTTAAGATGAATTGCTAATACAAACATCAGGTTGTCTTGAGTATTACGGCAATTACACACTCTAATTCATTGTTTAAAAACCAATGTCATTTATTTCCAATAACTGTTTATTATATGCCAGTGAATTGTGTGTAGTATAATTGTAAGCTACGCACATATGTGTGTGTATACCACATTGCCAATGGTGTATTTCTTTACAATTGATGATTTAAACTTTGAGATTGAGTTTTCGCGTTTTGTTTGGGATTTATTTGTTAATATCATGAGTCCTGTGCATCCATGGAAAATATGTCTGCCTTCTTTTTTTGCTGGGTACAAGCCAAAGACACAGATAGAAGAGTTTTACTATAAATTTTTTAGGAACCCACATGATGCGGATACACAAAGCTTTCTATCTAATTACATTGTAGGGAGAGTCGTTTGTTGGTCCTGCCGAGTTCTGAATTGATTTGAGTAAGAAGGACGCTATCACATTTAAGAAATCATCCTTGACATACTTACCCAACACATTCTGGCATCAAGCCAACAACACATCATAACTATATTAAATATTGAATTGCTTTGTTAGAGCCTGCCAGCCGAATTCTTACATGTGAATAACGAGTAAAGCATGTTGATTCCTATAACAGCCAGCCTGTGTGTATTTCATTAGGGACCTGCCAGTGTTAACGGCATGTAAGTAAACCATGTGTGTGTGTGTGGGTTTTGCATGTCTCCTGAAGGAGGAGAATTTAAAATAAATTTAATTTGGATAAACTGTTAATTAATGTGTTTGTAATGAATAAAATAATTGTAGTGCAAGAAAGAAATTTAACAGAAACATTTTATATTAATAAGTTATTAATAAAGGCACCCATCTGTATATTTTGTTCTTATTGGATTTTTCTTCTAAACAGCATTTTACATCAAATGTGATGCCATATGTGGAATTCTCTACGGAGCTCCATGCCCTGACAGCTGCCATGCAAACAGCCCAGCCATCAATGTCAGGGTCATCAAGAAAAACAGCTGAGACCCTAGGATTAAATTACGGCTTAAGTGCACCCACATCCTCCCTGCAAGGGGACTGTTCAGGCTTGTTGAACTCAACTGTAATGAGAAACAGCACCACCAGCCTAATGTTAGAGCCTAACAACATCACTGCAGCGACTCTCCAGTTCTGGAAATCACTTTTGTCACTGTCAGATGAAGCCAGACTCAACCTAGTTAACTCACTGTCATCATTCCCCTCCACTCCCAGGCCTGTCCCATCCTTGCCTGACAGAAGCACTTTACAAAATGCATTGAATGCTGGAAACATGCTCCAACCTCATAGGGACAATTTTTCCTCTGCTGGAGCCTCAGGTGAAACTCCAGTGCAGCATCCACTTCTGTCAGCTACACAACTTCAAGGGTTGACCACGGTACCGTCCAACATCCAGGTTGTTCGCCCTCAGATGGCACAACCTGTCAAGAAGCTCAGTTCGACAGCTCACAGTAATCAAACTAACAGCTCCTTGAGCTCACCCAGAACATCTTCTGAGTATCCCCTTACCACAAGGTCATCAGCTCACCTGTTCACCGTACCAATCTACGCAACCCAGGACGCACCTGTGTCATCAGCGGCTCCTCCATCCCTGGTATCATTAAATGTGCCCACCTTGTCTTTAAATCAAGTTTCAAGATTACAAGCTAAGCCATCGTCAGCACTGTTACTGAGCTCTAAGGAAAACCCTTCCCTTACAGCTCCTGTCTTAGCATCTACAAACTACTTGCAGTCTAGCACAGAAATAGCATCTCACAATCCCGATGAAGCTGTTGACTTCCCTGGACATCATCCTAAAGACTTGGACCATTATGAACCAGAACATCAGTTTGCTCATGAAAATTATGAGCCAAGTTTATTATATGGGGAAGGTTTGAGAGACCAAATTTCTCTCCCATGCAGGCTTTTACCAAGCAGTTACGATCTTTTTAGAAATATTTCAAATTCACTAGCATCAAGTGAAACTTCATGCAAGGTAGAAAATAGTCTACCTTTAGCTCTCACTGTCTCAGAGTCAGCTTTAGATGCCAGAGGCAGAAGTAACCTTGAGAAATTGGATCCCCAGGTTTTTGGACAAGCCAGCAAGACTGGCCAAGAGGCTAGTCCACAAAAACTGCCCCAAATTTCCTCCTCTGATGTCATCTCTACCAGAGAAATCAAACCAATGACCCAGTCTTCAGCCAGTCCTGTAGTTCAAATATTTTTGCCCAGCTCCACTCAGACCAGTTCAGTCCAAACCAGTGACCTCTCTGTGGACTATGGAAGTCACATGAGCTACAGTCAGATCAATATCATGGAGATGTTGAGGCATTTTGATGATGATGGGAGCATGGACAGAAACTCAGAAGCACCAGACAAGTCTGTTGCCAAGGGCTACTTCCTAAACTCTTCAGCCCAGTCTGACTGTAGTGGCCATGTAGAGGTTTCACAAGAAGGTGGTGACATGTATCAGTTTGACCATGACGCATCCGGTTTAATGTCCCATGTTACAGTAGACAAACCGTACAGATGTTTTGATGGCAATGAACGCCCTGACAGCAGGGAGTCTGAAGTGAGTGATGCTGAGATGATCAGTGATGGTGACTTTGACATCTTCTACACATCGGAGGATAATCATCATGACGCCGCCGGCGCCAGGACCATCATCAAGAGTGAATTCTCGGATGTCAACCCGGCCGGCCACCAGACGGCACATCATCAAAGTGTAGAGGATGAATTTGTCATTGTCAACAAACAAGAGGAAATGATGCAGATTGATTTCAAAGACAGGAACATCAGTGCCTGTGTTGCGAAAAAATCCACCTCTGGATTGCTGATGGGCCGCAATGTTTTCTCCAGTTGGTGCAGGTCACCAGAAGAGACCGTAACCATTAAATCCGCGAAGATTCACAGCTCGAAGGCTAAAGGAGAACTGCTGTACGTCCCCGTTGGCGCAAGTTTGAAATCTTTTATCAACGAACATCCCCTCGTCCAAGGGATCTGTCTACACAAGGGCAAACGGGAGATCAAGAAACAGCTGGCCCAGCTGTGCCGTCAGTATGATGTCGGTGACAGGATGACCACCTGGAGGAGGGGCAAGGAGATTTTAGAGAGGAATCGTTTTGATGACTACTTTGAGCTGACGGAGGAAGGGAAGAAGGAGCAGGAGGAGGTGGCCGCTGCCAGGAAACGTGACCAGTATGTGGTCAACTGGTATGTCTGGTGTCCGGGTCACAGCAACTGCAGGAGGAAATGTGGCGGCTTTGGCGTCTGTCTAGAAAGTGAGTCCAAAGTTATTATAATTTGCCAAAAAAATTTATCAGCTGGTTATCTTCATGATTGCCATTTATTTAAATATCAGTTGTTCCCCTTGATAACATACATTAAGAATATCTTTGGTTCAGGAGCTGGAACTTGAGCAATAATAATTTCTGGATTATCTTTTGATTGAAAAAAAATGCTTCATTCATCTGTTAATGATGGAAATTCAATTTCTAAATTGAACTTTCTGTTAAAAGAAAATAAATTGGAAAATTTGGTTAACTTCCATTTGAGGGTTTTAGTAAAAAAAAAAAAAAACTACTTAACTTATAAAAGTCTTTCACAAATTTAAAAAATGTTCAGATTCTTAGTTTATCCCTAGTTATTTGAAATTGCAGCTGAAGTGCCCTTTGTTAATAATTAATTTGACCATAATAGTCCATCAGCATTTTATTTTTCAAGTAGTTGTTATAAATTGCTGTTAATTTTTTTTTGTGCAGGCATAAATAAAGTTTGAAGGATTTGTCCATTTGTTTCAGAATGTAAAGGCATGATGCACAAGCAAGACAGACACAACTGTAGTCTCATGATCAACATGAAACTGTTTCTCAGTGATCTCAGCACCTGGAGAGTTAACATCACAGGGACACACATCCCACCTGGATCAGGGGTCACCTGGGTGCCCCCAGCCCTGTACTGTCTTCAGTCACCCAACAGCAAATCTAAGGACCACATGCCACCAGTCAAGTCCTCTAAACCTTCACCCAAGAAGTCTGCACCGAAAAAGCCACTGTTGTCATCCGAAGCTAATATAGCTCAAGCAGAAAACGCAACACTAGAGATGAGCGCAGGCACCTCCTCGACTGATGTCTGTCACCAGGTGAAAGTTTCATCAGCCATACCGTCAAAGAAAAGAATCTCCAAGATGCTGTCCAGCCTGAAGCGACGCAGAGAAGAACGCCAGTCTACCCAGAAGATCAACCCACAAAGCCAAAAATCTCATGGGCTTGAATCCTTGGCCGCGAAAGAGGCTGCAAAAGAGGCCGCGAAAGAGGCCGTGAAAGCCGCCGTGAAAGCCAGTGACTTAAAATCCAATGAAGAGATGGGGAATGTTCAGCTGAGTGCCAGAGACCTGACCAACAGCTGGGACGTCACAAAATGCAGAGGTGGTCAGGAAGAAGGAGTTGATGAGACATCTGAGCTGGCATCATTGTGCTACAGCATGGCAAGTGGTAGTGACAATGAAAAGTGCCTTTCCAAAACCGATCAGTTTTCCCAAAGCCTCATGAGTTTGTTAGAATCCACCCCCTCTCACGACTCGCCCCTGCCTGGGTTTACATTAAGGGGAGACACCGGCAATATGAATAACCTGAATGAGAATACAGAATCGGACTGTAGCGTACCACTTGTACCTTTTGCTTCTCTTACTTTTAATCAACATCCAACTTCCTCTCTGCTGGAATCTCTGCCGGTGGAATGTCCTGCATCATGCACAACAGATGCCATTTCTTACTCTCCATCAACAGCAAGGGAAGTTGGATCTTCTGAGGTGCCATTTAAGAATTCAACTTTCATCTTCAGCAAGCAGTCTGCTGAGGACAACAGCAAGCAGTCTGATGAGGACAGCAGTGCCAGAACCTGTGACTCCATAGATCTTGATCAGCCGTTTCTAAATGCTAACACTTTAACTGAGATTCTCCAGCAAGCCAACGTGGCAAGACAAACATTTGAAGAACCGAATGGTTTCCGGGATAAGACTGGTGCATCACGCTCCGCAGGGCAAAGTGAATGTTCTCATCTCTTCTTGAACAGTTCCATGAAAGCACCTGAGCTGACCATGGAAGCATCTGAGCTGACCATGAAACCAGCACTTATCAACATCAGTGATCAACCCCATTCATCACAGGAGGCGACAAACAACACAGCCTCAGGGGTCCCCCAAACTTCCATGTCGGACACAGCAACAGATGCATCATTCTTTGAAGAAACATCACCTCACCTGGACTCCTTCTCAAGCAGTGAGTCAGCTGCCATAGCCTCCATTGTAAGGTCACTTTGTGGCTCATCAGACTTTGAAACCATGCAAGCTATAGCTCTGCATGACGCTGTCATGAACCCCTCCCTGGCAGCAGGTGCTCACTCACTGCCGGCAGGTGCTCATTTCACGGAGTGCCCTCAGAATGATGATTACGATGGCGGAAGTCTCGGCTCACCCCTGACAGGTTCCCAGAATTGCATTGGGAGCCTTTACGGTGTAGACCACGGTGGTCAGTGCGAACCTAACACCGAATCTCTTCCGTCTTATGAGGAGGCCACAGCGGCTCTGGCCCGTCACATCCAGCTGATTCAACAGATGGACCTGAAATCTGACCTTAAATCCGACCTGAAATCTGAAGACAACGATTAGAATAGGTTACTTAGCTGATTCAACTGATGGACCTGAAATCTGAAGACAATGATTAGAATAAGTTACTTAGCACAAATCCACAGTTAAAAACGGTGGAGTCAATTAGAGAATGTGTGCGTTAAGTTAATTTATTATTGCTTTGATTATGTATAACACATTACAAGGGATCGTTTTTTTTAAAAGCCAAACTAAAAGAAAGTGTGAAGTGTAAATTGACATTTGATTAGCCTGCTCACCAGTACTGTATTCAACTTACAAGAAATTAACTGATGTCCTATGTTTTCTGCTTAATGTGGATGTTCAAAACCAAGTCAATGTTTCGTCTGTAGTCATTAAGCCCCTGAGTAGATTTTAACTTGATGAACATTTCTTATGGGTTCACAAGACAATGATTGTAATTATGCGTTAAGAGCCAGGAAGCAAATATTTTAGGCACTCTATACACACGTGAACATAAATAAGGTCACAGCAGCATGTGAATGAAAAACATGAAACATGCATTGCCAAAATCTAATTTAGCACATACTTAGAAATTTCTAATAATTTAACTATGGAAGAGTTTATTCTCAGCCTGCTGGCAGTACATGTGCAAGCATGGCATGATTTGGAGTATATAGGTGGTAGTTTGCTGACCGCTGACCCTTGTTTTAATGTAAGGTCTTGATCCACATAATGGGTGGTAGCTTGCTGACCTTTGACCCTTGTAAAATCATGATAGGTGAACTTAGAGGAAATCTGGCAATGAACTGATTAAAAATAAAAACGTCCTCTAATTGAACTGGTCATCCGGTGCTCCACCTTCTGTTGTGATCCCTCAGCTGGTGTGATACACATTCACTTTTACCATGTTTTATTTGTTTCTCTCCCCAAGTTATAACTTTTATCCAATAAAAAGTTTGAAATTTGTATCAGCAATTGAAAACTAAGTGTCCTGCAAAAAAAAAAGATATGAACTTTGTATTGAAATTGTTTCAATCAATAGGGCACTATAAAAATATTTATGAAATGGCTCATAACATGTCACCTTATTTAATGGGAATGGTGCAATTAATTTAAATTATAAGGTTATACTTTATTCATTTCAAACAACTACTTTAAATCTGTCCGATTTACTGTTTTAAATTCATGCCCATATGATGGTGAGTTACTTTTAATTTCACGTAATCAACTGTGTTTTCTATTTAAAATAACAAAAAACAATTTTTATAATGTATATATTTTGATTCATTTTGTAATGCCATATAATTTATTTTTACTAAAGCTTATTAGTCTGTGATTTTTTTTTTAAAAAAAATCGAAACCCCAAAAATAATAAAGTTTGAATACTGAATTTAGAAAAGAGTAATTTTTTTTTTTTGTGGGGTATATAAATATATGTCTTTGAAGTGGTTTTAAGACCCCAAAGGGAGTTACTGCAAAAGTACCTTTCTTGGTGGAAACGTTTGTGCCAGTTTGTATCACAGAAAAAATCCACTGGTGATAACATGAAATTAAATTAAAGTGTTTGAGCCTGTATTCTTTGTGTAGAACGAATGCTCAATTTTGCAGCATGCTCATGGTCAAGATCAGTCTCATGGCAAGAGCAGGCATGAAGGTCATTTTCACTCGCCTGGTCATTCTTCCAGCGCCAGGCCACACCCGCCACCTGATGGAGACAGGGGATTCAATAGCCACCACCATCATCAGCATGTTCACAGTGAGTAGAGCAACGTTCTCCCAGTTTATGGGGGGCAGTGCACAGTGGATTCAGGGCATTGGTGGATCCAGGGCAGTATCTATTAATATAATCCAAGGTTTAATGTATTGATAGATCCAGGGATAAAGAGTCATTGGTGCGTTTAGGGCAACAGGTATTGGTCGAGTCGGGACAACGGTCACTTCTGGATCCAGGGCAGTACTTATTGGTGGTTTCAGGGCATCATTAGCCTTGGTGGATCTAGGGCAAGAGAATTTGGTGGCTTTAGAAAGTTACAGGGCAGGTTAGGAGCATAAGAATCAAACAGTGATATAGCATAACTTCTGCTTTGCATATTTTCAAATCAAGAATGTCAGCGTGAGGTACAGAGGTTTACTGCAAATGACTATTTTTTAACGAACCTGCAAACTCTCATAATATTTTTATTGATGCTTTCTCAAGACATGAAAGTCTCATAGTAAAAATTGTAATCTGTATCCCTGAACATTTGTCACTATTAGATAATATCACTGATAGTTGTACATAGTAAAGGGCTATGACATAAATATGGCTGATTGTTGCACATAGTAAAGGACTATTCCATAAATATTGCTGATTCCTTTGCTGCACATAGTGAAGGCCTATTGCATAAAATGGCAATGTCAAACAAGGATGTGCACATGAGTTTTTAAGCCTATGTAAAAAAAGATTACCTATTTGAAATCCCTGCAGGTTATGTCAATGCTGATCAAGTGGCCTTGAGACCCAGGGAGTCCCCATATCCCATGTTGTCGGTGGAGCAGGCAGTCAGCAAGGTGCTGGAGAACTCTCACATAATGCCAACCGAGATGGTGGACATTAAACGTATGTAAAGGATTCTTTGCGCACTATTTAAAAAGGCTTTAATATAAATCCTATTATTATTACAGAAATTTTTTTTTTAAATAACTAAGCACTCCTTTAAAGAATACTTTTAAGCATTTGTTTATGATAAGTAGTAGCACTGACTCATTATAAGTAATTTTTGAAGGTTTGATGCTAAATTGAAAAAAACAATCTTTACACAAAATTGTTCTATTTCATAGGTGCCCTAGGCCGGTACCTGGCCAGTTCTGTCCACGCTGCCGAGCCCTTGCCACCATTCCGCGCCTCTATAAAAGATGGATATGCTGTCAGAGGTAATACAGTTCAGCTAGAAGCAAGTAGGGCATTGGACAAGTACCAATGGCCCAGGTTATAATAATACGGGTTCAGAAGCGTAGCTAAGGTTTGTGCCACTTGGGGATGCCTTGATTTTTTTGCCCCCAAACAGGGCAGTTGGCCAAAAAAATGCTGTTCCTCAACAACATAAAGAAGAAAAAAGTTCTGCCATGGATGGACAGCACCACGCACCCATTTTCCTGTGTCACCTAAAGGGTTACTAACCATGTTTTTTTGTGTGTATTCAGTGTTTGAGCTCGGTTTTGGAGTTATTGTGGTTTTAAAGAATTAAAAAGTTAAAATACACAGTTGCTATGTAATAGAGCTGTTCATAGAGATATTTAAGATTCAAAAACATGTTTGTAAAGGTCAAATGAAAGTAGGTAATGCCTGTAAAGCAGTTTCGCTTTCAAAGTTAAAATATTTACTTTCAAGGTTTAATATTGAACTGTAAAATAAAGAAAAAAAAAATTAAATTATAAAAAAATCCAAGTACAATCAATAGTTAACAGGATAATAAAAATCATGACAGCAAAAGCATGTCTGTAAGGTGTAAGAAAAATCGGTGGCTTATGTCACGGGAGATAGTAGTGATTTAATCTTGAACAGGGAAATTCTTCGATTGTCTCCCTTGAAGCTTGATCAAATTTGTTCAAAATTTATTTATCCCTCATCAATCTTTTCTCAGAAATTTAAACTAATTTATTAAACTTGATAACTGGTACTTCAAGGGCTAAATTTAATTAACTGCAGTGATTTTCAAATCTCTGCTGAGATCAGGCAAGTTATTATTTTTTTTTATTAAAGGCAGAGATTCTTCAACACTAAATTAAACATGAGTACCGGTATAGATAATTTTGAAAGTAATTTTTAGTTTTTTTATTTGAACAATTTGTCAGGTGGAAATTATGATGCTTTGATACTGTTCCATTTTCCCCAGCTGATGATGGTGCAGGTGTCCGAATGGTTTTAGGAGAGTCTTCAGCTGGTGATGTGGTAAGTGATTAACATTGGCATCATGTGAAACTCTTAATTTTGTAAGGAACATAACTTTAACGGAGTAGCCTACCTTTAGCTTGTAGATATCATAGAAGTTTGAAGCTAGCGTAGTGAACTCCTCACAGGGATAACTCATAGAAGGGAAATTATAATTTTGCAAAGAGGCCTGCTTAATAATTTTGTCTAGAACATATTACCCTAGACTAAATAGTTTCACTTCAAAGGTAGGAAACAAGCTTGTTACGGTTGTCTGTCCTAGAGTGCTACTCCCAAGGAGTCTTGAGTTCACTCCCCTCGCTCATTCCAATTACAAAAGAGTGCCATCAAACATAGACCACTGGAAGATCCTTCTCCAGCAGGCACAGTGGAAAGGGGGCTTGGGGGGGGGGGGGAGTTAGAGGGTAAGGGCAAATGAAGGGGGATGCAGGTAAGGAGGGGGGGGGAAACAAATAGGTGGGGGGGGGGGGGGGGGGGGGGTGGGGGGGGGGGGGGGGGGGGGGGGGGGGGGGGGGGGGGGGGTAAGGTATTGGGAGGTGGGAGGGTTAGGGTTGAGGCTGGAGAGGTTGGAAGGTAAGGGTTGGGGTAGAGAGTTGAGGGTGTTAGGATGGAGAGGCTGGAGAGTAAAGGTTGGTGAGGTGGGAGGGTAAGCGTGGGAGAATGGAGATGTGGCTGGTGAAGGATTTGGGTTGAGAGGTAGCAGGTTAAGGGTTGGGA
The DNA here is from genome assembly GCA_964033795.1 of Lymnaea stagnalis. NCBI lineage: Eukaryota > Metazoa > Mollusca > Gastropoda > Lymnaeidae > Lymnaea > Lymnaea stagnalis. The sequence continues at coordinate 124,778 of CAXITT010000474.1, read as the reverse complement.
AGGTAGGCGGGCTAGAGTTAGGGGACTGAGAGATGAAAAGGAGAAATGGTTTAGAGTGGTTGTATGGGAGTTATCAGTGGAGGGAGTAGTTTTTGGGGTGTGTTGAGCTTAAGGGCCTAAAAGGAGTAATACTTGGTCAGAGTTATGGGAATAGGTTGGACAGTTGGTTGGTGTGTGAGAAGGCATTGTGGGGGTTGAGGGTGGCTAAGGTTGATTTGGTGGGGAGAGAAAGTAAGGAAAATGGGGAAGTGGGTTTGAAAAGGTTTTGGGGGGAAAAGAGGAGTTGGGAGAGATGGGCAAGGAGTGAATTTTAGGGATGGATGGGCAAGGAGTGAGGCTCAGTGATGGATGGGTCAGGAGTGAGGTGTTAGGATGGATGGATGGATAAGGAGTGAGTTTTAGGGATAGATGGGAAAACTAGAACTTTTCAAAACTCCTTTTGACTTTCCATTGGCAGTAATGCCAGCTTCAATTAAATCATTTCTTGATTTTGAAAATAATCATTTATGATATTAGAATACGTAATAATTAAAACATCGTTTTGAAAAACTTAAAAAATAATTGCTTCTGAAATGTATTATCATTGACTCCATGATGTCCTTTCAAAATATTTTTTTTTAAATCATATTTTTTACAAGTCTTTTAAGTTCACTGATGGCACAGTCTTTATTCTGTGACCCAACTTCTATAAATTTCTCCTTTTATATAGATAAGTGTATTCTCTAACCCAACTTCTATGCGTTACAACTTTTACATAGCTACGTGTATTCTCTGACCCAACTTCTATGGGTTACAACTTTTACATAGCTAAGTGTATTCTCTGACCCAACTTCTATGGATTACAACTTTTACATAGCTAAGTGTATTCTCTGACCCAACTTCTATGGATTACAACTTTTACGTAGCCAAGTGTATTCTCTGACCCAACTTCTATGGATTTCAACTTTTACATAGCTAAGGGTATTCTCTGACCTTTTGTGTATTTCACCTTTTACATAGCCAAATGTATTTTCCATTATTTATCTTAATTAAATTATATTTTAATTAAATTTTATTTTATACGTTTTTTGTCCTTTTCTTTGTCAGCTGACAATGACTCTGTCTTTGTTCAAGCCCTAAAATACCTTGTGCTGTATACGTCATGAATGCTTTATAAAAGGAAATCATTGGATTAATTATTGATATCAATGGATTTTTAAAAAAAAGGTGGAGCTGGTGAATGAAACAAAATCTAGGGTGAGAAGCTTAGCTCAACTTTTTCAGGATGGAGCTGGTGAATGAAACAAAATCTAGGGTGAGAAGCTTAGCTCAACTTTTTCAGGATGGAGCTGGTGAATGAAACAAAATCTAGGGTGAGAAGCTTAGCTCAATTTTTTCAGGGTGGAGCTGGTGAATGAAACAAAATCTAGTGTGAGAAGCTTAGCTCAACTTTTTCAAGGTGGAGCTGGTGAATGAAACAAAATCTAGGGTGAGAAGCTTAGCTCAACTTTTTCAGGATGGAGCTGGTGAATGAAACAAAATCTAGTGTGAGAAGCTTAGCTCAACTTTTTCAAGGTGGAGCTGGTGAATGAAACAAAATCTAGGGTGAGAAGCTTAGCTCAACTTTTTCAGGATGGAGCTGGTGAATGAAACAAAATCTAGTGTGAGAAGCTTAGCTCAACTTTTTCAGGATGGAGCTGGTGAATGAAACAAAATCTAGGGTGAGAAGCTTAGCTCAACTTTTTCAAGGTGGAGCTGGTGAATGAAACAAAATCTAGGGTGAGAAGCTTAGCTCAACTTTTTCAAGGTGGAGCTGGTGAATGAAACAAAATCTAGGGTGAGAAGCTTAGCTCAACTTTTTCAAGGTGGAGCTGGTGAATGAAACAAAATCTAGGGTGAGAAGCTTAGCTCAACTTTTTCAAGGTGGAGCTGGTGAATGAAACAAAATCTAGTGTGAGAAGCTTAGCTCAACTTTTTCAAGGTGGAGCTGGTGAATGAAACAAAATCTAGTGTGAGAAGCTTAGCTCAACTTTTTCAAGGTGGAGCTGGTGAATGAAACAAAATCTAGTGTGAGAAGCTTAGCTCAACTTTTTCAAGGTGGAGCTGGTGAATGAAACAAAATCTAGTGTGAGAAGCTTAGCTCAACTTTTTCAAGGTGGAGCTGGTGAATGAAACAAAATCTAGTGTGAGAAGCTTAGCTCAACTTTTTCAAGGTGGAGCTGGTGAATGAAACAAAATCTAGTGTGAGAAGCTTAGCTCAAC
>CAXITT010000474.1:102998-122329 GCA_964033795.1 Lymnaea stagnalis | reverse complement strand
GGGGGGGGGGGGGGGGGGCAATACTCTTGTTTTATGTTTACAGGTTCTTTATAGTTTTATTGTCAATCAGATAGCTTGTTAACATTCCTGGCTCACTCTGCTCTCTGTAGTGGTATCTAAATATAACAGTTGCCCTGTCGTTTCCTCTGCATATTTCTTTCGAAAATGTTCCCAGGGTGGCCAGGAGGTCAAAATCTTATTTAAGTTTGAATACATAGCCCAATATTTGTTGTACATGGAACCTAAATGCACAAATATTTAGATTGGGAATCTGTTGAATAACATGTATGTGATTTCTGAGGTCTGGGTGGCATATGATGAAGACACCACCACCCCCTCTCTCTCTCTCTCTTTTTACAAGGTGGTGTTGAATTGTTGTTGTGATGAACTAGCAACTGCAATCTGTTTCTGGCCTGCATACCTTATGGCCCACACACCCCACACAGCCAACACCAATGTATCTTCATCTATCTGTAGGTTTCATTTCAGAATGCTACTGTGATGAAATGACCTAATAATTGCACATGTTTAAATATATAGTCCTTTTAAATGCATTAGGAGAAATTATTTTTCTCCCTCTGAATCTTTCTTTTATAATTACAGTTTTGAAGTCAAACATGAATTTTAATCTCAGAAATAAAAATCTGAAATTAAGCTTACTGCCATTCAGTCGTTTACAGAATAGTAACAAAGTTTGGCAATCTATCAGTATTTTGGTTATCTATCAGTATTTTGGTTATCTTTCAGTATTTCGGTGCTAATTCATTTAATTTCCTTTGTTCATTGATAGCTACCAATAACTTCTATACAAGTTGTTCTGAATTATTCACATCATTAGTTGACAGCAGCTTCAGTTCAGAATGAGTTAAATTAAATTTAAAGCAAATATATGTTAGCTTTATTTCAAGATTTTTCAATATTTTTTTTGTGGACTTGTTATGAATATAGGAAAAATTGACCATCCATGGCAGAATGAGCAATCAGATAACCTGATCCAATGGAGAAGAAAAAAATATGGTGTTTTTGTTATTCTGGTCCAACCCTCCAGTCCACCTCCCTCCTTGTCGGGAATCTTGTTTACACAAGTGGACTGACCCCTAATGACCCTTAACATGATCTGGATGTAGCAGTGGGATGGGAGTGGCACACAATCAAATGATGAGCTGGCAGGTACTTTTCACTGGCCAGCCAGACAGGCACCTGTTTAAACTGTTATGGTCAACTGCCCGCTGGAGCTAAATGGAATCATCCTACAGCCAGGGCCAGAGTCCAGAGGTTTGGGACTAACCATGCAAAAGTCTGCGCTTGGTCTCTCTCTCTCTCTCTCTCTGTGGATGAAACAGTGGACATGGCTTACAAAGTTAAGCGCCACATTGTTTGGTCTCTCTCTCTCTGTGGATGAAACAGTGGACATGTCTTACAAAGTTAAGCTCCGCATTGTTTGGTCTCTCTCTCTCTCTCTGTGGATGAAACAGTGGACATGTCTTACAAAGTTAAGCTCCATATTGTTTGGTCTCTCTCTCTGTGGATGAAACAGGGGACATGTGTTACAAAGTTAAGCTCTGTATTGTTTGGTCTCTCTCTCTCTGTGGATGAAACAGTGGACATGTCTTACAAAGTTAAGCTCCGTATTGTTTGGTCTCTCTCTTTGGACGAAAAAGTTGACATGTCTTACAAAGTTAAGCTCCGTATTGTTTGGTCTCTCTCTGTGGATGAAACAGTGGACATGTCTTACAAAGTAAAGCTCGGTATTTACTGGACTATCAGTCTCACCACAAGAATTGACTTATGTTTCTCACCAAGTTGATTCATTTATCCTTCTCATTAAATTGATTTTGAGTTAATTGGTCCCACCAAATTGATTGATACAGATCTGCCTCAGCAAATTTATATTGATTTATTAGTTTCACCACATTGGTTGATTTATCAGTCTCACCATAACCACATTCGATTATTTTAGAATGGGACGCTAGCTACCTTGAAAGTTCTAACACCTTGATTTTGTTGAAGATGATAATCAATTTTAGAAGTAATATTTTTAGAAATAGGAAAGCCGTAGTAAACCCCTTTGGTGCGTGTCAGTGCGCCACGGCTTTCCTAAATACATTTAAGTTGTAGGGATGGGAGATACATACAAAAAAAAATATTTGAAAATTGGGGATGTTTTAGATGTATTTGCCGTGTACACCAAACTTGTTGTGTGTTTTGAAAGGGCTCCATAGCAAAGGTGTTTAAAACATGTCAGAATATTTCTGAAGTTTCTCAGCACGTATGTTAACAAAATAAAATGAAATGAAGCAAGATGAAAGCAGACTTGGGTTGATTCAATTTTCTGTTGATCCCCCCAAGAGATAATCCACTTTTTAAATTGTATTAGTTATCTCCTTTTTCAAAGCCTTCCCGTTAAGAGGTATTGAAAATTATTTTGAATACAAAAAGAAAAAAAAAAATAATGTGACTAAGAACGACAATTAAGGAATTATTCTTCAAATAACATAAAATGTCACAAAAGTTGCTATCGGTCCCATGTACTTAGTTAATTAAAGGGTTTCTTTCAAATAAGGCATTCATCTTAATAAACGCATGCCGGAAGTCTTACCGCTAATGTCGGAGTCAACAAGCTATCAAGTATTAATCCAGATACTTGAATACAATGTTGTCATAGCAATATATTTAGAGTTTGGGTTGAGTGGGTGTCGGGTCCGTTATGAAGGAGTTTCGGGTTGGGTTCTAGGGGCGAAGGCTTTGGGGCTTGAGGGGTCTGGCTGGTTGGAGGAGGGGTGTGGCTGGTTGGAGGAGGGGTATGGCTGGTTGGAGGAGGGGTTGTACTTTTGGATAATATGGATATAATGGATTATGGGTTGTAGGGGGTTGATTGGGTTCGTGTTGTAGGGATTGAGGAGGTACGTTCTGGAGGGGTTGGGGTTACTGGGCTAGAGGGGTTTTAGGGCATAGGCTGTAGGAACTGAGAGAGTGTTTTCTGTAGGCTGTTTGGGCCATAGGCTGTAGGAACTGAGAGAGTGTTTGCTGTAGGCTGTTTGGGGAATAGGCTGTAGGAACTGAGAGAGTATTTGCTGTAGGCTGTTTGGGGCATAGGCTGTAGGAACTGAGAGAGTATTTGCTGTAGGCTGTTTGGGGCATAGGCTGTAGGAACTGAGAGAGTATTTGCTGTTGGCTGTTTGGGGCATGGGCTGTAGGAACTGAGAGAGCATTTGCTGTATGGGGCATGGGCTTTGGAGGTTGAGATGATCCCGCTCTAGTGGTTGAGGGGGTTATGGCATGTAAGGTGTGGTGCCTTGTAAAAAGTTGCGACTGTATGTGTTAAAAGACGCTTAACAACTGCTCACCTGCTGCTAAAAACATGCATATCCCTGGCACGAATTCCCCGCCTCAGCTGTGGATGGCTCTCAAGGTAAACTCGTTTTTTTGTTTTTTTAAAATTCCGCTGTAAACATATCATAGAATCCATCATGGACACGTTTCTGGCCGGGGGAAAAAAAAAAAAGTTGTTGCCTTCCTTTTGATGGCCCATCAGTTAGGCGTGTGGGCTGAACGGGTCAAGGCCTTCACGTAGTTCGACGTCGTCACACATAACTTTCATCACAGTGAAACCGGCCACTGCTGCATACCTTTCATTTGTTATCCGTTGCACCTGTAACCACCTGGACGTTGATTTAGCCGACTGAACGGATTGGCTGTTGCTCACGAACGTCACACTTGCAATTTTTTCACGGGTGTTCGTTCTGGCGACATTGGTCAGAGTTTCAGGAAGGGACGTTTACTCTTTACAACTGAGCCAAACCCAACACACTTTTTTTTTTTTATAGCACTAACGAATGCTTATCACGTAGTTATGGGTACAAACATGTCGGTACTATGCAAGTGCTCAAATGAGTTCTTTTACAATTCATTTTCCTCCCAGGGTGGGTGGGGATCGTCTTGTTCCAGCAGCTAGCATACATTCATTAAGGAAAGCTGTTCGCGCCTGTGTGTATCCGTGTAATGACCCCCCTCCTACGACCCCCCCCCCTCCTTTTCCATCCAGCCCCAGGAAGAGAAACGGTATCAGGTTTGTAGACTTAACCAGTGAACTTAGTCCTTACTCATTTCTTTTGGGTTAGTTTTTGGTGAGAAATACAATGTACACATATTCAAAGGTGGGGGAAATAATAACGAATTAAATCGCCAACCATTTTACACAAATGTTTGGCTCACCAACTTACACAAATTGTTGGATAACCAACTTACACAAATGATTGGCTTAACAACTTACACAAATGTTTGGCTTACCAACTTACACAAATTGTTGGATAACCAACTTACACAAATGATTGGCTTAACAACTTACACAAATGTTTGGATAACCAACTTACACAAATGATTGGCTTACCAACTTACGCAAATGTTATGCCTACCAACTTACACAAATGATAGGCTCTAAAACTTACACAAATGTTCGGCTTACCAACTTACACAAATGTTTGGATAACCAACTAACACAAATGTTTGGCTCAACAACTTACACAAATGTTTGGCTTACCAACTTACAAAATGTTTGGATAACCAACTAACAAAAATGTTTGGCTCAACAACTTACACAAATGTTTGGCTTACCAACTTACACAAATGGTTGGCTAAACAACTTACACAAATGATGGGCTAACCAACTTTAACCATTTTTTTTTTGCTCATCAACTTACTCAAATGATTGGTTAAATAACTGACACAAATGATTGGCTAACCAACTTTAACCATTTTTTTGGCTCACCAACTTACACAAATGATTGGTTAAATAACTGACACAAATGATGGGCTAACCAACCTTAACCATTTTTTGGCTCACCAACGTACACAAATGATTGGTTAAATAACTGACACAAATGATTGGCTAACCAGCTTTAACCATTTTTTGGCTCACCAACTTACACAAATGATTGGTTAAATAACTGACACAAATGATGGGGTAACCAGCTTTAACCATTTTTTGGCTCACCAACTTACACTAATGATTGGTTAAATAACTGACACAAATGATTGGCTAACCAACTTATGCACAAGTTTTTTGTATTTTTCTTCCACTTCGTCTCCATTTATAACAAGAGCCTATTTGGCCAGCACTTTTTTATTCTCACCGGGTCTACAAAATATCTCCGCCTCATTCCTCATACCAACGCCGCAAAATGTGTCAAGGTCTAAAAATGTTACTTTGTACTGGGGATTAAGTCTTTAACCATTTGTATGTGTTATGTGTTGGGTCGGGGGACGAGGGACGGGTCGGGGGGTGGTGGGAGGGGGGGAGAAGGGTGGTAGCCTGGGCCTAATTTGAGGCCCCGTTGTAGAGAAGCTCCGAGCTTAACGAGCCTAGACGCCAGTTGCTCGCTATCCATTACCTCCAAGCGCGCGCGCCCTTGGTGTTCTGAGCACGGGGTTCTTCCCCCCCCCCCTCCACTTGACTTGTAACGATTATGTTGTGGGACTACTTCACGGAATTAATGCTCTTCCTTTTAGAGCAGGGATACCGACCCGGTGGGTAAGACATGCCGTCGAGTAACTCGGATTGGCAACGGGAAGAGCCTAGGCACTATTTTGAGGAGGTTCGCCTTTCTGTTCCCTTGATTGGGGGGGGGGGGCGTGCTTTGGAATGTCGGCCATCTTGAACGTTGATGAGGTTAAGGTCAAGTAAAGACAATGCCACTCTGTACGAAATGTTTCTAGCGAGACACAGCTGTTACCCTTTGCGCTTCGTGTGTTTTAACCCAAAAAAAAAATGTGGCATCCGGATATGTAAATTTTGGCTGCGTTATGAGCCGGGCAATACCAGTTCCATAGCTTCACTGGCTTCGGATTACAATTACTCAAAAAACCATCGATTCATACAACAGAACATCTGTTTATTAAATATACGACTCCCAAATTCAAACACTCCATCACTGCCCATCATTCCAAACCATAACACCGACTAACACGTCATTTCCCCTTACCCAAATACGTCAAAAAATCCCCAGCATATAGATACAGTTACACTATAATTTCCATACCAAACATCTTTTCCATACCAAACATCTTTTCCATACCAAACATCTTTTCCATACCAAACATCTTTTCCATACCAAACATCTTTTCCATACCAAACATCTTTTCCATACCAAACATCTTTTCCATACCAAACATCTTTTCCATACCAAACATCTTTTCCATACCAAACATCTTTTCCATACCAAACATTCACGCCCCTAAATCTAGTTCACAATAGTCTGCTTCACCCCCCCCCCCTTCCTTTTTCCCAAATTGGTCTTGGTATTGCGTCTTTTTCACTTAATTCATTTTTAAGTGGCTGCGCATTTTCATATAGATGTGTTTTATTGTTGCTGCCAGCTTAAGATGTTTTGTTGCGTTCTTTTTGTCAGGTTAAAACTGACCTTGTAACATTGCATTGCTGAAAGAATCACAACAAAAAAAATGACTCCGAAAAGCTACCTTGATAGCAAACTTTACGGGCGATGGCTACTTTGGAAACTTCATAGAGTTTGTTATGAAAAAAAAAAAAAGAAAGAACCACGCAGCCATAGTCCTATACACACACATGGAGAATGGCGTGTTGTTGCGATACAGAGAAGAATGGGTTCTCATACACGCAATGGTGTGTTGTTGTAATACAGAGAAGAATGGGTTCTCATACACGCAATGGTGTGTTGTTGTGATACAGAGAAGAATGGGTTCTCATACACGCAATGGTGTGTTGTTGCGATACAGAGAAGAATGGGTTCTCATACACGCAATGATGTGTTGTTGCGATACAGAGAAGAATGGGTTCTCATACACGCAATGGTGTGTTTGGATATGTGTTGTACACATTCAATGGTGTGTTTATAGATGCGTATTACACACATAATTATGTGTTTGGGGATGTATTGTACATTTGGGACACATTGTTTTCTAGGTAATCAATTTGGTCTTGGTAGTTTTAATCATGCTATTTAATTCAGCGTCTTATTGTACCGGTACTAGCTTTATTATTTTTTTTTAAATCATCACTGTACTTTTTTAAATCCATGACTTTTACACTTCCCTCTATCCTAGCGGTTCTCAACCTGTGGGTCGCGACCCCTTGGGGGAGGGAGAGGGAGGTCGAACGACCCGTACACAGTGGTCGCCTAAGACCATCGGAAAACATATATTTATGAAGTAGCAACGAAAATAATTGGATGGTTGGGGGTCACCACAATTTGAGGAACTATATTAAAGAGTCGCGTCATTAGGGCGGTTGAGAACCTCTGCTCTATCCACTTGATGTGACCCAAACACCATTCTCAGTGTTTTATGGCGACCCACTACACCTTTAGTTGTCCCATCTCTGTCAGCCTGTCCCGTGCGGTCACCGGAAATGAGCTTCTTTCAACAAACCCAAACAGTTCACAATCGTGACCCACTTCGAATCCCTGCCACACTTTCCGCGTCTCTCGTCGGCCCACTTCCTTTCTGGCACCGAGACCCTGACCCACTTGCTTCCCGCCATCTTAATGAGCATGTAAACCCTCAGTGCTCACACACACACACGCCGTCATAGTATCGGCTGGTGGATGACGAGGTGGTGATATCTCTGTCTCGTTATTTATTGGTCTGGCCGCCGTTGCTGTTGTGTGGTCGTCGCGGATATTCATGAAGAAAGATGTCCTCGTGGGAACATAACTCAGGACGAAACAACCGTCTGTGACTCGGGTTGTCGCCCATTCCATGTGATGATCTCGGGAGAGAGATATGATGCTGATAGATGTGCAAAATAACACGTAAATTTATGAAGTTCATCAACTATCAGACAAGTAAAGCAAGACTATTTTCATCAAATGAGTATTATTGTTGATTAAACTTGTTAACATTCTTCTAACTCGGCTAAATAAAACGCAGCATCTTATTTTTTCACCGAAGTTCTATTAAAATCTTTTGGCCGAGCTGAATGTAGGTATTTTTTTCGTTTCAGAATTTCAACTTTTTATAAATCTCGTTCGCTGTTCGAATCTCATAAGTAAACTGGAATAAAAAGTGGAAGTATAGCCAACTGCCAGGGGTGGGGCCCACAATTATAATTTTTGCATTGGAACAACTCACCCCTTTTGTGCTCACACACACCTGTTTGACTTGTAATACGGTTTTTCTTAAACATGGCTTGGTCGTTTTCACGGTTGAAGTCTTGGAATCCTTCGGTGGGGGATGTCCCCAAAGATCGGCACACGGCTAGTTCAAATGATACTGTAGTTAAATTTTGATTGATCTTCAATGACTTACTCCAAATAGAAATAGAATTGTTGTATTTATTTACTATTTGGGTATTGAACTGAGATTCAAGCTTATTGTTTCCAGGTTCTAGGTGGCAACGTTTGTTACCACTTGTTGAGCTACGACCTGGGGAGAACATTTCTTTTAAATATTGTATTATGAAGTCACGGAAACGGAGGGCAGAAAGGGTGTGAAGGTGTTAAAAGCTTGCGATAGGTCTCTTCACGTTGACATGGGGGTTTCTCTCATTCTGGGTGTTGTTGGTCTGTTGACGTGGACGATTGGACTGCTGAGGTCCTGGGTTCGGTCGATGGCGAAAAAAAAAAATTGCATAGTTCACAAGGACATAATATTTGTGTCTTTTATTTTGTTTCTAAGTTTTTTTAAAAAAAGTAATAACGGAACCGACACTGGGTACATCACTATGTCCTATCATATTGCACACTTAATTTTTTTTAAAAAAGGGGTTACTAAACTTTGTCTGATACCAAGTACTTCTCCACTTCTTCAATAAACTCAAGATTTGTGGGAACAGTTCGCTCAGTACTGCTCTCTCTACTGCTCACTCTACTGCTCACTCTACTGCTCACTCCACTGCTCACTCTACTGCTCACTCTACTGCTCACTCTACTGCTCACTCTACTGCTCACTCTACTGCTCACTCTACTGCTCACTCTTATGATCTCCCCCGGACTGCTCTCTCCCGGACTGCTCTCTCTACTGCTCTCCCTACTGGATCTCTACTGCTCACTATACTGCTCTCTCTAGTACTCTCTCTTCTGCTCTCTCTTCTGCTTTCTCTACTGCTCTCTCTACTGCTCACTCTACGCCATTGCATCATTTCACCATTTGCAGTTCTCTGATATAGAAACTATAATTAATGAATTTTCGTGGTCTATCAAAACACAGTTACGCCACTGAGTGTTCGTCTTTTCGGGGGGCATGTGGGTGTGTGGGCCGATGTCCCATCTCACGTAAACTGTCACTGCTGATTCCGAGCACTTTGAGTTGTCCAGTCTACTTATTGCGTTTTCAATGCAATGTTTAGCTGCACTTTGTGCGTAGGCCCAAGCCCTCCCCCCCCCCCCCCCCCCCCCCCCCCCCCCCCNTCTAAGTCAGTGTCCACAGGGTGTTGAGAGTGGTAGTGCGAGGTGACCCCCCCTCCCCCCCCCCCCTAGGGTTTGAAATGAGCCCTGAGCACAATTTTCATCGAGCACTTAAAAAAAAACAATTACTAAGAGTAACACACAGTTTCCCGAAAATCACAATGAATGAAGGTTGGGATGTTACACGGACCAAGCTAACACGAGCACTTTGCCACTATAGCTCAAGACATGTCATTTATTGTTTCGTATTCAATTAATCAATGCATACATTGATACGTAGGCCTTTGGGGCCGTTGTGTTATGGCATCTGTTGACACTTGTTGGCATATGTTTATTTTAAAAATCAGTTTACTGAATCTTGTTTGCATTTCTTTCTTCTTTCTTAAATCTTAGTTGATGTTAATATAAACGAAGCCTTGTTTTGTTTGGAGTCAAGCAAATGGAAATGGTCCACTCTAAACACATAACCAAATATTCATTGTACCGCGCAAATGTTTGGTGGTTTTTTTAATGCAAAGTTACCGTGGTGTTAACAAGGTTTACACAACCTTATACTTTATACCGCTGTTCAATATATACTGATACTGTTGAATCCTCCCGACCCAATATGAGAATCTTCACAACAGACTAAACCGGCTGCTCTGTCAGAGATCGTGTCACCCAGTCCACTGACTCGGTTCACCCACGCGCCCCCCACCCCCGTCCCCCGCCTTTGGCCTCGGGGTCGTGAGCCAACTCCTCCTGGGACCCGACCGTCAGTGAGGTGTGAGGCGCCGTTGAGAGAAAGAAGCAGCACAACCCACGCAACTCCTCCAGCAGTTCCCGGCGTCCTCACACCAGCCAATTAATTGCCACGCCTCATCATTTAATCATCCATCGCTCGTCATGTTCTCTGCAAACGGGCCCAGCTCGCGTCCTCCCCTAAAAGTATTCATGTCTGCTTCTGTTATTAATGTAAGTTTTGAATTTTTTGCTCGTTGAGACACAATTGAGAATTAGCTGGATTTTTGGTCCTGTTTTTTTTTAAAAATATTTTGTATATTTTTGTTTTTTTGTTTTTTGGTTTTATTTTTATTTTTGCGGCTGGACAGATTACAAGGACAAATAAAGGCTAGTCTAAAATGAAGTTGTGAGTTTGTCATGAGGAGTTCGCTGCTATCTCTATTATTGTATAATTATTCATTGCCCCTAGACTAAAACGGTGGTAGGCGCACAATGTAAATCCACTCTGTCCAATGCCGCACACCTGCTCTATAGCGTCCATCATATACAACTCTGGCAGCTTTAAATGTATCACTCTTGACGTCTTGAACGTTGATCAGAATCTCAGGAGAGAGTACCGTGGAGCCTCAGCTTAACGGCCAAATCGGTTAGCGAACAAGCTAGGTGCTCACTCTTTGTCTCGGTTAACGAATGCTACTTAGGGCTACGAACGTACGCACACTTCTGTACACCGGCTCAACAGTGAATGGGTCTGCGCGTTGGCCATAAACTTTGTTTGCGTGCTGATAGAAACCATTGCTTTTGTCACTTTCCAATTTTGTTCGTGTTGTTTCATCCCTCACTGTGGCGCCTAAAGAGAGCAGTGTTTATTTGAATAAGAATCATTTTGCTGCACAAGTAAAGAACTAAAGTGTATATTAGGACATGGTGATGGCCTTCGCGTTTCCGACCAAGCCAAGTAATTATAGTATGGTGAAATCGACGATTTTATTTTCCTAATGAACCAAGACGTAATAATGGCGGTCTGATGACTCTAGAGGAGCGGCTGTGCTAAAGAAGCAAATGTCTAAAGCGCTAGAGAACGTAAAAAAACTGGTGGTGGTCTGGATGAATAAAAACAGATGCAGCTGTAGTCTGTAGACAAGCGTTAGCGAAACAAGGTTTTTTTTTTTCTTGTTGTTGTTGAAAAGGCTAGGGAGTTAAACAGCACTGTTTCGGCCAAAACTCTTCAAGTACAAGTACAGGAGTTGAAGCCTTGAGGCCGAGTGGAGGGTGGTTGGATTAGTGGAAGGAGTGTAATTCAGAGTTTTGTAAAACACGGAGCGGTTGCCAGTTCAGATGTAAAAAGATACACATTTCATTACAGATCAAAACTTTTAAATGACCGGAGCCCATTAATTGAATTCTTAGAATTGACAGTGGTTTCAATAGGGAGAAATTATATCACTGATGGCGAACGTTTTGGTTTAAGAACGGACTCACGGAACTAAGAATTCCATCACAATCTCTTATAATATTTTGCGTGTGATGACTGCTGCTATTTCCGGACAGCGCCCAAAATATGATTCCCGATAACTACGCTAAATGATTTTTTGTTTAATTACGCAATTGCGTTTGGTGTGTAATATTTTCTGTTCGGAATATGAAATCGTCTCAATTTAAATATGGTGTAATAAATATTCGGTTTAAAAGTGGTTGGGGCATCAGATTATTAATATAATTCATGGACGTGAAATAAAAAGTGTGTAGTGACGTATTATGGGGGAAGGACTGTGGCAAAAAGTGGGATTCTTAAATGTGTTTTACTTGAGTTCATGTTTTGTCAAGTAACTTTAGCAGATGGGAAGTTCATGCATCGCTCTCATCAATGTTTGACGAGCTATAACAACTGTAAGAGAATATTCTCGTATGTGTATAGTGCTCACGCGAGCATCATGGTCTCTTACCGTGGTTAACATTTTGGTAGCCATAGTGCTGCCGCCGTACAACCCCCCTGCTGTTCATTGTTCCCTAGTTAATTCCCCAGCACCACAAGTCACCCTTTCAGATAAAAGTTGGGTCAAAGCCGACTCAGCTTTGGGTGAATATAATAATTAAAGGACTGCATTCAAGCCTAGTAAATGAAATAGCAAAAAGAGGTGTGTGTGGAAGCTTGAATTAGAGAACAGGGCAAACAGATTAGGACGTTTCGGCATAGAGCCTTCTTCAGCGCACAGGACAAATGAAGATATCCCAAAGAACAGAGCACAGTAAACCTCTCAAGAACTATCCATTGTTGTGCTCCGTTCTTTGTGATATCTTCATTTGTCCTGTGCGCTGAAGAGGCTCTATACCGAAACGTCCTACTCTTTTTGCCCTGTTCTCTAATTCAAGCTTCCACACACCTCGTTTTGCAATTTCATCAGCTTTGGATGAGTGGAATACAAATCCACTAAATGAATTCAGTAAACTGTCACAAGCGATCGTCGAGAGCTGAAACTGTTTGCCCCCCCCCCCCCCCCCGGTCCCCCCTTTTCCCCCTTAAACCCAAGTTTTGCTTTACCCGTTTCCCCTGTTAAGGGGGGGGGGGGGGGGTCATTCGGTCTTCAGCTTACATTGCCGGGTTTATTAGTTTTTGTACTGTGAGGGGCTTCACAATTCTTCTACTCCACTTGCACCACATAGAGGTTGAGAACCCTTGTCAAAAAAAATATTTAAACAATTCGAAAATGCTTTTTTTTTTTTTTAAATCGTGCTAAATTTTTTAGTTCCACCTTTTCTCGTCAGTATTGGGTTAACGGAAATATTTGTTTACTGACACACCCCCGGTCCACATTATTTCGGAATATTGACAGTGACGATCAAATTTTAAATCTTTTAGAGGGCATAATCCTTTGATACCCCACTAGGGCAGAACAAGTTATGGGATCTAGTCGTTGATAGCCCACTAGGGCAGAACAAGTTATGGGATCTGGTCGTTGATAGCCCACTGGGGCAGGACAAGTTATGGGATCTGGTCGTTGATAGCCCACTAGGGCAGGATAAGTTATGGGATCTGGTCGTTGATAGCCCACTAGTGCAGGACAAGTTATGGGATCTGGTCGTTGATAGCCCACTAGAGCAGGATAAGTTATAGGATCTGGTCGTTGATAGCCCACTAGGGCAGGACAAGTTATGGGATCTAGTCGTTTTAGGATCTGGTCAACACGAATATTTATTCAAATGATGAGGAGTTTTTCTCTGAATGTTAAAGTTTAATGTGCTATTATTTTTTTATAATCGTAGCATAGAATTACTATTGTTGTATTGTAATCGTGACGTGATGCACACGACTCAACACCTTCATCATTCAGATGTGCCCCACCAGTGTTCAAATAAGAAAGCAACGTTTGACAGGAACTGCCTCAAAATATGGATAACTGTGAGATTATTTTAGGAACTCTGTCAGCAACAACGCAGGCGTGACTCCAGCTCCCGTTAAACTGTCACCACGTCTCTTGCCTTGCACTATAAATAGACATGTGTGCTCAATAGGTCGCGCCCTCTGCGCCTTGTCATTTTTGGAGCGATAACACGCGTGTTCCTTGATGTGGGACCCACGCTGACGCCACACGCCAAACATCCGTCATCGCCGCCATGATGTTACACAGCGGCCATTATTCCGTCATATCTTGGAGGGTTCGCAGTTTTGTTTACTTTCTTGTCTTGGCGCTACGGTGCGGTCTCAACTCTCAACAGCTTGTGGGCCACGACGACTCTGTATCGCAGTACGCGTGCTTCTTCACTTGTACCAGACATCTGACGCTCCAATGGCAAATAACTTCTCGTGGATGAAATGGCATCTGAATTAGCGACGGTCAAGAATTATTATTAATATTTTATTATATTTGGAATCGATTTTAATGAGTTGGAAAGGACAACAACAAGAATGATGTAAAAAATGGGGGGGGGGGGTGGGGGGGGTGCAGATCTTTTAGTTACGAGTGACACTTCTTTGAAGTCGTTTTTTCGGTAAATTGACAATTTCCTTTTCAAAAGTTAAGGTTACCTCAACATTGGAAGAAAATTTAAAAGTAAAAATACACTTTTAGATTTGAAACAGTGCTTCGGATTTAAGAAAAAAAATAAAAAAATCCTATATATGATGTAATTACTTATGATGTAATGTTCTTTCCAAGACATCCGGAATAGTAATGATTTATTTTATTTTTTGTACCCAGTATTGAAAGGACAATATACAGTTGTGAATGACTACATCCTGGTGGGATGACTTCATCCTGGTGGTATGACTACATCCTTGTGGGATGACTAGGTCCTGGTGGGATGACTACATCCTGGTGGGAATTACTATATTCTGGTGGGACTGACTAGTAGGAATGACTTTATCCTGGGAAATGACTGTATTCTGGTGGGACTGACTATATCCTAGTAGGAATGACTTTATCCTGGGGGGAATGATTATGGTGTTAAAGGACAATATCCTGATGTGAATGTTCTATACCTTGATGGAAATGACTATAGCCAGGTGGTAGACTGGACCATGGTGAATAAGGTGTGAAAGGACAATATTTTGCTTTGAATGGACTATATCCTGGTGGGAATTACAATATTATGGCGAGTAAGTTATATCCTGGGGAATGATTGAAAGGATATTATCCTGATCTGAATTGACTATATCTTGATGGGCATGACTATCCTGGTTTGTCATGATGAAATGACATTAACCTATAATAGTAGGAATGACTACATCCTGTGTATTTAATATATCCTGGTGGGAATTACTATATCCTGGAGCAATGACTATGGTGTGAAAGAACTATATTCTGATCTGAATGGAATATATTCTGGTGGGAACTAGTACATCCTGGATGAAGGACTATAGCCTGGCGCGACTACTATTCCCTGGTGTAAATGACTATATCCTCGTGGGAATGACTACATCCTAGTGGGAATAAATATATCCTCGTGGGATGACTATATCCTGGTGTGATATTTCTGGTTTCTGGCATTCAATATTAACTTTGAACCGGTTCAAATGTCACAATCTGATATTTCTTGCATTAATTATTGACTTTGAACTGGTTCAAATATCATTATCTGAAATTTCTGGCATTAAATATTAATTCAAATGTCACAATTTGGTATTTCTGGCATTAAATATTGACTTTAAACCAGTTCAAATGCCACAATCTGGAATTTCTGGCAATAAATATTGATTTTCACTCTGATTGGCAATGTAATAAATAGGGCAGTGACCATATAAGTTGTTATAATAATTAACTGTTGTCCATCAAATAGCGACCTGATGTGTATGTTAAGAAGAATCTCGCGAATCTACAAGACGAGGCAGCTGTGGTAGAAATATAGCATTGCGTCGGTTGAATTTTTTTTTTTAACTGAAGCTCTTGGAAATTGAGTTTTTCTTAAAATTGGTACATTGCAAACAAACTTCTTAGACATTAAAAGTGGCATCCCTATAGGTGGTAAGAGCTCTCAGGGGTAGTTGTATTCAATCTGACACGGCAGAAGTCAGTGAGGCCAGGCGTGACTGTCGTCTTTTGGGGATGCCACAGTTTGACTTGTGGCAGTAATGTTTTAAGGCATGGCTTCAGGCAGCAAGACACGGCTGTCATGTGACTTGACAGACATGTTTTAAGCAGCACCATGCGACTCGCCTGGCATCCTCTCTTAGAACCGTAGCCATCGATTAAATGGTGGGAAAGTTGGTACTTCCTTAGTAGAATATGGATTATAGTTACAAGATGTACGTTTATTGGGTTAGTTGTCTTTTACCACCGTTATTCATGACTCTATCCACCAGGTATAATTGAAATAGCTATCAAATTCAATACATTCTTTGAATTGTGGGTTTTTTTTTAAAGTGTTGATAGCGATTTCGGATTTACTATTTTCTTTTCATGCTTTAAAACGAAGAAAAATGCGTCTAGCACAAACAGAAACAAATTCACACCAAAAAGCAATGCGGCATGAACCTCAAGATCTCTACCCCTGAAATGAGTTGGACTCGGTTTTAACCGAAACCAACTAATTGATGGTTGTAAATTAGCGCTCGCGCGCGCCTGGGTTTGGGAGAAATTGGTTTAATAGCGGTATTTAATCCACGGCCTTCCGTTCCCTCATCTGGTTTCGATTTAACCGTTTGTCGGGGTGACGTGATTCCGGGGCACCGAGGTGAATGCGGTACTGAGGTGAATGTGGTACTGAGGTGAATGTGGTACTGAGGTGAATGTGGTACTGAGGTGAATGCGGTACCGGGGTGAATGCGGTACTGAGGTGAATGTGGTACTGAGGTGAATGCGGTACTGAGGTGAATGCGGTACCGAGGTGAAGGCGGTACCGAGGTGAATGCGGTACTGAGGTGAATGCGGTACTTAGGTGAATGCGGTACCGAGATGAAGGCGGTACTGAGGTGAATGCGGTACTGAGGTGAAGGCGGTACCGAGGTGAATGCGGTACTGAGGTGAATGCGGTACTGAGGTGAATGCGGTACCGAGGTGAATGCGGTACCGAGGTGAATGCGGTACTGAGGTGAATGCGGTACTGAGGTGAAGGCGGTACCGAGGTGAAGGCGGTACCGAGGTGAAGGCGGTACTGAAGTGAAGGCGGTACCGAGGTAAATGCGGTACCGAGGTGAAGGCGGTACTGAGGTGAAGGCGGTACCGAGGTTAATGCGGTACCGAGGTGAAGGCGGTACTGAGGTGAAGGCGGTACCGAGGTGAATGCGGTACCGAGGTGAATGCGGTACCGAGGTGAAGGCGGTACCGAGGTAAATGCGGTACCGAGGTGAAGGCGGTACCGAGGTGAATGCGGTACCGAGATGAATGCGGTACTACCACTCATCACTTTTTCATTAGATACCCCACTCACCCATCACTGTTTTGTTAGATACCCCACCCACTCATTACTTTGTCATAAGATGCCCTGCCCACTCATTACTTTGTCATAAGATGCCCTGCCCACTCATTACTTTGTCATAAGATGCCCTGCCCACTCATTACTTTGTCATAAGATGCCCTGCCCACCCATTACTTTGTCATAAGATGCCCTGCCCACTCATTATTTGGTCATAAGGTGTCTCACCCACTCATTATTTATGATATAATGCTCCACTTACTCCTCATTGTGTTGTAAAATGTTCCAGCCACTGATCATTTTGTGATAAAAATGCCCGACCCACTCCACTCATCATTTTGTGATAAAATGCCCGACCCACTCATCATTTTGTGATCAAATGCCCGACCCACTCATCATTGTGTGATAAAATGCCCGACCACTCATCATTTTGTGATCAAATGCACTATTTCACTATCCAGGTTACTGTCGCGAAGCGATTCTTCTGTATGGCCACAGTCTTTCACTGCACTCCGTTCAGCAGCACACCATACAAACAGTCACCAATGCAACAAACAGCAACCGGTTTGTTGTAAACGAAAGTTTATTTATCACTACTCGATGAACAAGACTTGATGTATAATTTCAGAATTTGATAATAAATCACTCCAACCAAATATTAATCAACATACCAATCCAAACACTTCTGCCAGTATATTCCCCATCAATTCTCTCAGCACAACACTTAGCAGTATTCAATCCACAACAGTCAATGTAGCACATCCGCCATCACTCTTCTCTAACCACAACGAAAACTAACGCGTCACTTCCCATTACACAATTACGTCACAACACTCTCACACAAACGATACGGCTGCACATAAAATCTCGAACCAACATCTTTTCCCTATCAAACATGACAACAACGCTCTACACATAACAACAGTGATTCTCATACCCTCGACATATCCCCCCTCTTCCGCTAGATTCTACTCCACGAGTAGAATCTTTCAAAATGAAAAGTCAGGGTATGGAATCACTGTTGGGTCATACTGACTCATACAGCAAGTAACAATCTCAAAGCAGGTTATTTACCACCTGTAACATCGGTTTCTACTTCTACCTTCTAATTAGATAGATTTTACACGCATAAACAACAACAAAAATCATGGGTTATTTATGTCATATCTAAATAATTACTGTTCATAATAAATCAACGAAGAAAATCCTTACAATAACATTATGATTTTAAGGCAACTAATGATCTTTGACATCTGTTTACAGCACCAAATCACTAAATAAATAAACCTTTACAAGTGGCAAAAAATGACCAAAAAGAAAAATGTCAATATCCGTCAATTCATGTGGACAGCCATCAATTGTCCAGTCTACTACTAAGTTTTTAAGGGCGGAATATTTCGCTTGTCCGACGCCTGGTCGAAAGTGTGCAAACCTGCATTCCAATTCAATCCTCCCCAGCCAACCATCACTTGTCTCACCACACATGACACCCAGTTAACCCACAAAAGCAAGACGCATGTCACGCCCAACACCAATGCATGACCCATGGGCACACCACAGTGTCCACACAAACCAGCAATACAAGACTCGCAATCCTCACCTCCCGGCTCAAGGAAACCCCTCACCTCCTCAACACAATCAAAATCCTCATTCAACCCACAGTCCGAGCAATGTCCCTTCTCAACCAATGAGTCCTCCTGACTCTCGCGACACAAATCATCAGCCACAGCAAAGGTCCCGTCATTCAACCCCACACCAGGGAAAAAGTTCACCTCCTCCACGGAAACTATGTAGCCACGCTTAACCCCGCTAGCTACAATCAGATTTTCTGAGTCTAAGATAGACTCAACCCTATGACGGTTCTCAAACTTTGAGCAATTCGTGTCTTTAATTCTACAAACTTCAACAACCGGACTACTATCCTCATAGTTCCACATGAAATGATTTTCCACGACTTCTACTTTATTGTATTTACGTCCCCATCTTGGGACAGCCTTTGACAAGCTCCCGATTTCAACTTCGCAAACACCGTGACCTGTCCAGGTCCTAACACCTACATAATCTCGTGCACAACACAAATCATCATTCTCAACAAAGTGCTGCCGCATAAACCCAAAATCTCCCTGTTGTACGAAGGCAAAAGAACCCTCTGTTACATTATCAAAGCATCTCTCGTGTGTCATATCACAGCTCTCATGTTGTGCATTATCAAAGCATCTCTCGTGTGTCATAGCACAGCTCTCATGTTGTGCATTATCAAAGCATCTCTCGTGTGTCATATCACAGCTCTCATGTTGTGCATTATCAAAGCATCTCTCGTGTGTCATAACACAGCTCTCATGCTGTGCATTATCAAAGCATCTCTCGTGTGTCATA
>CAXITT010000474.1:61473-101978 GCA_964033795.1 Lymnaea stagnalis | reverse complement strand
ATGTATCTAACTCCAGTCCCGTAAATCTGAGGTACTTTTCTCCCACCTCCCGAATTTCGGCTATTATTTCCGATATGGTTCTCTTAGGTTCCATGTGTAATAATTTACTCCTACAAATTTATATGTTCAAATACTGTACAGCTTTTCTCAATATAAGATAAATACTATAATCTTAAATAACTATAATAATAATACTTATGTACTTAACATGTTACTTAACTGTGCTTGACTTGACCTGTATCGAAAACACACAATATAAGAATGTCACAGTTTTAGGTAATAGTGTCTAATTGGGCCTACTTTGTTGACCCGGTGGCATGCACTGGTGGTAGATGCATAGGCGCTCCGGTTGTAGGTGCGGCGATGATCTGGTGGCATGCACTGGTGGTAGATGCATAGGCGCTCCGGTTGTAGGTGCGGCGATGATCTAGATGCGGCACAGTGACGATCCGGTCGGTGGTTTGCTTCGTGCCAAGGACAGGTGGACACAGCAAACAGCGGTGTACAGCAACCGGCGGAATAGTTATCAGCGAAACACAGCAAACAGCAGGACACAGCAATCAGCAGAACACAGCAATCAGCGGGACACAGCAATCGGCGGGACACAGCAATCAGCGAGACACGGCGGCAGGATACGTCAGCAGTGGTGTACTGCAACAGCGTTGAATATCCACAGAGGTGTACAGCAACGGCGGTGTAAAGCTCGGTGGAACAACCCAATCAGCGGGTCACAGCATTGGACGGTTGCCTCAGCTGGGACAGGAGACACACGACAAGCACCTCAGACGACCTCGGACAAGCGACACACAGCCTCAGACAGATGTGCCAGGATGCCTCACACAACGGACGGTCGATGTTCACAGCCCCGTGGAGGTTGATACTTCCGTGTCGGACAGTGACACACAGCTTCAGGCGGCGACACACAGTTTCGGGCGAACGACACACTAGTTCGGGTGGCGACACAAAGCTTCTGGCGGCGACATACAGGCTCGGGCGGAGATTATATTGCCCAGCTCCGGACAGGGATGGTAATTCGGACGGCCTGACACTTCACAGCTTCACACAGGGTGATTCTTAACTGCCCCTGATTCGTTCAGACGAGGATGATACTTAACAGCTTCTTCCGGACGAGCCCCCAATGTCGCGAAGCGTTTCTTCTGTATGGCCATAGTCTTTCACTGCACTCCGTTCAGCAGCACACCATACAAACAGTCACCAATGCAACAAACAGCAACCGGTTTGTTGTAAACGAAAGTTTATTTATCACTACTCGATGAACAAGACTTGATGTATAATTTCAGAATTTGATAATAAATCACTCCAACCAAATATTAATCAACATACCAATCCAACACTTCTGCAAGTATATTCCCCATCAATTCTCTCAGCACAACACTTAGCAGTATTCAATCCACAACAGTCAATGTAGCACATCCGCCATCACTCTTCTCTAACCACAACGAAAAACTAACGCGTCACTTCCCATTACACAATTACGTCACAACACTCTCACACAAACGATACGGCTGCACATAAAATCTCGAACCAACATCTTTTCCCTATCAAACATGACAACAACGCTCTACACATAACAACAGTGATTCTCATACCCTCGACAGTTACACCGGGGCATATCTTCTTGCATATATATATCAAAGAAATAAACAAATGTTGACTTCAATTTCTAATCTCCCCCCCCTTTTTTGCCCCCCCCCCCCAATGGCAATAATTGTTCCACTCCTCTACCCTATTTTTGAGGTAATTAATGGACGACCCTTTAAGTTTGTGCAAGGAAAAGACTGTGAACGAGGCGATAGATCGTTGAGCTACAGCTTCCAAAGCCCTCTTTCATCACTTCCGTATTCATAACTTTCAATGGCTAAGGTAAGATTCCCATGGATAGGAATTTTTGCCTTGTCTTGTTTAATTTGGTTTGCAGAGCTTCATCTCCGTGTAATCACCTGTCCGGGACATCCCACCATCAAAGAGATGTTTTCTTGTTTTGGCTGTTATGTTAAAACCTCATTGAAGAAATCCGTTATTATTATTAGTATGCATAACTTCGTATGTGGGTCGGTGGGCCTCTTGATCAAAGGTTGGTGCGTCTTTTTTTAGCGTACATATGTGGGTCTCAAAAAAACGTACGGAGGTGGGCCTCTAGGGCCTAAGTGTAAGTGGGTGGGACAAGAGTTTTTGGTTGTATTCAGAGATGAAGCTACTTTTATGTTAGTTGGATTCAAGGATACAGCATCTTGCTATTATCGGGATTCAGGGATACAGCTCCTTGCCATGCTGTTAGCTGGATTCAGGGATACAGCTTCTTGCTGTTAGCTGGATTCAGGGATACAGCTTCTTGCTGTTGGCTGGATTCAGGGATACAGCTTCTTGCTGTTAGCTGGATTCAGGTATACAGCTTCTTGCTGTTAGTTGAGGTATACAGTAACGTGCTGTTTGCTAGATTCGTGCGTACATCTTCAAGTGAGATCAATGCATCACTCACAAGGACGCCGTCATACCGTTGTTGTTAGCCAGCTATTGTTTCAGTATTCAAGCCTTTGTCGTGATTTTACTCGGCCCAAAACTAACTTTGAGGCTAATCATACGACTCTGATTGAACGAGTCTCGGCTAAGTGCAATAATTTTCATATCTAAGAACTTTCAACTACAGTTCTCTCTTTCTTTCAGCTTCAAGTCTTGCTCTCCGCGCAGACTTAAATGGACCATGTTAACCGTTTAACCGGGTCAATCCTCCGAAAACGGCCGCCCCAACCACTAGTCTGACCAAGAGATCGAGAAACCAACAAATTCTGTGTGCCACGTCTAAAATCGCCGACCGATTCTTGAGGCCTGGGCTTAATCGTTCCGTGTGTTTATTTAAAGCCAGCTTGCCAATGAACCAAGGCGAGTGGTAACAGATCCGATATCACCGAGACGTCTCGCTAGAATTTTTCAAGTCCATGGTCTTATTTTCTTTTCTTTTTTTTCTTTCTTGCTTCTGTTGTTGCTGCAGAAAGGTTTACGCCTCGATTAGACTCGGAGCTTGTAGTGTGCGTTAGTATATGATAATTAGAATAAGATGATTTTGACATTGAGAAAAAAAAAGGATCTAAGTTTCCATATTTTAAGCACATCAAATAAAATGTAAAGACTTCGCTGAACCGAGAGTCGAGAAGTCCTACGGGGATTTGTTAACTCGTTTATTAAAGTCAGATTAGTACCCAAAAGTCATTACACTATGAGACATATCAAAGAAAGAAAAACAAAGGCTGAAACTCCCTGGCGACTCCTTTAAGACAGACACACATGCACTGACACTCCGACTCCAAGACGGTATAAGACACATTCTCCGAGACAGCCACTCGAACTCAGGCGATCTAAGACAGAATCAGGGATAAAGACACAGTAAGACAGGTTTTGACCCTGCCAGTCGCGTGGTTCTTGGCACCGGGGCTGCGTAAGTAGCAACACACACTCAGTATCGCCGGTTGAAATAAACTGACGTTGTCTGTCTTGTTTAAACTAAACACTGCAACATCATGTCCAACCGTATAATAATTAATATATATTTTTTTTTTCATGTGGAAGACGCTGAAGATAACCATGCTCCTTTTAGATCTTCCTTTACAAATGACGTCGTTTAACCGGAATGGACAGCCTTATAAGTGTTTGTTTTTTTTAAATATAATTATACCGCCGTACAGATATGAACTGCTTAAGCGCACTCTTAAGTAGATGTCTCATGGGACACATATCCACAGGTCCAAGTTGAAATAAAGGTATGACAACGTGTCGTTTTGGCTATCATAAAAGGAGATATTTCTTTGACGAGATCGGAAGTCAAAGCTAATCCCAGCACTTGGAGGCGTCATTGATGTTGATCAACCACTTGCCTTCCCAGCAGTGTAGGGCGCGCATGGACTTGGGGCTTGCCCCGACACGCCCTGACCTCCACGCGCACACAACACCGTCAGAGGTAGCCTAATTGGCTGGTGTGAGAACGCGTAAGAGGCTTCTTTAAAAATGCTCGCTCTTCTTGTATTACCATTGATGTCAGTCTGGAAATACTGACACACCCCAGACCGTGCCCGGTACGGGAAAGTTAGACGAGCTTGTATCAGGAAAGCTTGTAGACCCCGGCGAGATTTGAATCAAATGAACTTGTATGTCTGAGCAAATACGGCCATAAGGTGTGGGTGAGTTAATTTATGAAATTAAAGTAACAGCAGGATAGTCCGCCCTGAAAAGTGTACCCGAAGACTCCTCTTTGCGACCCCTGTATGAAACAAGATCGGAAGATCCCTTGGATAATTGGAATCACGTTATTTGTAAATGGCGGAGCTGAAATGAACTAGGCCAATCAAAGAACCAATTACTTGTATTTAAGAACGTGAATGCAACCAAGTGAATGTAAACAAGGGAATGTAACTATTTGAATGCAATCAAGTGAATGCAACCAAGTGAATGCAACCAAGTGAATGCAACCAAGTGAATGCAACTAATTGAATATAACAAATGAATATAACAAAGTGCACGCAACAAAAATGAATATAACAAAGTGAGTGTGCGGTTAAGGTGACTTCTCCCCACCCCCCACACCCCCCACACCCCCCCACACCCCCACACACCCCATAATCTAATCCACAGCTCCTCTGCATCATTTGACTTTACGAGGCCGGCAGGTGGCCAACGCGAGAAAACCTACACTCCGTGAATATTGATGTCAGAAGAAAGTGTTTGTACTGGACAACCTATGGACACCTGCTGGGCCATCGCTAATAGAGCTACGCGGTTCTGAGACACTTACTGACTAGCGTTTCAAGTCGGTGTGGGATTTTGGGTTGTTGTTTTTTTCTCTGGGGGGGGGGGTGTTCCTTTTAACTTAATAAACTATGGTGTCATTGGAATAGCTATTTGAGTACCATTGTGGCCACACGTCTACTAGAGTAATATGTCTGTGAACGTTTTAGAAAAAAGTCGTTTTGCTCGTGTTACCGAATCTTTCTTCATCTCCGAACGGACTGTTTTCTCATTAGCGCAGCTTAGAAACTTTTAGAAGGATTTCGTGTCAATTCTTCATTAATTTTAATGTATGGGTATAAACTCTTATATAATCACTATTATTACATATCCTAATATTACATGTCCTGTTTAGACCATTATATTAGTATGCCATGTTTAGTCGATATTATTTTGTGCTGCTTAGTCCATATTATTATATATCCTGTTTGGCCGATATTATCATATGTCCTGTTTAGCCGATATTATCATATATCCTGTTTAGCCGATATTATCATATGTCCTGTTTGGTTGCTATTATCATATGTCCTGTTTAGCCGCTATTATCATATGTCCTGTTTAGCCGCTATTATCATATGTCCTGTTTAGCTGATATTATTATATGTCCTTTTTAGCCGATATTATTATAGGTCCTGTTTGGCAGCTATTATCATATGTCCTGTTTAGCCGATATTATCATATGTCCTGTTTGATCGCTATTATCGCATGTCCTGTTAAGCTGATATTATTATATGTCCTGTTTAGCCGATATTATTCCATGCACTTTGACTGTGGCGGTTCCGTCTACAGAGTTTTCTGATCCATGCATAAGATGATGCGTTGTTGAATAGAAAAAGGTGAAAGTAGAAGGTGCAATCAAGGTATCTCCATTTTTCAAACAGCCTACCGTGTTTGAGGCTGTGTTGTGTCAGCTCACGGAGATGCTATCGAAACGTATAGATAATACAAACACAAAGAGATGAATTTCCTAGCACTGACATAAAAGAAAACTAGGCGTTTTGAACACCCACCCCCCCCTTTCTACCATTTTCCCACTCGCCTTTTACTGTCCTGATACGGAGATGCTATCGAAACGTATAGATAATACAAACACAAAGAGATGAATTTCCTAGCACTGACATAAAAGAAAACTAGGCGTTTTGAACACCCCCCCCCCCTTTCTACCATTTTCCCACTCGCCTTTTACTGTCCTGATTTTAATAATGTTTTTCGCTGTTACTGGAAAGCAAGGGTTCTTATGTTATCGCAGATAGAGCCGTGTTCGTTTTAATTTGAGTGCCCTGCGTTTTAAGCTGGCGGGTTTGATGCTCCACCCCTTCCTAATGGAAATTTACTATTCCACTAAAATCATATTAGTATATTAGCCCCTTTAGAAAATATGATTAATGCACCCTTTTTTTTTTCTTCTTTTACACCCCCTCCCCAAACTACAGCACGCTTTTGTTGTTTTTGTTTTTTTTTGTTTTTTTTTTAATGAACAGGGTCATCAGTGGCGATCTAAAGAAAGAAAAATGAAAAGATTTGGGAGAATTTATGATACCGATAGTGTTCAGACAGTGCTCTGTTCACTTTCTCACTATACGACTTAAGCAGGCTACTTGTTGCAGCACCAACATGAGTAGCCCTGGAGGGCTGCGGGCTACCGTTTCAGGACAACCGGGCATTGTTAATAGCCATTGGTCATACCTCTTGTCCGGTCCTCTTTAGGTCTCATTCGTTTCATCCCATCAGGCCATGAACGTGTGTATCACATAAGTGGCATAGGGAGGGGAACGCGGAGGAGGCGATCCGCCTCGGGCGCCCTTATTTTTTTCTTTATATGGAGGGTGGGATTCTCGGCAAACTGCCGAAATGTGTCCTGAGGGGAGGGGGCGCAATTCTCGACCCACCCCGGGCGACACTCGCTCTAGCACGCCACTGATTGTAGGATGCGTTGTATGTTATAAACCATCCTAATAGTGTACTAGACCTGAGTCGCCAGTTCACGGTTTGAAAAGCCTCGGTGAGTAGTACAAGAAGAGAAGAGAAAAAGAGACCAAGACCCCCACGCCACCCCACAGGTGCTGCCATTTGTGTAGGGGGACTAGGCTAATTAAAGATGTTTGTCTCGTGGGAGTCGATCACTGAGAGAAGTCGAGGACGTGTTGAGTGTGTGCGAATAAACAGATCGGCGATAAGCTGCCAGATTGGGGCTAGACCCATTGAATCCACCTCGCGTACCGGAACCGGGGGGAACAGATGAGTTTTGAAAACAAAGTCAACACAGCGGAAAAGAATACTTGGGCTTTGGTGAGCCGCCACGATCCGGCATTCTCCACCCTTAGGTTGTGATGATTGTGCTTATGTTTCTTTGAATCTCCAAAAACGTTCTGGAAGGCTGTGCTGACTACTTTATCTCATTTAATATATATGAATTATACAGTTTTCGTTCCTCCTGCGGCGCCCGAATTTTATAACACATTTGACTTTTTTTGTTTGTTGAAATAGTACTTTTTCCATTCTTCCCGTGCGTCTAATAAAACTATATAAGAACCGCTGGAAGTTCGATGAATAAATACCTGCTCTCGGTAACCTCGGTGACCTCGGTGACCTGTGCGCCTTTAATAAAAGTAATTATAAACGGCGGCACTTCGAGAAGGTGCACCGAATCAAACGTTGATATCACAGCTAAACTCTACAAGTGTATGAAAGTACAACGTATCAAACGTTGATATCACAACTAAACTCTACAAGTGTATGAAAGTACAACGTATCAAACGTTGATATCACAACTAAACTCTACAAGTGTATGAAAGTACAACGTATCAAACGTTGATATCACAACTAAACTCTACAAGTGCATGAAAGTACAACGTATCAAACGTTGATATCACAACTAAACTCTACAAGTGCATGAAAGTACAACGTATCAAACGTTGATATCACAACTAAACTCTACAAGTGCATGAAAGTACAACGTATCAAACGTTGATATCACAACTAAACTTTACAAGTGTATGAAAGTACAACGTATCAAACGTTGATATCACAACTAAACTCTCTAAGTGCATGAAAGTACAACGTATCAAACGTTGATGTCACAACTAAACTCTCTAAGTGCATGAAAGTACAACGTATCAAACGTTGATATCACAACTAAACTCTACAAGTGCATGAAAGTACAACGTATCAAACGTTGATATCACAACTAAACTCTACAAGTGCATGAAAGTACAACGTATCAAACGTTGATATCACAACTAAACTCTACAAGTGCATGAAAGTACAACGTATCAAACGTTGATATCACAGCTAAACTCTACAAGTGCATGAAAGTACAACCTATCAAACGTTGATATCACAACTAAACTCTACAAGTGTATGAAAGTACAACCTATCAAACGTTGATGTCACAACTAAACTCTACAAGTGCATGAAAGTACAACCTATCAAACGTTGATATCACAACTAAACTCTACAAGTGCATGAAAGTACAACCTATCAAACGTTGATATCACAACTAAACTCTACAAGTGCATGAAAGTACAACGTATCAAACGTTGATATCACAACTAAACTCTCTAAGTGCATGAAAGTACAACCTATCAAACGTTGATATCACAACTAAACTCTACAAGTGCATGAAAGTACAACCTATCAAACGTTGATGTCACAACTAAACTCTACAAGTGTATGAAAGTACAACGTATCAAACGTTGATATCACAACTAAACTCTACAAGTGCATGAAAGTACAACGTATCAAACGTTGATGTCACAACTAAACTCTCTAAGTGCATGAAAGTACAACGTATCAAACGTTGATGTCACAACTAAACTCTCTAAGTGCATGAAAGTACAACGTATCAAACGTTGATGTCACAGCTACACTCTCTTAGTGCATAAGTTGGTGGCTCTGATGTAAGTTTATTGTTGTATTTATTTCATCTGTGACACGAATTCTTTTTTAAACTTCTACTTTTTTTTCAGATGGATATTTCTGAAGCCAGTAGACAGTTCTTCAAAGTTTCTACGGTATATCATGTCTCCGATGCTCAAGTATTTTCTTAAGCCAACCTTCCATCCTGTGGCTCTACAACCCATGCAGGGCTTTAGCCTGCCTCATCACTTCCTTCCACTCAGACCTATAACTGATGCTTCTCTTTTCATGCTTGGATTCCCAGCTGGTGTAGATCTTTGTTCATAGCATCCATCCTTCTAAGCCTAGGTCTGCCTTTAAGCCGTTTTTCTTTGGGGTTTTAGTGGTGCACCCTCTTCACTCCTCTGTCATTTGGTATTTGGTGGTGCACCCTCTTCACTCCTCTGTCATTTGGTATTTGGTGGTGCACCCTCTTCACTCCTCTGTCATTTGGTATTTGGTGGTGCACCCTCTTCACTCCTCTGTCATTTGGTATTCTTTTTAAGTGTCCTGCCCAGCGTAGCCTGTCCCTTTTTTAAAATTTCTGCTACTAGAGTGGGATCGTGATATAGATTGTACAGTTCATGTTCTCCATCCATATTCATCGTTTGTTGGTCCATATATTTAACGGAGAACCTTCATCTCCCATGTGTTTAAATAGATTTTCTATCATCTTTGTTAAGGTCCAAGCTTCAATGACTACTGAAGTGTGCCCTGTTTGCAGCCGATATTCTTTCTTTTATTTCTGTTAGTAATTCGTTTCTTTCAATTAATAAGGAATCTATGTATTTGAGTTGATTTTTCTTTTCTTCAAAAGTGTGTTTTCTGATGTTGCCCCAGCGCAAAACCGTCTGCCCCTTACAGCTCTCTAGGTAGCCGCCTTAATTTTTGGGCACGGTTCCCTAGCCTTTGTGGCTTCCTCCACTTCCTACAAGACAGCATCTTCTGATTTTGGCCAACCCCGGTTATTTTATTTCCCCGGTATCAACCATATCGGTTGGGCTTTCCCCTACCCGCCACCCGGGAAGGCGCTCGATGGAAGATCAGTATCTACGCACAGGATTTCTTCAAAATTTCTATTGTATATCTGTCTCCAATGTTCAATTATTTTGTTAATCAACTAACATAGAGTGTTTCCTTTTTTTTTTTTTTTTTTTTTTCTTGTTTCCCGGAATGCCGGTTGTTGACGGAGAAATTTATTTTTTTTTCCCCTTTTAACCTTTTCCAGCCCGGGAAGACTGTGCCGTTTTCTTTTTTTTTTTTTTTTTTTTATTTTCTTGTTTCCCGGAATGCCGGTTGTTGACGGAGAAATGTATTTTTTGTTCCCCTCTCAAACGTTTCCAGCCCGAGAAGACTGTGACGTCAGGTTTCTGCATGCGGATCAACACAGGAGCGCCGGTGCCCAGTGGAGCTGACGCGGTCGTCCAAGTGGAAGATACTGAACTGACGGAAGCGTCCATCGATGGCAGGCAAGAGATTCAGATCAAAATACTCAAGTTCCCGACCGTCGGACAAGACATACGGTAATATTTTACATGCCTACAATCTATAGCTCTATGCTGTGGCCTTCTATCGACGGGGCGTCTTTTAGATTGAATAGTTAATTGAATATGGTATGTGGGGCTTTAGTGCATTGAAATCTTTGAAATCCAGCCCATAGAAATATAAAAAAAGGGGGCCAACCTAAAAAGGTATGTAATTTAACTTTATATGTAACGAGACCGGTCAAGCAATTATCCGACAACCTTAGATAGATCAAAATGTGGCACCTGATTAAGTTGCGCATAAAAGTTCATCTGTCTGGGATAAGCTGAACCTATGGAATATTATTTCAAAATATCAACAACAAAAAAGAAAGAGAACTCATGACAAGTAAATTACCGTACTATTAATTAAAAAGACCAGCAACATGTAAACTAGAGTACATTGATTTAAAAAGGCCAGCTACACGTCAAATAGAGCACAATGAGTGAAAAGGGCCAGCTATACACTATTCAGAAGAGCTGCACATAATCCAGGCCCCATTCCTAGCCATCCTTTGATTAAGCCCCACAGCTGAACTCGCTAGTTCTGATACTGGTTTTTAAATACCACCCTGCTGTGCAAAGCATCCCTGTATGTAAGAGCTGCTGAGCCTCGGTAAACAATTGTATTTACTTCATTCCCCGCGTAAACCGTTTCCCCTTATATCCTTAATCCCGGCCCCTTAAAGGCTAATCCCTACCCCTTACAGGCTAGTCATTACACTAAATTGGAATGACCGACAATAATATCACCGAAATGTATGGGTGTCAACCCTTGGGCTATTCATTAGATAACAATGTTGCAGCTTAGAGAAATAGAGAAACTAGCACAGACGTAAATGAAGGTAAACAAGGTCTCCGAGCTTAGTTAAGAAAGTGAGTCGATTCTTGGGGTGGTTACCCTTCCTTTTTTCTTCCTCAATTTATTTACTCGGTGGTCTCCAAAATGAAAATAATTCTTCAGCGGTTCTCACTCACATAAATGGTTGTGCACCAACTTAAGTTTTATATAACCCCTTAATTGCTGTGAGCTCGTGCATCCAAGTATTTGAAAACAGATCAGTTATGACAGTGTGTCTCAACCTTCCTAATGCCGCGAACCTTTAATACAGTTCCTCATGTTGTGGCGACCGCTAGCCACAAAGTTATGTTCTTTGCTACTTCATAACTGTAGAGCATATGTGTTTTTCAGATGGTCTTAGGCGACCCCTGGGAAATGGCCGGGCGACCCCCAAAGGGGTCGCGACCCACAGGTTGAGAACCGCTGAGTGATGACGTGTGTTCTTGTTCGTTTTTAATAACACCTAGCGCATTGCAGGCCCGTGGGATCTGATATTGAAAAAGGCGAGGAGGTCCTGTGCGCTGGGCAAAGGCTGGGTGCAGCAGAGCTTGGACTTCTAGCAACTGTTGGGGTGACCAGTGTCCAGTGCTACTCACTGCCAACTGTTGGGATCATGTCTACTGGCAATGAGGTACAATGAAGTTACGAACAAAACTTGTTTGAATGGTTGATGTGATTTTTGTGTTCCCTTTAAAATTTCATTGTTGTGTATTCCAAAAACTGCAAGTGTATTTTAAAACTGAAATTAACGTGCCATTGCTAGCACTAATGTAATTTAGATATGGACGTTTCTAAGCGTGGGGTTAAATTATTGTGTTTGGACTTCTACACCTCGCATTAGCTGTGTTCTTTATTCGCACTGCCATAGAGGCTGTGTTCTTCATTCACACTGTTACAGAATCGAATGCTTCATTGCCATATTTAAATATGTATTGATTTCAAAAATAAAAAAATAAAAATTTGGTGGGTCTAAACATATTGAGCACTGACCTCTATCACCTGTTACAGTAAGTCCTTGTACCATGTGAACCAAACCCTCTTAAATATACCCAGGCGCCTCAAAAAAGAAGAATCCCTTTGATCACCCCCGGAACTGAAAGGCTGAAAGGAAACTTTACACAAGTTTCACTCCTGATTTATCTCATCTTCCCAAGACTTCTGCCTTCTGATCATTATGGTCTTAGTTTCTTGTTTCTAGTATTCTTCACACGGCCCAGTAATTAGCTCATAAATGTACTTTGTAATGAAGCCCGGAAGTTTCACAGTAAAATGGAGAAGAAAAAAAACAGTTTTGCAGAAAGAGTTGGCAGAACATAACTTAAACCTCTGAAGCTAAATGGCTCATCAAGCAGACGGGAAAATAAAATACAGAAACTGTTTTTAGATTTCTCTTGGAGATTCGTGGAACTTTCAGATTGTCTGGGGCGATTAACTGAAATGTTTTAATGGCTATATCAGTTTGCTGGAAGGGGCTGTATCAGATGGTCGGATCGCCATGCAGGTGATAAGGACGGCAATATGTGTTATGTCATTGTATGGCCGTATCATGTGGTTGGTGGCCAAAGATGTTCTTATAAGCTGCTAGTTTTCTCTACTATAACATATGTTTTGTTAATCTTTACTATCAATGAAATGTAATTATCTTTGTTCAGTTGATTGAACCTCATGCGCCACTGAGTGAAGGAAAGATCCGAGACAGCAACAGAACAACTCTCCTGGCCCAGCTGCAAGAGTGTGGACTACCCACTGTAGATCTCGGCATTGCTAAAGACTCGTGAGTACTGTTAGTTATTTTAGTACGATTACTTCATCAAATCATGTTATCTCACCAAGTCAGTGACCGGCTAACTCATTGGTCAAAAGAGCCAAAAAATCAGCAGCAGGGCAATTAAAAAAAATATTGAGTGCCAAATTTCTTTTTTAGAACTTGTGAAGAACCATGTTGTTTTTCGGAGTCAAAACCGATTTGTGGCCAACTGGCCGAGCCGCACTCAGGTCACTAAAGAGTCGCACGCAAGCCGCGATTAGCCAACCACTGCACTAAGTACTGATACTTTGGGTGATATATCGCTGTAATGGTTGTGTCTCACTACATTGTCTACAAGACATTGATGACTGGAGCTTAAACCCCGCCCATTGCAGACAAAAAAAAGGACAACTCAGGCAACCCAAGTGCATTGAACTTGTCACTATTGGATAATGAGAAGGGAATCTCTGAGCTGCAATCCTCCATTGCCTTGTGGCTACAAACCTATCGTTCAATGCTAAAGGGTAATAAGGGGAGAGATTTCAATCCTCCATTGCCTTGTGGCCACAAACCTATCGTTCAATGCTAAAGGGGTAATAAGGGGAGAGATTGCAATCCTCCATTGCCTTGTGGCCACAAACCTATCGTTCAATGCTAAAGGGGTAATAAGGGGAGAGACTTCAATCCTCCATTGCCTTGTGTCCATAAACCTATCGTTCAAAGCTAAAGGGGTAATAAGGGGAGATACTTCAATCCTCCATTGCCTTGTGGCCACAAACCTATCGTTCAATGCTAAAGGGGTAATAAGGGGAGAGACTTCAGTCCTCCATTGCCTTGTGACCATAAACCTATCGTTCAATGCTAAAGGGGTAATAAGGGGAGAGACTTCGATCCTCCATTGCCTTTTGGCCACAAACCTATCGTTCAATGCTAAAGGGTAATAAGGGGAGAGATTTCAATCCTCCATTGCCTTGTGGCCACAAACCTATCGTTCAATGCTAAAGGGGTAATAATGGGAGAGATTGCAATCCTCCATTGCCTTGTGGCCACAAACCTATCATTCAATGCTAAAGGGGTAATAAGGGGAGAGACTTCAATCCTCCATTGCCTTGTGTCCATAAACCTATCGTTCAATGCTAAAGGGGTAATAAGGGGAGATACTTCAATCCTCCATTGCCTTGTGGCCATAAACCTATCGTTCAATGCTAAAGGGGTAATAAGGGGAGAGACTTCGATCCTCCATCGCCTTGTGGCCACAAACCTATCGTTCAATGCTAAAGGGGTAATAAGGGGAGATACTTCAATCCTCCATTGCCTTGTGGCCACAAACCTATCGTTCAATGCTAAAGGGGTAATAAGGGGAGAGACTTCGATCCTCCATTGCCTTGTGGCCACAAACCTATCGTTCAATGCTAAAGGGGTTATAAGGGGAGAGACTTCAGTCCTCCATTGCCTTGTGGCCACAACCTATCGTTCAATGCTAAAGGGGTGATAAGGGGAGATACTTCAATCCTCCATTGCCTTGTGGCCACAATCTATCGTTCAATGCTAAAGGGTAATAAGGGGAGAGACTTCAGTCCTCCATTGCCTTGTGGCTACAATCTATCGTTCAATGCTAAAGGGGTAATAAGGGGAGAGACTTCAATCCTCCATTGCCTTGTGGCCACAATCTATCGTTCAATGCTAAAGGGGTAATAAGGGGAGAGACTTCAATCCTCCATTGCCTTGTGGCCACAATCTATCGTTCAATGCTAAAATGGTAATAAGGGGAGAGACTTCAGTCCTCCATTGCCTTGTGGCCACAATCTATCGTTCAATGCTAAAGGGGTAATAAGGGGAGAGACTTCAGTCCTCCATTGCCTTGTGGCCACAATCTATCGTTCAATGCTAAAGGGGTGATAAGTGGAGTTTCAGTTTAGCACAATATGAAATCAGTAAAACAAAGTATGGTTAAACCTGAAAAAGGAGCGGAGAGGGCAGCAAATGAATTGTACAAAACATCAAAGGGATTCTTCTCCGATACTACTTCTAAGCTAAGTGCTAATTTTTTTATTTTAATTTTATTCTGCTTTTCTGTTTTGTTCGCTGGCGATGGCTTCCTGCCGACACGTTCGTTGTTTTGTTGCGTTCCTTTTTCGGGTTTAACCTTACTTTGTTTTACTAATTTCATATCGTTAAATGCTAAGGGAGACAACTCTCATAGAAAAATCGAGAGCTGGATCCCCGTAGGCGGTATGACATTAGCTCAAAGTTTTGGCAACGTCTGAAACTCGAACGCCCCTGGTGTCAAGCTGTGTCATCCATTCGTTGTTCCCTTGGGAACATCAGCTATTTGGATGGTAGGATCCGCTGACTGGGAACCAGCTTTTTCCATCACAAAATCTTGAAGAGAAAAAAAAAAAACAATGTTAGTTACATATCAATGTGACCTCCCTAAGCGTTGATATTTCACTAACTACTGTTACTTCACTAATTATTGTATCAATAAGTACTGATACTACACTAAGTACGGCTTCTTTACTAATTGTGTGTGGGGGAGCGGTGCCAGGGATATTACCATAAGACACGTACTTGTGGAAATACAAACGACCATCCTAGTGAAACTAAAAGCCTGATCCTTGTGGGAACACACACGCTCGGACAAAACGAAAGCCCATGCTATAAACCGCCACTACAGGGTCTTGTACTTTGTACAAAACATTGTAGTCCGTGTAATACCGGGAAGTCGAAGCTGCTGAAGAGACCCAGGGTGAGAATTAACGTAACACTTCAACGTTGATCAAGGAAAATGAGACAGCTCAACAGATATTTCAACAATAAGGACAGACAGTGAGACAGCTCAACAGATATTTCAACAATGATGACAGACAGTGAGACAGCTCAACAGATATTTCAACAATGATGACAGACAGTGAGACAGCTCAACAGATATTTCAACAATGATGACAGACAGTGAGACAGCTCAACAGATATTTCAACAATGATGACAGACAGTGAGACAGCTCAACAGATATTTCAACAATGATGACAGACAGTGAGACAGCTCAACAGATATTTCAACAATGATGACAGACAGTGAGACAGCTCAACAGATATTTCAACAATGAGGACAGACAGACAGTGAGACAGCTCAACAGATATTTCAACAATGATGACAGACAGTGAGACAGCTCAACAGATATTTCAACAATGATGACAGACAGTGAGACAGCTCAACAGATATTTCAACAATGAGGACAGACAGTGAGACAGCTCAACAGATATTTCAACAATGAGGACAGACAGTGAGACAGCTCAACAGATATTTCAACAATGAGGACAGACAGTGAGACAGCTCAACAGATATTTCAACAATGAAGACAGACAGTGAGATAGCTCAACAGATATTTCAACAATGAGGACAGACAGTGAGACAGCTCAACAGATATTTCAACAATGATGACAGACAGTGAGACAGCTCAACAGATATTTCAACAATGATGACAGACAGTGAGACAGCTCAACAGATATTTCAACAATGATGACAGACAGTGAGACAGCTCAACAGATATTTCAACAATGAGGACAGGTGGTGAGACGCCCCAAACCTACCCTGTTTATAATCAGTGACATAAAAATAAAAGAGTTACCTTAATTTATAAAATCCCATAATGGGTTTGATCAACCTGAAACTTTCTATTGATTTTCCACAGTAACCACAGCTCTCTGTGTCATTGAGTTAAGATTACTTTTTTGATAAATCTCCCCAGACCTGATATCCTACTACAGAAACTGACTGATGCCCTAGACCAGGTGGATATTATCGTAACTACAGGAGGTGTGTCCATGGGGGACAAGGACTACCTGAAACAGGTGCTCCAGGTGGACCTCAAGGCTGAGTTACACTTTGCTAGGGTCCTCATGAAACCTGGGTAAGTCAGGTTGTGGCTTTCTCTTTATCTCTACTCCCTCTCCGATTACGTTCCTGAATCTCCCTCACTCCCTCCATTGTTACCCTCCTCAAGCTCTGTTGTGTTGTTGTTCGTCCTTTGAGAGCCAAGATGACTTGAGCAGTGGCCTTGACTTGAGCTGTATTTGGTTTAAATGTGAGGGAGAGCTGCTCAATTCGTCAGCCTCATTCTCTCGTCCTTGTCAATTTGATCCAATGGCAGAACTTAGTCAGTCGACTGGAAATAGACCAGGATGCAGTAGATGACCAGCATTATGTGTGTGTGTCTGTCTTTCACTGTGCTCTTTATGTGCTCTAGGTAGCAGGAGTTGGAATTTTCATTGTGTTCTGGGTAATGACTCAGTTAAGACCGCTCGGCCACCCTCAAGCTCTACTCCTTCCCTTAATACCTTCCTCAATGTCTTATATTTCCAAAGTTATCCTCCTCAATCTATACTTAATCTGTCCTTACCTCTTTACATGTTATCTCCCTCCATCCTTACCTCCCTGTCTTGAAATCTGGTTAGAATGTCTGTAACTATCCTTATATTTCACATATTCACTCTCCACTCTAACCTCATTCTTAGTAACACACATTTTAGATTCAATTGATAATCATTTTTTTTTGTAACCATGAGCTACCTGGAGCAAAACTAAATTGTTATTTTGTACTGTTTTTACTTCTCAAAATTCTATCTAGAATTCGCTCTATGGGCTATTTAAGCAGTTATCGATGTTATAGTAAATACTAGTACTCCAATGTGTCACTGTCTATACATATAAAAATCCACACAAATTGATATATATATTTTTATAACCATCTTTATTTAAAACATAACATGTTGTTTACGGAATCTTTGAAAATTATCGGGGATAATGTTTAGAAAGTGGCGTCAAGAAAAGCTGGTCGCATGTTGTTTACGCGGGCCCGTGCTAAGATTTGGGCCCTAACTCATCAGGGATAAAACGTTGTAAATACGCCTGCGCAGTTTAATGAGGATACGAAAGCATATTGTCAAAGAGTTAACACTTGGTATTCAGATAAGCATCGCAGCCTAGGGCTCTAGCGGTGTCATTGTTTTGGAAACGTGACGCGCGCGCCAGCTCTCAGGGGGGGGGGGGGTGACGAGTGACCTCAATTAGGCTAATGAAAGTATGGACGCCTGCTAAACTGTGTATGAGCCCTGTCTGTCAAGTTGGAGGTCTTCACGGACGATCTGACCACAGATACCCATCGTCTCCTGTCCATTCTCTCCCTGTTCCGCCTGGACGAGGTTGTACCAGGAGACTGGAGTAGATAGGGCACTGCTGCTAAAGGTATTAAATTATTCATAGCCTTTAAATACAGCGTTTTCTAAAATCATTAGTTTTGAAGCAGAGAAGGGAATTGAACCGTCTTTTAGAAGTTCGGGTTTGGTTGGGCTCCTTAACAACAACTTAAGTTCGGGTTTGGTTGGGCTCCTTAACAACAACTTAAGTTCGGGTTTGGTTGGGCTCCTTAACAACAACTTAAGTTCGGGTTCGGTTGGGCTCCTTAACAACAACTTAAGTTCGGGTTTGGTTGGGCTCCTTAACAACAACTTAAGTTCCGGATCGGTTCAGTATTAACCAGGGATGTAATTCCTTTTTTTTTTCCCCTCCGGCAAACCGGTTATCGGTTTTTAACCGGTTTTGGGTCTTTACAGTATAAGGCGCACGCTAAAACAACGAAGGCAGCGGGCTTTTTCTATCACATTTCCTCACTTGTTATCTATTTGCGTCGTGTCCGGGGTTGGTGAACAGTTTATCTTGTAGAACCGTCGATACTCCTGAAGAGTACGCTGACCCCTCTCCTCCCACGCCCAACGCGCATCACCTATAGGACCTAGCTGCGGTTAACTGTGAACAATGTGTTTGATTGTTAGATAAATAAATAGACCTACCGTAACTATTTGGTTTGTTTTGAACGATAAAATGTGCTGACACTGGATGAAAAAGAGTCGGCTGCCATGTTGTTGAATTGATAAAAAAAACAAAAAAACATCAGTTCTAATAAGATTGTGACGGTTCTAATAAGATTGCGACGGTTCTAATAAGATTGAGACGGTTCTAATAAGTTTGCGCTAGGATTGTTCGGGTCGGTTCGAAAACAGTGACGTTAAAGTTCGGTTTCAGTTCGGGTTTGGCTGATCGTCAGCATGTTTCCTATTCGGTTCTGTCGACAGTACGGTTCGCGTTCTGTACGTTCGGTTCCGGTTACAATCTCTGGTTTTGAAGTGATATGACTTTATTTGATGATTAATTCAAATGCGACAACCAATATAAAAAAAAACAAAATCCTAGGACCGCTGGTAAGCGATGTACTCAGTCTGTAATGTTTAACAGGTCAGTGCACCAGTCCATCATTCAATTAGTCCCATCAGCCCATCAATCAATCAGCCCAGCCCATCATTCAATCAGTCCATCAATGCATCGGCCCATCAGTCCTCTCTCTCCTCTCTCTCTCTCCTCTCTCTCTCCCCCCCCTCTCTCTCTCTCTCTCTCTCTCTCTCTCTCTCTCTCTCTCTCTCCTTTTTAAATGTATTATTTTATTTTTTTATTTTTTTTTGGGAGGGGCGAGGGTTGAGAAAGATCATTGATGGCGTAATAATTGTCTTCAGACCTTTGTGCTGTAGGAACTGACAGAAAGTGAGACGCACTTTAAATCCCGGGTCCTAAAGAGTAGGGCCACACTCACGTCTTATTGGATGGCTTAGGTCGGGGGGTGGGGGGGGTGGGCTTTTTGGGTCCAGGTTTATTATCATAGTGTGGTGTCTCACTGGCATGGCTATCAATATGAGATCAATCATTTTTTGCCAATGCACTCTCGACAAGTTTTACAATGTGCACTTGACAAGGCTTGTATGATATCAATAATAATTCTCTTTGTGCACTGGACACAGGTTGTTTGATTTCAATTCATAATTCTCGTTGTGCACTTGACACGGCTTGTATGATATCAATCATATTTCTTCATGTGCACTTGACCCATTTCGTGTGATATCAATCATATTTCTCCACCTGCACTTGACACGCTTGTATGATATCAATCATATTTCTTCATGTGCATTTGACCCATTTTGTGTGATATCAATCATATTTCTCCACCTGCACTTGACACGCTTGTATGATATCAATCATATTTCTTCATGTGCACTTGACCCATTTTGCGTGATATCAATCATATTTCTCCACCTGCACTTGACACGCTTGTATGATATCAATCATATTTCTTCATGTGCACTTGACCCATTTTGTGTGATATCAATCATATCTCTCCACCTGCACTTGACACGCTTGTATGATATCAATCATATTTCTTCATGTGCACTTGACCCATTTTGTGTGATATCAATCATATTTTATCCATGTGCACTTGACTCAGGTTGTATGATATCAATCATATTTCTTCATATGCACTTGACTCAGGTTGTATGATATCAATCATATTTCTTCATGTGCACTTGACCCATTTTGTGTGATATCAATCATATTTTATCCATGTGCACTTGACTCAGGTTGTATGATATCAATCATATTTCTTCACGTGCACTTGACTCATGTCTTATGATATCAATCATTTTTATAATATCCACGTGCACTTGACTCGGGTTATATACAATTCAGATCGGCCGAATGGTCAAGTGATAAATCATGACGGCTTTTCGTAGGACGGTCCATCCGAAAGGTCAAGTGATACCCCATGACGGCTTTTCGTAGGTCGGACCATCCGAAAGGTCAAGTGATACCTCTTGATGGCTTTTCGTATGTCGAACCAACCGAAAGGTCAAGTGATACCTCTTGACGGCTTTTCGTATGTCGGACCAACCGAAAGGTCAAGTGATACCTCTTGATGGCTTTTCGCATGTCGGACCAACCGTAAGGTCAAGTGATACCTCTTGATGGCTTTTCGTATGTCGGACCAACCGAAAGGTCAAGTGATACCTCTTGATGGCTTTTCGTATGTCGGACCAACCGAAAGGTCAAGTGATACCTCTTGATGGCTTTTCGTATGTCGGACCAACCGAAAGGTCAAGTGATACCTCTTGATGGCTTTTCGTATGTCGGACCAACCGAAAGGTCAAGTGATACCTCTTGATGGCTTTTCGTATAAAGGAACAACCGAAAGGTCAAATGATAAATCATGATGGTTTTTCTTTTGCTTTTAGTCTCTGCCGTAATAACACCCAGTTGATTTTCTATTTGAAATGGAAGAATTTGCGAAGATTGTGGAATTCTGCCAAACCCAATTTTAAAGTACTTCACACCCTGCCAAAAACATGTACACAGCTGGATAGAGTCCGTTAAACGCTGCAGTGTGCCACACACTGTTTCGAATGCCTTAAGTAACACTTTAATGGCATCAAACTCACAAGCCAGCAACATCGACTCACGCCGTTTAACCACAGCAACCGCCCCTTTTTAACCATTTTCAGCCACACAGTTCACCCAGATCAACCCCAAAGATCAACCACACACTTCTGCCACATCAACCACACAGTTCACTCAGATCAACCACACAGATCAACCACACACTTCTGCCACATCAACCGCACAGTTCACCCAGATCAACCCCAAAGATCAACTACACGCTTTTGCCACACCAACTACACAGTTCACTCAGATCAACCATACAGATCAACCACACACTTCTGCCACATCAACCGCACAGTTCACCCAGATCAACCCCAAAGATCAACTACACGCTTTTGCCACACCAACCACACAGTTCACCCACATCAACCACACAGATCAACCACACACTTCTGCCACATCAACCGCACAGTTCACCCAGATCAACCCCAAAGATCAACCACACTCTTTTGCCACACCAACCACACAGTTCACCCACATCAACCACACAGATCAACCACACACTTCTGCCACACCAACCACCCATTTCCACCCACACTGGCCGCACAGTTTAATTGCCGTGGAAAACTTCGTTACTGTGGCGCTTATCAGTCGCTTCCCCTCCCCCGACCCCATCCACCCCTTAAATCTTATTAATCCTAGCACACAGGCGGACGACACCGCGAGACTTGTCACGGGAGATAATCCATGATGAAAGGCGCGGAGTTGTGGCCGCTTATGATTATGATAACTGGGGAGAATGCCCCCACCTATGAGACCGCCTGAGTCCCGCGGCTCTGGCCAGTGTTAAACTTCACATCGAGTCGAGGCAATATTTGTAAACAAGACTGGAGACTGAGGTGAAACTAAATGCACCGTGATAGCGACTTGGCAGAGTAGTGAAACGGAAAACTCTCTCCCGTGACCTTACGCCCCGGTACGGTCTTTGTTGTTCTCTTACCGGCCTTGTCTACTCACGGCATCTACTTTACTTTCTATTGATCGCGTTGAAAAGTGATCCTTGTTTATATTATTATTATTATTTTTTTTAAAATTATTTAAAAACATATTTTGTTTCTTGAGACGCATTTAGTTAATTATTTTAAATGAAAATTATAACAAAGAAGCTAGGCATAGTGTGTATGCTCTAATTCAGTGATTCCCCAAGTGGTCTATACCGACCCCCAGGGGTCGACGACAACTTGCAAGGGGTCCATGTGAGCGAAAAAAAAAATGGGGTTCCATGAAATGAAAATGGGAGTCATCGAGTTTTTAATTGCTTTTCTATCTTCATACCTAGTGGAAAGGGGTTTCAAGGCAGTTACCAATCTCCTAAAAAAAACACACGAAAAAAACTGGAAATCATTAACCGAGGAGATTTGAGATTAAACCTAACCAAATTGATGCCAAATGTTGAAAATTTATTATTAAAGCATCAGGTTCATCCCTCATGCTAAAAGCATTTATTTTTTGCTTAGTTATTTTATGTAACAGAAATTAAATTTTAATTTGCTTCGTTGTAATTTGAGTTTGATTAATAAATGTATCAAACTTAACGTGTTTATAAAAAAAAAGTTTTTCTCACTACACTTCACTACCGATTTAAATTCAAACCTTTAAAAGTGAGTGATAAAAGTGAGTGTTAAAAGTGAGTGTTAAAAGTGAGTGTTAA
Organism: Lymnaea stagnalis; assembly: GCA_964033795.1. Lineage (NCBI taxonomy): Eukaryota > Metazoa > Mollusca > Gastropoda > Lymnaeidae > Lymnaea > Lymnaea stagnalis. The sequence goes on along the minus strand of CAXITT010000474.1, from coordinate 79,202 downwards.
AAGTGAGTGTTAAAAGTGAGTGTTAAAAGTGAGTGTTAAAAGTGAGTGGCACTAAACCGGCTGTCAAAGATACATTTGAAGATAGTGAATTTGCAAAAAAAATCAATATCAGGTTAGCAGGGGGTCTACCCAAAACCGAAAAACGTGGTAAGCGGTCTACGAGACAAAAAAAGTTTGGGGACCTCTGTTCTAACAGCATCTGAGAGGTGTTTTCTCGACAGCTTCTTGTTTGGAGCGTTTGCTCTACAATCTGCATGAAAATATTTATTTATTTTTTTGTCTAAATGGAAGGAGGGTCGACTTTACAAGTTGTTAACAAACGTCTTAACCACAGGAGACCGCTGGAAATAGACGAAATATGACGTGGAAATCTGGGATGGAAATAAAAACTTATCGACCTGTAGATCAGGCGTTGTCAAGCTTCTCATCTCAGTGTCACTTGCCCTAGATCCCGGACAAGGTCTCGTGTCCTGGTGGTTTTCAGCGGCATCCGAGACATTGCATAATTGAGAGGTAGCCAAGCAAATTGTAAAAATCGTGGCAAGACTTACAACTGTGTTAACCTCTGCTTTGTTGAACATTTTTAAATATCTTATTTGAAAACCACGAAAGTCATACCGGTATTTATATCTCCTCGGCCTTGACCCTAGCGACCTCACGGCGCTTATCGACCTTCTGACAGGCGTTATCGCGCACTTTGGCGATTCCTAGTATTGATATATCATATCTCTTGTGCTAGCTTTTAAAAAGAAATATAAAACGTGATTTAAAGTGTTATATATTTTTAAAAAAAACATAAGACTTCTTGAGCTTTGAGACTGCCAGATATTGCCATGACTGTGAACTGCAAGACTTTCCCATGAAAATGAACTGCATGACTTTGACTGGTGGTGTTGCATTCATTTCGATTTACTTTGATTTTGCCATAGCCAAACTGAGCAATTTTTTGTTGTTCGTCCGTCGAAGTCGACTAGGACCATCAAATCATCCGGTTAGGGGGGAGGTTGGGATTATGGCGAGCTCGTAGGTGGCTTGCTAGACCGATCCTTGCTCGGAATAATCTATGACACCGTGGGCATGGAATAGTTGCTTCAGGCGGTGACCTAATGTTGCTCTTTCGGACAAGCCTGCGTGTCTCAGCTGTGGTTATTCTATTAGCTTCATGGGATTTAGCCCCCTTCTTGACAGCTGGCTCTGTCCTGGACTGTCTGCACCCATTGAGTAGGGTTTATGCTGAAGGCTTTTAGTGCCACTTTCAGTGAGTCTTTGTAACGCTTTTTTTGACCTCCTTGAGAGCGCTTGCCTATCGTGAGTTCTCCGAAGAATAATTGTTTCGGGAGCCATACGGGCTACGTGTCCAATCCAACGGAGCTGAGACTGCATCAGAGTGGTGAAGATACTAGGTAGGTTCGCTCTAGCGAGGACCTCGTTTTCGGGTACTTTGTCTTGCCACCTGATGTCGAGGAGTTTCCTGAGGCAGGTAGTGTGAAAATGATTCAGTTTCTTGGCGTGACGCTGGTAGACTGTCCACGTTTCATATCCATTAAGCCGTGTCGGGAGGACTGCTGTGCTATAGACCTTGAGCTTTGTTTCTCGTCTGATACCTTTCCTGTCCCAAACAGTGCTGCGGAGCCTGACAAATAGGGCACTAGCTTTTGCTAGTCTGCCATTCATTTCATCATCCATGACGACAGATCTAGAGAGGGTGCTGCCCAATTAAGTAAATTTATCCACCGGGTTGAGACGCTGTCCACTGTTGATGATGTTGGGTTCAACTTAGGGCTTACTGGGAGCTGGCTGATACATCACCTCAGTCTTCTTTGTGTTGATTGTGAGGCCAAAGTTATTGCAGGCCTCAGAGAAGATATCAACGCTGTGTTGCATGATGGCTTCTGAGGGAGCGTTGAGGGCACAATCGTCTGCAAACAGAAGCTCGTTGATCGTTGTATGTTTGACCTTGGTTTTAGCTTGAAGCCTCCTAAGGTTAAATACTGATCTATCAGTACGAAACCGGATTGGCAAGCCCGTGGTGGAGTCCTTAAACGCATCAGACAGCATTGCGGAATACATAATACTGAAAAGTGTGGGCGCAAGAACACAACCCTGCTTTACACCGTTTGTGACGGGTAATGCTTGAGATGATTGACCGTTGTCCTGCATCATACCATCATGCAGCTGACGGATGATGTTGGTGAACTTGTCTGGGCATCCGTATTTCTTCATGATTTTCCACAAGCCACCTCTATTGACCCTGTCAAAGGCCTTATTCAAGTCGATAAATGTAGAATATAGGTCTGTATTTTGTTCCTGGCATTTCTCTTGAAGCTGTCTAGCAGCAAACACCAAATCGATGGTTCCGTGTTTTTTCGGAAACCGCATTGACTTTCGGGTAGGAGACCTAGCTCCAGATATCCATTCAGGTGGTTCAGAAGGACTCGGGCCAAGATCTTGCCTGCAATGGACAGTAGTGAAATTCCGCAGTGATTGTCGTATGCCTGGCGGTCTCCTTTGTGTTTGTACAGGTGGATAATTGAGGCATCCTTGAGGTCTTGTTGTACAGTTTCAGTCTGCCAGATGATTTGGATAAGCTTATCCGCCAGCGCTGGTCCAACCTCCTTGTAGATATCGGCAGGAATCATGTCGGGGCCAGGTACTTTGCCATTGGACATTTGGCGTATCGATGTCTGTATCTCATCAAAAGTTGGGACGGCGTCCAGAGAATTGTTCGTTGGGACCTGGGGGAGTCTTTCAATGGCCTCATCATTAATGATGGAAGGTGTATTGAGCACACATTCAAAGTGTTCCGCCCATCTTTCCAAGATTTTCTCTTTGTCTGTAATGAGCGTAGAACCGTCAGCACAAAGGAGAGGGGAAGATCATGAGGTGGAAACACCATAGATTTCGCTCAGGCCACGGTAGAAGTTTTTCATGTCTTTCTTGTCTGCAAAGCCCTGTATTTCATCAGCTTTTGAATTGAACCAGGAATCTTTCATCTGGCGCAGTTGTATCTGGACCTTGCTGCGGATGCCCCTAAGTGCAGCTGTCCCTAAGTGCAGCTGTCTTTGCTGTTGACATTGGGTCATCATGGAGGGCCTTGTACGCTCGGCGTTTTTGCTCAAGAAGAATTTGGATCGCTGTGTTGTTTTCGTCAAACCAGTCCCTGTGTTTCCTCGTAGAGGGTCCGAGGCGCTCAGCGGCTGTGTTGTAGACCGTCTCACGAATCGTGGTCCACGCTTTTTCAGCGTCCTGGTTGTCCAGTGTGATTGTATCAAGGCGTTGATCTGGGCTGTCAACAAAAAATAGTTGGATGACTGATGACTTGCGCGGGTGACTTTGTTTAAAGTGAGGAAGAGTTGCGCAGCGTCAACCTCACTCTCTCGTCCGGACCCACCGTGTCCAGTGGCAAGAATATGTCAAGATGACCGGAAATGGGTACGGATGCAGTGGATGACCAAGATGACCTACGTGCCTCATCTTGCTCTACGCACTCCATGGTGCGTTGATGTAATCGCCTTCACCTCCGTTGAACCTAAATGGTTTCTTCCGCAGGATCTGCCGACGTCCAGTCTTTGCATGCATTAGGTAGGCAGACCTAAATCACCGAGTGCTTGAGGCCCATCAGCTACCCACACCTGGTTTACCCGGCTTGTGTAAGCCGTTGTCCAGGATATGGCAGCTGTTGCATGGTGACAGCTGCGTGGATGAGCAGGTGACATTTGAGTTACAGGAGAGGACCAAGGTAGACGAACCGCTCCTACAAGCACATCGTATTCCCCCATCAGGGTTGCTACCTCTTCCTGTACACACCATTATAAAAGGAAAAGTACGTATCTAAAAATAACAATGATGGCCATAGTTTGTAGAATATTTTCTACTAAAATGACTATTTCCTATAACTATTTTTTGGTGAAATTAAGAATTCCTTCCTCTTGTGTATTATTATACCGTCATCTTGTTGTAGCCGGAAGTTATCACTTGTATAGTGATAATGGAGATTTTGTTAACAAAATGTTGTTGAAAGAAAAATTACGTATCCGAAACAAAGATCCTGATCCTGTACAACTTCTTATGCATATATTCCAAAGAAAGAACTATTTAATACAATTATTTTCTAGTGAAATCCATGTTTCCTTCCTTTTGTGGGCCATCAAAATATAGAAGAGGAAGAAGAATACCTTGTTAAATCAGGGTCTTAATTCAGAAACTTATTATTTTTTTAAAAATAAGATTAAACATGTGTATTCACTCTATTTATAGTATCATGTACTCAAAACATGATAGGTCGCACTAACTTACGCTAAATGTTGTCGATATTAATCATAATTAAGTTCTCCTCATCTAATAAAAAATGTTTTCATAAATCAAATAAGATAATTCTTGAAGATTTTTACAAGATTTTTGAATGGACTTTTGGCGAGAATTTGGCAACATTCGATGAATGCTTTTGTGACTTCATTTTCTTTACTTTAAAACAAACAAATTAAATTTATGTTTGAAATGTTTACGGAAAATAGTTGCTAAAGTCATACCTAAAAAAATTCAGTTAAATATAAAAATATCCTGAAAAGTTTTTTATTTAAGTTAAATGTAACAATATCCTGAAAAGTTTTTATGTAAGTGTAAATATATTAATTAAACCAAAAAAAATTAATTTTTAAACGAGGCGCATTTATTCATTAAAAGAGACCCATAGTTCCATTGAAATAGCCGTATGCGGGTTCACGTCCTGCAGATTACCGACTGATACTTTAGTATAACTGTGATGGTATTTAAGCGCCACTTATGTCGTTATTCATGTACTACAGTAGACCTAGCTAGGTCGTGAGAGTCACTGCAGTAACAGACCTGGTTCACATTCAGTCACTCACTACAGTAGACCTAGCTAGGTCGTGAGAGTCACTGCAGTAATAGACCTGGTTCACATTCAGTCACTCACTACAGTAGACCTAGCTAGGTCGTGAGAGTCACTGCAGTAATAGACCTGGTTCACATTCAGTCACTCACTACAGTAGACCTAGCTAGATCGTGAGAGTCACTGCAGTAATAGACCTGGTTCACATTCAGTCACTCACTACAGTAGACCTAACCAGAACGTGAGAACCACGTGCAGTAACAGACCTGATACACATTATGTCACGTTCTACAATATACTGACCAAAAGTATGGACCTGGTCCAGGAACAGACCTGCTTCACATTAAGTCACTTAATACAGTAGACCTTACAAAGATCGTGAGAACCACTGCAGTAACAGACCTGGTACACATTAAGTCACGTACTACAGTAGACCGACTCCATAATTTAACAGTAATCAGTGAGACGACTATTTATGGACACCCAAAGATATATTTCTGACTTCACGGCCAGGGTGGAAAACGTCGGGTAGAAGAGACCGCAGAGTGAAAGTGAATCACCAATAATCAGAGAAACGACAACCCGTAGCTCGATTTCACGTTTCGAAGAGCGATCTGACCCTTCAGCTGTGATTGTCCAAATTCAGGACCTGGCTTGGGGAGCCCGTCTGAAAAATTAATTAAATTATTTCCTCTTTATCGCTGGCCACAGGCCACCCACAGCTTCTGACGTCACCACGGGTACAGTACGTTGTTAAGTTGGTTTTTATTGACATGTAAGAAGCCGGTGATGGGTTTATTTTGGACTCAACGTTAAACCAGATGTTCCTGGACTTTGGCACAATATAAACATCAACATGTTGGCAGTAGCGAATAATATAGAAGACATATAATAGCCATTATTTTATTTTGTGGCATAAACGCAATTTTTTTTTATATCTATATACATTACATTGAAATGCGCCATATTTTTTTTTTTTAAAGTATTTACTATTTATAGCTCGCCAAACATTGGCGTCAGCAGTGCGTCAACTTCCATCCCATGTACTAAAGTTACTTGACAAAATATGAACTCAAGCAACGCATATTTAAGAAATCCCTATTTTTGCTACCGCCCCCCCCCCTCATGAAACGTCACTGCACACCTTTTATTTCACGCCCTTGAACTATATTAAATATTCTGATGTCCCAACCACCACTTTGAAACCGAATATTTATTACTCCATATTTAAATTGAGACGATTTCGTTTTCCGAAAAGAAAATACCACGCACCAAACGTAATTGCGTTATTAAAAAAAAAAAAAATCAATGTGTGTAGTTATCGGGAATTATATTTTTTTCGCGCTATCCGGAAATGGCAGCAGTCATCACAAAAAAAATATACATAATTTTAAATTGAGACAATTTCTTTTTCCAAAAAAAAAAAACCCCGCACCAAAAGTAATTGTGTTATAAAAAAAAAAAAAAATCAATGTGTGTAGTTATCGGGAATTATATTTTTTTCGCGCTATCCGGAAATGGCAGCAGTCATCACAAAAAAAATATACATAAGAGCTTAACTACTAAAATAAAAAAGGATTTAGGCACAAAAAAATCCACAAGCATTGCGATTAAATCTAGAATGTTGCAAAACTATTTTCAGGTGTACACAACAGTGTGTCCCGGTGTTTTGAATTAAAAAAAAAAAAATCTCCTCTATTACATGCAACTTCTTCCTTATCAAAAATTAACAGTTGACCATCTTTCTTTCAAGTAGTAGGCTTTGAAGACTTCAATTTTCCAATCGCAGCAAATATAGAGTCTTGAAAACTATCCAGTTGTTTTTTTTCCGACACCCAGGTTGAGAACCGTTGTCCTAAATCAGCGGTTCTCAACCTGTGGGTCGCGACCCCTTTGGTGGTCGCACGACCCTTTCACAGGGGTCGCCTAAGACCATCTGAAAACACACATACTCAACAGTTATAAAGTATCAACGAAAATAATTGTGTGGTCGGGGGTCGCCACAACGTAAGGACATGTATTAAAGGGTCGTGGCATTAGAAAGGTTTAGAACCACTGTCCTAGATGGTGTCAAACTTGACAACTTTATATATTCGTGACTGTCTCCATAAATGGTGTTACACTTGATATATTTCTCTATTTATTCGTCACAGCCTTAAATTCATTTGAGTTCGATGATTCCTCTCAGTGCACTTGATGAGTGTCAAGATATCTGGCTATTCGTTGGTCAGATGATCTTTGGCTGTCATCTTTAAGACAAACCGGAAGGAGTTCGATGCATAGTTTAATGTGATATTCACAACAACAAAAAGAGCACCAAAAAGGAATCAGCCAAAAAATTCTTTATACACCCATCCTATTTAATTTTAAGTTTCATGTAGGACAGTGCATCTCAAACTCTCCAGCATGGTGGGCCGGTATCAGTTTTATTTCCATTGGGGACGAGATCGAGAGCTTTATTTATTGTGGTTCTCATTTTCGACATTCTTAAATGTTTTCCTTTCTGCTGAACGGCAAGTAAGGAATGTCAGCCCAGGGCCAGTTTTGTGTATTAGCGCTTTGAGGCGCATTGACTTAAGACATGGCTTACCCCGTGATTGGAGATGCGATTGCTGGAGCTAAAAGCCATACTATTATCGCACATACATTGCACGCAAATCAGGAAATTAGTTTCTTTTAGTTGGTGATAAAAAAAATAATAAAGTTTGTGGCGGAGATTCAATACTGCAATAAATACAGTTTGGAGTTGTGGGGAGAGATGTCATACTTTTCCTTCCTGCGCTTGTTCAATGGAGGGGAACTCTTTCTACTTGAAATGCTTCTCGTGTGAAAGCATGCCACAAATGAGCTCGACATTTCCTTTATGTTGCACATTGAAACGGTTGAGTAGATCTGTGACACCTGTCAGGTAACATTTCCATTCTGCATCTTTGAGCTCTGATATTTGTTGTTTTTGTTTGTTTGTTGTTTTTTGTTTCTTCTTCTGTTCTTGTTAAGCTTAAACTGACGAAGTAAGGTTTGAGAACGTTTAAAAGTCTCCCTCGACTCAGCCAGCGGACTCCTGTGTGCTACAGAATATCTTCATGGACTCTATTTGGCTCAGACAGAAATCCCTGGAACTGTCTGTGGTTTAGTGCATGAGGTCTAAAGTTAACACAAGATACTACTACATTTTTGACTAGAGCCAAACTTCGATGATTTACCACACAGCGATTGTTGGTAGATGAGGCAGTGTATGGCTATTGGATGAGGCAGTGTATGGCTATTGGATGAGACAATGTATGGCTATTGGATGAAGCAGTGTATGACTATTGGATGAGGCAGTGTATGGCTATTGGATGAGACAGTGTATGGCTAATGGATGATGCAGTGTTTGGCTATTGGTTGAAAATGGTTGTGTTTGTCCAACACCTAGCTAAAAGATGCAAACACTCCTTTCATAGTCCCTACCATCAAAATCAGTTGTCACAGTCCCCAACAATGCAGGAGCACCATTATTTGTCAAAATGGCTAGTTTTAGATAAGTATAAGTTGTGAAGAATCACGAGCAACGTTGATTTGTTTTGCAAACGCTGATACAGATTGTCAGACTCTTCTTCAAAATTTCGTACAATTGTAGGGCCTGAAGGACTCTCACTAAATAAATCGGCTCACTTTGGACATATGTGCTTGACAACAAAAAGAAGGCATTTAATTACCCCTCCAAGAATGGGCTCGGCCGGTGCACGCCATCAGCTTAGGAGTTGGAAATCTCACTCGCAGCTATGAAATATCTAGTTACTTCTGCTTTACGGAAGTATTTTGCAAAGTCGTCAATCCAAATTTAAGTTTTAATAATTGATATTGTTCCACTTGTTCAAACAAGCAATCAGTATTTATCTTTATGCTGAGTTGGAAAGAGTCGGGTGGGCCGGGTTTGAGAACTGCTAATCTAAAGATTCACGAATTTAGAGAAAAAAAAACATTCATTGTGGCACCATCTATTTCTGTATTTCAAAAATATGAAGGGAAACCTATCTACTGTGGCACCAATTGAGGAGCAACGAATATAGCGATTTTTTTTCAAATTTCAAGGGCACTGTTTCTTAGCCAGGAGTCGCTTGAAAACTTCAGAAATTTTAGTTTTTTTGTTGTTTTTTTTTATTTTGTTTGTTTGTTGTTGTTTATTGTTTGTAAAATTGTGCTTTATAATCTGATTTGAAACCATTTGCTACACATTTTTAAACTATAAAATCCTGATCTTTAATTCAAGTCGACATTTGCCCGCCTTATTCTGCCACCTGCTCCCCGATTTCTATGAACTACTCCTGTTTTGTGGGTCGCCACAACTTGGCAAACGTCATCTAGGGGTCGTGGTCAAACTGAAAAGGTCGATACTCAATGATCTTGCCAACTTCGTTAAAGAGTCCAGACAGTGGCCAGGTGAATTCGGACAACCGCCGTGGCAATAAATATCATGTGTGAGTCCATCTCCACTCACGCTCGGCGTTGTGGGCCGAGTGACTCGATCAACAGGCGAATAATGAAGAAAACTGATCAGTTGACGTTTCGTGCGTGGGCTCACCGTTTGAACAAATAGAAACTGGATTCAGCTTTTCCTCTCAGCTTATTGCATTATTTTAAGCTGATCAAGAACCGTAATCCAATAAGCGGCTGCATGGGGTAACCGCCCCTCCCTTGTGGCGAGGCCTGCACTAAGCCGGAGAATTGAAGAGCTAACCTGTGATCAACTATTCACTTCGAATCCTGCGTCTTGACCCGGTGGTCGAGTGTCATGCTTCTTAACCCGGTAGTCGAATATCATACGTCCTTACCCGGTAGTCGGGTTTAATACGTCCGGACCCGGTATTCGAGTATCATGCGTTTTAACCGACAGTCGAGTTTAATACGTCTTGATCCGGTAGTCGAGTGTCGCTGCGGACTTTTCAGATATTTGTCTTTCATTTCCGGTAACCATGAAACACGTTCTCTCACTAACTTCACAGGACAAAGAGAGTTGACTAAGTATTCTAATGGCTAGTGTCTCGAGTAACTGACATGTTGATGGACACTGAATATATATATATATATAATTTGAAGTCAATCTATTGTTTCGAGCTGAGCCCTTTGACCCCAAACATACCGTACTGACCTCGCTTACACTTTAACCCAACGTACCTTGCTGACCTCGCTTACACTTTATCCCAACATACTTTGCTCGCTTACTCTCTACCCCCATCATACTCTGCTCACCTCACTTACTCTTTACGCCAACTTATGTTGCTCACATCGCTTACACTTGACCCCCACATAGCTTTTTCACCTTGCTAACCCTTGACCTTTTACATTCCTTGTTCATCATGTTTACACTTGACCCTCCCACTTACCTCGCTCACCTTGCCAATCCTTGACCCTTAACATACCTTGCTCACCTTGCTGATCCTTGACCTCTCACTAACTCTTGACCCTCACATACCTTGCTCACCTTGCTAACACTTGACCCCTCAAATACCTTGCTGACCTCGCTTACACCTGACCCCAACATACCTTGCTCACCGTTGTCCCCCACTCATTTACTCTGTATGTTATCCCGCGCCCACGTCAAACATTGCGCAGTGTACGTATCTTTAAATATAATTGGTACGACTATGGTCAGTAGCCAGTATGGTGTAAAGGCGTGTGCGTGCGTGTAAAAACGGAATATATTTAAAAATGTTTCGATAAAGGTTAATTTTATCTGGCGCATGCAAGCCAATGAAACAACTGAGCACAATTTCTTGATGCACGGTGCAGCCAACATTAATGCAGTAAATGTGTTCGCCCCCCTCCTGTGTCTCGGTGTTTAGATTGCACTTGCTCTGATCTTGCACCCCATCACTACGTAGTACACGGGCACATTCTGGCAATGTCGTACTTTTGTTATGGTCAGATAATTTGTTGGTCCGGTGTTATGTAGTACACTATTTTCCCGTGCTTGAACTTTGCTTGACCCAAATTTGATCCCTAGCAGACGGTAGCGTTTGTTGTGGGCGTTGCTTAGTCTTTGAAGTATCGTGTTTACTACTGCACTACCAATTAAACATGGTTATTATGTCTACTATTAGCTTATGGAACGTACTCGATAGTATTAGAAAAGTAAGGGCGTTTCTAAACGCGTCGGTAGACCCACATATATAAAGGATTGACAGGCACGGAGAGAGAGACGGAGATTCAGTTAGATATTTTTAACTTTACGAGACGTGTATTATTCTTGTGTGCTCATATGTGTTTATTTCGCATTCATCATTATTAATTGGCACATTGTACTACTTGTGTACCGGTACACGATTTTCCAATACTCTTTAAGTTGATGATTTATTAATTATATTCCTTTTGTTTTGTAGTAGTATTATTACTAAATTAAATCTTATTAATTGTAATTGGTACTGTTTTGGGTGCCGTATTTTTGTTATTTGTATTTCTCTATGGTATCGTCCTTTGTTAGGCACTGTTTGAATGAGCCATAAATTAAAAATAGGAGATTAATTTCTCGCAATAGAAGCAAGTGCGTAACACCGGCTTGCCTGCCAGTCCAAGATTTTAAGAATGGGACTTCGCTGCAGCTCACTGCGATAAAACTGCATTGATTAAATGATACACGCTGTCAGTGTGATTAAATGATAAAAGATGTCAGTGTCACACATATGGTGTTGCATTTAATGGACCCAAAATGAGCTGTTAAGAACGTTGAGGCTAGAAAAAATGTTCTTCTTCTTATATTTGAGGGGCCCACGATCAATTTGTTGATCATTCTGGCTCCTGGTTTGAACTCAGAGTTAGGCAATCGACTTTCCCCGACTTGGCCAAGTAAAGAATGCTCCGACTTGGCCAAGTAAAGAATGGTCCGACTTTGCCAAATAAATAATCGTTCGACTTAGCTAAGTAAATGATGGTATAACTTAGCCAAGTAAAGTAGCACAGTCTCATTACATTTGGAAATATTTATTGTGTTTTTGTTTTTACAGAAATGCATTCAAGTACACAACTTTGCTACCCCATATTTTATAAACATATACTCATCTGTAGTAAATAGGATTTATTTAGTACGTTTCTCCAACATCGCCGTTTCTGTTTTGTAGATTGGTGCTAGTGCCGTGATCTTCAACGATCATTTTGTGCAAACGTGACCGTCATGCAACACGACGTGAATAGTATCACTAGTTTAAAACTGCGTCCAAACCCCAAAACCTGAGAGCAACAAACGGTTGTATGACTGAACATTTCTCCACACTGATTCCATCGATCTCACTCATCTATGCCGGCTTATGTCCCGCGATGAAATAGTTGCTGTTACGGATAAGAAAGAATAGATTGTAATTGCGATGTATTTAATAGGAACTTGTTGTTGTTTTGTGTGTGGGGGGGGGGTGTTCTTGGGTTGTTTTTTGTTTTTTTTTTTTGTTTTTTTTTGGTGTTTTTTTTTTTTTTTTTTGTTTGGGGTTGGGGTTTTTCGTGGGTTTCCGTATTTTTATCAGGAGTCAATAAAATATAAACTGTTTCAAACTCTGCTCCACAGACACACACACACACACACATACACATTTACTAGGTGGTTTATAATTAGATCAGAATAGCTTTTTCTTTTTTTTTTTCCTTTTTTTTATGTGTGTGTGTGTTTAGACAAGCCCGGTTTTGTCCCTTCTTCGTAGGGTTTTTTAGTGCGTGTGTGGTAAATTCGTTTCTGTTTCGTCTAAGTCGCAAGTAGGGCCGCCCCTGGACACAAGCCCTCTGTTCATAAAAACCTTTGAAAGAGGATTAGTTTGAGGAAGTGCTCGTGTGCTTTTGGGGGACGATGCTGTTTTCTTATGCTGCTTAAATTTGAAAATTGGACCCTCAAAAAGTGCCCCAAGCACCTCTTTATGCGTCAAATAAAAGGGGGGGGTGTCTCTTAATGTGGGGGGAGGAAAGGGTCACGGGTACTTTTATAGTTCCAGCCAGATGCGAACAATCAAACAGTTATTGTGGTGAATCGTTTGATGTGCTGTGGTGAGTTGGATGAGGGGCTCAGGCAGTTGTGTCATTTATATGTCCAGCAGAAACCTGTGATTGGAGGGTTACGGTGAGATANGGGGGGGGGGGGGGGGGGAGAGGGCTTCAGGGCGGGGAGGGAAGCGGGAACCACAAAGTCGGCTTAGGAGGGGGAAAAAACTGCCTATTTTTTCATTTTTTTAGAGGATTGGGATGTTCTTAAATATTGTTAAAGTAGTTATTTTGACGCTAACTATGAGCAAATATGTGTAGGATCTTGGCTCCCGTGATAACTAGGTACGCCCCAGGAAGTCATTAAAAAGGGGGCCATATTAAAAGTCTAGTTGCACTTAGTACTACTGGGAGGTTTTTTTTCTGCCTATAGCTTTTGGTTTTGAGCAATTTGACCCAAAGCTTTGCCAGAAGAAACTTTTAAAAAATATTTGACAGCATGTATGTATCAATGCCAATAATTTGTCGCATACAAAAATAAAAAAAAAATGTGTTAAAACTATATAAATTCTAGCACAAGACGTAAAAAAATGTATAATATTTGAGTATTTGAGAAATTTAAACTTTAATATACACACATAGAGTGCAATCTTTTAAGGCTCCTATAAGTATTTTACGTCTGGTAGATGTGTCTAGGAAAATTAGCATAACTCTCTCCTCCGTTTGGGACAGCTGCCGGCTTATTTATAGGGTGAGAGTTAGAACCTTCCAGAAAATAGTTTCTGGACATCGCATCACCTAATTTTATTCTTTATATTAAAAAATGAAACCTAAACAACCATTTTCCCCAAATAGGGTGGGGGGTGTAAAAGGACTGGCGCTACACATTAAATCTGTGATATCAATATCCAAACGCAAAGGGGGAAAGGGAGATAAGTTTGAATGCCAAGGCTTGTGGTGAATACAAATAAAAACTAGGTCAATTCACAGGCTATAGCAGTCGGTTGTTGTTTTTTTTATTGGGTTTTTTCATCCTTTAAAAAAAAAAAGACTAATTTAGAGAAATTTCGTTGAAATAAATAAAATTTTAAAAATGTAAATTTTCTTGGTATTTCCAGGAAACCCACAACGTTTGCTACATTGGAATACAAGGGAGCGAGAAAACTGATATTTGGTTTGCCGGGTAATCCTGTGTCTGCCATTGTAACCTGTAACCTGTACCTGATCCCTGCCATAAGGAAAATGTCAGGGTGTCCTCACCCGCAGAGAACAGTCATTAAGGTCAAGGTGAGTTTAAAAAAATAAATTAAAATCATTGTCACTGAGTTATTTGACGGCAATGTCGGCAAATGTACATATGAAAATATTTGGTCAACTTTTCTGTTTATGAAGTTCCGCTTCTTGAAAGTGTAGCAACCAATGTCAAGCATCTTCTTGATTTCTAATTTTTAAAAAAATATAGTAACTTGATCCTGTAATGTGCTTGCATGTAGATTTGATGGTTTATAGTAATAAAAGTTACTAGTAAATCTCACAAATTAGCAAGAACCACTGTAGGGCTCTATGGTTTGATTCAGATAAACATAGATGTAATATAATACTCCTACTTTTGTGTACAAATATATATATATATATATATATATATATATATATATATATATATATATATGTGTGTGTGTATACGTATTTTCTCTGTTGTATATAAACGACTTTATGCAGGTTATTGTTTTCTTATATAGATATAATATAATACTCCTATTTTTGTGTATAAATATATATATATATATATATATATATATATATATATATATATATATATATATGTGTGTGTGTAAACGTATTTTCTCTGTTGTAAATAAACGACTTTACGCAGGTTATTGTTTTCTTAGTGGATTTAGGACAATCCATGAATCAACTGGATTTAATTGTCATCCATTCATTCTAATCATATTCGTGTATCAATTATATTTAATTATCATCCATCTTTTATAATCAAATCCATTTATCCAGGGGATTTCATTCTCATCCACGTGTTCTAATCAAATCCATATACACAGTGGATTTCATTCTCATCCGTTTTTTTTATATTTTAAGGTGGACAGGGATTTGATTCTCGACCCCAGACCCGAATACCACCGCGCGTCCCTGACCTGGACCAAAAGGGATGTGACCCCTACCGCTCACACAACAGGAAACCAGATCAGCTCACGGCTTCTGAGCATGAGCACGGCCAACGTGTTGATGGTGCTGCCAGCTACCTGCCCCTCCTTGTCTCACGTGTCCAAGGGATCTCTGGTGGATGCCATAGTCATAGGGGACCTGTGACCTCTTTGTGCCAGTCCAGGCAACCCGCGACCTCTTTGAGTCTCCTGCCCTGCCGACCCTCTGTGTCATTGTAAAAATATGAATTGTTTTGTTAGTAGCTAACCAGCCCAATGGTAAGGCAGTAATTAATCAGAAAACTAACTCATATGTGAGGGAAAATCTCTTGCAACTTTTCTTTTTGCTACCACTTCTGAACAACTTCCGTGTTGTAATATTTTGTTTTATTCATTCTGAACAAAGTTTATTTTTAAAGTTAATTTATTTGTATAGCTGTTTGCAGAATGGACATGATAGATGATTATTTGACTATACCAAAGAAACTCAGATAGCTTAAGTGCTTGTCAATCACAGCTGGCGTTCACTTAGTTCACTTACTTCACTTACGGTAATGTGAGGAATCAGAGGTGCTCATCCTGTAGTACACAAGCCCACTGGTATCTAAGTAAATAGCATGATTGAAGTGCAATAATTTCTATAACTCACCGTTTAGCATTAAATAGCATTAGAAATAAGTGAGCAAGACTATAATTGATATTGACTCTGGTTGTCTATTCCAGATGTGTTACGATAGGGCATTACCTTGATGTACTTGACTCTGGTTGTGTGCCAAATATTTCAGATGTGTTACAATAGGGCATTATGTTGATGTGCTTACTCTGGTTGTGTGTCAAATATTTCAGATGTGTTACGATAGGGCATTACCTTGATGTACTTGACTCTGGTTGTGTGTCAAATATTTCAGATGTGTTAAGATAGGGCATTGTTAACGTGTAAACTGTTGCTGATTTAACTGAAAATACTTTGATGTCTTTCCCTCAGGAGGTTGCCTTATTGAGTTACTATCAAAACTATTCATCAATCATAGCTATTGTCCCTGGTATGTGTGAAATAACTATTCACCTGTCATAATTATTGTCCCTGCTATGCATGAAATAACATAATTGTAAGCCATCTAATTCTCAGGTAGCTTAATGAAAATCCCTGTCCTTGCAAGAGAGCCTCATCATTTTGAGACTCCCCTGGCCCAACCCCTAACTGTCATTCATGTGTGGCGCCATCTGTTAGGTAATCATGTTTATCAGGATCTTATCCTACAGGTCATTCGCGTGACAACAATTTTTTTTAAAAACTGACCACTGACATGCTAACCTCAAGTTTCATTTTTGTTAACGGGGGAAAAGCAGGATTAGAAATTTGACAACGTAATTAATCCCTTGCCTTCAGATTGTGTTTGATATGTATTTCCTTTTTTTATAGTAAAATTACTTTAACGTAACACCTTATTAAAATTATTGCGCCACATTTTTATGAAATTTAAATAATTATTTTAACATAAAATCCAATTATTATTTAGTATTTTAAATATAATTTGATTACATGCGTATATTCAATTTGTTTTACTGACTAACCCTTTCCTAGTTCATTGTAACCTAGTGCACTTTTTTAAAAAAAATTTTGTTTTAATGAAAAATAAAAAATTTTTATAAATTTTTTCTTCCTCTGTTTTTTTTCTTTCTCTTTTTTTATGTTTGTTTTACTCCACATTTGAATAGCTTTCATTTGAAGAATCACGTATTTGTTAAACATGTATATTTGATGGAACACATATATTGGACCCAACATGTATTGATCTAAAGATGTAGACAATACAAGTATTTACCAAAACATGTAGACAATAGGAGTATTTACCTAAACAGGAACGCAATACACTAATGCGGCCATCTGATTAAAGGACATGATACAATTCCTTGTGTTTGGTTTGTGCGACCGACCATGTTTTTGGTTTGTGCGACCATGTTTTTGGTTTGTGCAACCATGTTTTTGGTTTGCGCGACCATGTTTTTGGTTTGCGCGACCATGTTTTTGGTTTGTGCGACCATGTTTTTCGTTTGTGCGACCATGGTTTTGGTTTGCGCGGCCATCTGAGTAAAGGACATGATACAATTCCTTGAGTTTGGTTTGCGTCAACAGGGTAACAGGAAAGAAAGGGTTCGATCTCTGATCTGGGTCAAACTACCACGGGACACCATCGTGCAGCCGTATTGTCATGTGACCAAACTCAAACAGGGATCAAAAGGATTACCTCTTGTACTTTCAGTCTCCAAATCTGGATATGGCGTCACGCAACGGCCATGCTATAGCGGTATTTAAAATAGACTAATGACGTCAGCCAACTATTTCCCCGAGTTTTTCCACAACAAAAAGCAAAAAATAAGCACACACACACAAAAAAAAAAAAGGTAAGAAAATACAACCAACAGATCGGTATCGTAATGGACTTGTGCGACTAAAAAATATGTAACATTGTTACGTATACCGCTATAATATGTCGAGAATTTAATCTCTTATTTGACTATACGGCTCGTGACAAACAGTGCATAAAAAACATTATTTGACTGGAACGATGGAGTTCTCAGTGTACCCAGTGAGTAGGCAACCTCGTAGTTGTTCAATTCGATCACCACGATGAAGTGCATAGTAGAACACTACCCCTTGTGATGCTTCACATGACGGCCATTGTACAACACTACCCCCTTTTGATACTTCACATGACGTCCAAAAAACCCTTTTGGCAAAATCCTTCACGAGATATTGTCACCAACCCCCCCCCCCC
>CAXITT010000474.1:41758-61219 GCA_964033795.1 Lymnaea stagnalis | reverse complement strand
GTCCGCCCACAACACAGCCCCCCCTCCCCCCACCCAAAACGGACCCCACTTGACAACGTATCTTTATTTGAAGTGGAGAATTTAGAAACATTATTACCGGTATTTCAATCTACATGTTTGTAGTGAAAAATATCGGTGACTCCTTACTTTCACCACGTGCACTTTATGATTTTCATGGGGATTGAAGGAATATCGGGTTGTGTGTAGTGTATTATATGCAATTTGAAGTCAAGCATTTAATATCTTTAACTCTATTCGATGTTATATGTGCCTTAAATTCAGGAATTCATTTTTAAACGATTCCAGACAAGACTTTTGTTAAGGCTCCCTCCCTCCCAGTGGCGACGCTACACCAGGTCCCGCCGGGTCCCAGGACCTGGTAAAAAAAAACTTGGGACCTGGCAAATGACCTGGTCAATTTGAATTAGTTACCAATATTGTATATATGCTCATTAAGTGTAAACTACATTACATGTAAGAGAACTTCCATTTTAAATGCCTTTATATGTTTACATTTTTATCGACAACAAAAGTCAATATAACGTCATAAAATGTAATATATATAAAATTTAAGTTTTGAACTTGTAAGAGGCCATCCATATATTACGTACGCAAAAATATCGCGAATATAGACGTAATGTCACGTTTAACAATAAACTAGACACTCAAGTTTTATTTTCTATATATATATTTGATATATATATATATACACAGCTTTGAGTAGTAAGTAATATTCGTGCGCGCATATATTATCCTATACTGGACAAAGTACTACAGGAATTTAAAAATAGATTTCTTCTGATACAATGAAGGTGCTGTCTGGAATTGACTCCTTTGTGCTTAATAATGAAAAATTCCTTGATTTTGGTAACATTATTCCCCTAGCGAATCATTACAAAGGGAACCTCATTGATTTAGAAATCGAAATCAAACAATTACAGAGATATGGTAGAAAGATAGCAACGATTTTGAAGGAGTTTCTATGCTGGATATGCTGGAATTTCTCGAGAAATACGAGGACGCATTCTAAACGACTACTGCAAATTGGATGCACGATACCGGTGTCATCTACAGAAGCAGAAAGTTCATTCAGTCAACGAGCTTTAATAAAAAAACATCTTCGCACAACCATGACTGACGAGCGCTTGTCAAATATTGCTGTAATATCGATACATTAACAGAGGGCCAAGAAAATGGACGAGCGCTTGTCAAATACTGCTGTAATATCGCTACATTCACAGAGGGCCAAGAAACTGGACCAGCGCTTGTCAAATATTGCTGTAATATCGCTACATTCACAGAGGGCCAAGGAACTGGACGAGCGCTTGTCAAATATTGCTGTAATATCGATACATTCACAGAGGGCCAAGGAACTGGACGAGCGCTTGTCAAATATTGCTGTAATATCGCTACATTCACAGAGGGCCAAGGAACTGGACGAGCGCTTGTCAAATATTGCTGTAATATCGATACATTCACAGAGGGCCAAGGAACTGGACGAGCGCTTGTCAAATAGTGCTGTAATATCGATACATTCACAGAGGGCCAAGGAACTGGGTTTGGAACGTATGGTGGACAAATTTGTGGAAATGTATCCTAACTGCAGAATTATTTTGAAATGAAATTGGCCTGTCCTGTGTCAGTGTATCTGGAGTCAATGGGTCAATAGTGTGGAGTGTCACGAGTGTGGATTATCTAGATAAACGTGATTGACCTTACAAATATGATACATTCAAATAAATTTATGACAATTGACCATGTATGTATACTTTGGGTTAAGTTAGTGGATTAATAAATATTACTTAATAAATAAATTTTATTTTTAATACATTTATTTGGGACCCGCCAAATTTTTTTAAGACCTGCAAGGGACCCGCCATGTTACATTTGACCCCCTCCTCCCCCCCCCCCCAACCACCCCTACAAACACCAGCTCACTGTGTTCGTACCACTTATTAGTGGGTGTTTAGCTTTTTGTCTATACATATAATCGCCAGCAGAGGTCAAACACCACCACGCAGGCTATATATAGATACGCCAGAGTGTGGTTCAATAATGAGCTTACTAGCGCGCAAAATATAATTCCCGATAACCACGCTAAATGATATCTATATCTATTTTTTTTAATAACGCAACTGCGTTTGGTGCGTAATATTTTCTTTTCGGAAATGAAATCGTCTCAATTTAGGTATTGTGTAAAAAAAATATATGCGGTTTAAAAATGAGAATGTTAATATAGTTCATGAACAATTCTGCGACGTATGCTACGTCTTGGGTCGACTAGTTTATAACTATTTGGAGGGAACATAAAATTGGAAGCTCCTACCCCCGTGCTTCACGAGCGTTTGGGGGAGGGGGGGTGGCATTGAACTTAGACTTAGTCTACTCGCATGTCACAGGTTTACTTTCGTGGAGGTCACGTGTCAGCTGGAAAGGCATTTAATAAAATAATCTCAACCGATGGCCAGAACTCCGGGTTTAAGACCGATAACCGCATGAGGATTTTTGTGTTTTTTGTGTTTGCAGAGCGATATTCAAATTGTGTTTTCCATCTCCAAAGAATTTTTGAAAAAAATAATAAAATTGACAGACTTATAAATAGAGTACAGTGGAACCCCGCTATAACGCGATGATCGGGGTCCATATAATCGGATCGCGTTAAAAGCGGGGTTGCGTAAACGCGCGGTTCACTTTCATTCTTAGCACAGCGGAAATCCCTTACGTATTACTATTTATAGTTCTACCGGGAAAAAAGCCTCGTTTTCGGCATTAATTTTGATACTACTTTGAACGTGGTGCGTTTAGGGGCTCATTTTCTACGATATTTTGAAAAGTTGTGATTTTTTTTCGCTTTAAAAAATGGCTTTCAAAGCAATGGATAAAATTTTCAAAGAACTTAAGCCTGATGGAGTAAATGAATTTCAAATTTCGGGAGCCATACTACGACCGCGTTGTATACGAATTCGCGTTATTTATTTATTTATTTATTTAGGCATTTTTATATAGCGCTTATCATAAAGCTCTAATCGCTTTACAATTATTAAAACATGTAAACTAAGTAAATACAAATGAGACACTAGGATAGTAACTACTATTCTATAGAAACAATGAAAATGGCTATAAAACGAGGACACTTTGACACTTCAGGATCAACNCAAATCTTACAAAAGATTCATTTTTTTAAACCCATAAAGGTACGTAACAATTAAATTAAATTAAATTATGAATCTTGCAATATTTGTAATCACCCCTTAAATTATACTTTTTTTTCTTTCTTTAAAAAATATTAATTTCTTACATTTTTTTCATTTCATCTGGTTCAACATTCATGGAATGCAGATCGTTTAAAATTCATTCAAATAACTTAATTTTTTTTTTTTATTTATGATGAATCCACCATACAACTTATGTTTAACATGCTACACTGCTTTAAAAAGTGACGATTTTTTAGATGAGCTATACTTTGGAAACGGATTGTCCATGGTTGATGCTGAGAAAGACCTAAATTAAAACGATACACCTCTATATACAGGGCTGGTCAGAATGCCCCCCCCCCCACACCGAAAATAAACTGCAACAAACCGGATTTATCTTTATTAAGACTAAAAGCAAATGTGTTACGGAAAAGCGAAAGTATAATTTTTAAAAAACTCATATAAAGTGACCTTTACATGTTTCAGTTAAGAGTATTAAGGGGGGCTGTCAACGATTAAAAAATAATAGTGTAATAGTGTAACAAAAAAAATATATTGCTATGCTCGCTATACTAGCTGATGATCGGAATATTGATATAGCGTCGGATTCAAAACTAGGTATATCCACTCGTGGGAATTTTTTTTTTTTTTTTTTTTTAATTTAAAAATGTGTTTTATTGGATTTATTATCTAATAAACAATAGTGATCAGTGGCGTAGCTAGGTTTTGGTGTCACCCTCCCCCCTTTCCTCCATCACCAACTTCCACGATAGATTTATTCTCGATAACGTAATTGACGTAAGATCGGTTATCATTTTATGAAATTCGGTTACACGGTGCAGTGTGTGCTCTGTAAATATGACATTTTTCAATTTGGTGTCAACCCCCTGGGATGGTGTCACCCGGTGCAGTGCTCACCCCCCCTCCCGGTTGCTACGCCACTGATAGGGATCTATAATTGAATGGCCCAGTAGAAAAATTACAACTTATGGTTGGTTACATTTCATTTTTATTTATTTTTTATTTTTATTTTTATTTTTTTATTATTATTTTTTGGTTGGGGGGGGGGGTGTTAAAAAATGAGTTAAGGCCAGATTTATGTTTTACTGGATCCCCTGTAGCATTTCTGAAAGGTTAGATCTAACGAGAGTCCAACAATTTTTTGTTTTTTTTTTTTTTTTTTTTTTTTTTTTTTTTTTTTTTTTTTTTTTTTTTTTTTTTTTTTTTTTGTTGTGGGGGGGGGGTGTTAAAAAATGAGTTAAGGCCAGATTTATGTTTTACTGGATCCCCTGTAGCATTTCTGAAAGGTTAGATCTAACGAGAGTCCAACAATTTGTGTACGTACAAAATGAAGAGGTTAAAACAGAATACAAAATCAACCGTTTCGGGTCAAGCCTACATCAGTCCAACAAAAAAATATTCATAAAAGTATAAACATAAACATTTATGCTTCCGGTTGTTTTGTTTTGTTTTGTTGTCTTTTTGTTATTGTTTTTTTATCTTTTCGTTGTTGATTTTTTTTTTTTTTTTTTTTTTTTTTTTTTTTTTTTTTTTTTTTTTTTTTTTTTTTTTTTTTTTTTTTTTTTTTTTTTTTTTTTGTTTTTTTAAAGAGCAACTGAATGGGAATCTTATTTTACGCAGCAGATGTGGCCAGCCTGACATCCATGTGAGTTTAATGTCAATAGATTGTTTCCAGCAACAACTCAGGAATACACTTTATAGTTTCGTGTTGCCCACTTTGATGCAAGCATCTAACTTGTATTTGATTTTAGCTAAACGTGCATTTCTAAAATCGTTTGATGCTTTCAACGCATTTGTTCAAACAAGTATTGTACTTGATCTTAGAGGTATACTGATTCGAGATGTTGTTTGGTATTTAATATTAGCGAACAAGAACATCCACGATTCAATAGGAGTGACTTTTGGATGATCCCCTACTTTCTCCAAAGAAGTGACGTCACTATGGACAACGACGTCGACAATGTCCATGACTGAAACTAGACATATCACACACAACTAGACAGTTCCCGCCCAGAACTAGACATTTCTCACACACAACTAGACATTTCTCACACACAACTACACATTTCTTACACACTACTAAACATTTTTTCACACATAATTTCCCATCTTACAGAAGTAATCGTCAAGTTCGCCCCCCCCCCCAACACCTCGTATGTTGGCAGCTGGCGTGTCTGACAGATCCGGGTGGCTTGGACACGTCGATGTTAGGAGGACCAGATAGGTCTCTGCTGCATGGGCGACCCTCGATGAGCCCGGGCTTTCAGAATCCAATACGGCCGATGTAGATCAAGTTGCCATTAGACACGACACGTGTGTCTGTAGAGCACAGTGCATCGCGGTATTGATGTTCTGAGTGTTGACGCGATTGGTGGGTCAGGGTGGTGCGTTCCATTAGCAGCTGTCGTCTCGGTAGCGTGAGCGGGGGTGTTGTTGTTGTTGTTGTTGTTGTTGTTGTTTTGAAAATAATATTAACTCTACGTGTGATTGACTTGCAGTTGAGTCCACCGTTCAGGGACAGGACGCAATGACATGACCCTTGACCCGTGATTGGCGAACATGAAGGGGCGACACCGGCCATCTTGATCGTGGGATCACCTTTGTCTGACAGCGTGTCATAACACTCAGTGCATAAACTATTAAATGAAGTAAATGTTGCAGGTGATAAGTAAGTGATGTACATAATAAATCGTAATGAATAAACATGAGGGGAACCCAAAACCCACGACCAATAGACAACCAACAGGCACTCTCTGCAACCAGCCCTTTCAGTATCTTGCATATGCTTATGACAGCAACCAACCTCTTCGGTATCTTGCATGTGCTGATGACATAGAAACCAGCCCCTTCGGTATCTTGTATATGCTGACGACAGCAACCAGTCCCTTCAGTATATTGCATGTGCTGATGAAATAGCAACCAGCCCCTTCAGTATCTTGCATATGCTGATGACAGCAACCAACCCCTTCAGTATCTTGCATGTGCTTATGACATGGCAACCAGCCCCTTCAGTATCTTGCATATGCTGATCAAATGGCAACCAGCCCCTTCAGTATTTTGTATAGCCTGATGACATAGCAACCAGCCCCTTCAGTATCTTGCAAATGTTGATAACATAGCACAGCTAGGGAGAAGTAGTAGGGACGTGTTCAAAGCCTTTATTGAATTAGAAGACGCATCACTACAAGAAAGACTGACAGTTATCAACCAAGACACAAAATGCCCGACTATGATAAGAGAAGAACAGAAGGATGAAAACATTAAAATTAGAAACCAGACTTTAAAAAAATTAAATCTTTAAAAAAAAAAAAAGTATCTTTATTATTAAAAGTGAGAAAGTAGAGAAGGAGTACAGAAAGAACTGAACCATCTTTTGAGCACAAATAAAATTAGAAGATTAAACTCTTCAATAACACCCCCCACCCCCCCCACGATGGTTGTAAAGAAGAAAAAATGGCCCAAAATTTGTGTATAGAGATGGGGCCTGTAGCAGTATAACTTAGTGTGTGTTATTTTGATGTTGGATGGAATCAATTGAGACGCAACAACTGTAGAGCTATGACGGACGAGCGTAGACAGCCATATTAAGACGTCGGGTCATGTTTTTGAGTGTATGCTAATTGTGACGACAGTATAGTAAAGAAAATGTATGAAAACAGAAGTGAACACATTTATATTAATGGATATCCTGTGTTATTATTGAAGTTATTTAACCATCGCCCTGCGATACCTATATTAAATTATTTTGATTAATTTTTTTTTCTTTTCTTAGGCTCAAATTTTTGAAAAATGATTTATTCCAAGATCTACCTAGGCCTACCAAGACATACCTAGACCTACCAAGATCTGCCAAGACCTATCTAGGCCTACCAATACCTACCTAGACCTAACTAGGCTCACCAGACCTACCAAGCCCTACTTAGGCCTACCTAGGCCTACCACGACCTACAAAGGCCTACCTAGACCTACCAAGACCTACCAAGCCCTACCAAGACCTACCCAGACAATCAAGACCTACCAAGACCTACCTAGACCTACCAAGATCTACCAAGACCTACCTAGACCTACCAAGACCTACCAAGACCTACCAAGACCTACCAAGACCTACCAAGACCTACCAAGACCTATCAAGACCTACCAAGACCTACCTAGACCTACCAAGACCTACCAAGACCTACCAAGACCTACCAAGACCTACCAAGACCTACCAAGGCCCCACGCTTAAGATGTCGCCGTAAATAAAGTTTTTATAAACCCACACTTGAAATGAATGATTGATAATATTTTAAAATACTTATAGCTCAGTTAACTCTAGAGCTATTTTCATGGCTCATGGATCTATTTTCATGGCCCATAGATCTATTTTGATGACCTATAGAGCTATTTTCATGACCCATAGAGCTATTTTCATGGCCCATATAACTATTTTCATGACCCATAGATCTATTGTCATGGCCCAAAGAGCTATTTTCATGGCCCATAGAGCTATATTTCATGACCCATAGAGCTATTTCCATGACCCTTAGAGCTACTTCCATGACCCTTAGAGCTACTTCCATGACACATACAGGTATTTTCGGGATCACAAAGCTATCTTGGAGGCTGGCATGTAAAGGTCATTTCAGGTCACGGAGGCCTCATTTATCAGTTGTCCAGTAAATCTATAGTTTTTTGTTTTTTTTTAAAGGTCATATTAATTGCGAAGAGAGCTCAGTCAGAAAAAAATAAATGAGTCGACGTTGTCAGAAAAAAGCTGGGATACCAGAGCTGTAGACATTTATAAACAAAACTGGAGCAGCAACTACTGTATGAAGCGCCGCGAACCAGGCCATAGTTGTAACATATCAAATCTTCTTAACAACTGATGACACAACATGTTGATGGTTTGGACACGTTGATACATTGAACGTTTATTTAATTGATAATGTTATGAAGGGTAACACAGATTTGACAAGCAGAAACATCGATAATTCATGTTTCGGTTGTCATATGAGTCAGTGAGTCGAAACGTTTTCCTTCCGGGCCGACGAAACTTACTCCTATACGAATTTACGCCAGTGAAAAGAAACAATGGTGTAACATCTAATTTTTTTTTTTTTTTTTTAAAGTATACGTTATTGACGGTAAATCCTGTAGCCGTGTATAATGGCTTCTCCCACCCACTCCTTTGACACGCTCTCTATACTTTGGTAAGATCTGTTATCTCTATCAGATACATAGCACTGCGTTCCCGATTGGGCTCTCCACTGATTGAACATCTTGTTTGGTGACAAGGTTGACATGCAAAGAAATAATCATCGGATCAAACTGGGAAATCGGTCCAACGTATTGCGTCAACAATGGAAAGGTCAGAGCGGGCGGTCAACTTTTCTGCGAGTGTTTTTTTTTGTTAACTGTTTCATAAACCTGGCTTTTTTTGTATGGCTTTCGGTTATGTTAAATGTTGATGACATTAGATGGGTCAGGGTTGGGGGCATGAGTTAGGGGCATGGTTAGGGGCATGGTTAGGGGCATGGTTAGGGGCATGGTTAGGGGCATGGATTAGGACATGGGATAGGGACATGGGTTAGGAACATTAGTTGGGACTAGAGACCGACCGAAAGGGATTTTCCGATTTCGGCCGAAGCCGAAAATAGGCCGAAAGTTTAAAATGACTTTCGGCCGAAACCAAAAAATGCCGAAAGTTTAAAAATGACTTTCGGTCAAAACCAAAAAAATACCGAAAGTTAAAAATGACTTTTGGCCGAAGCCGAAACCGAAATATTTAGATATTTTGAAATGCGTTCCCGCATACATTCTGCATACATCGAAAATGATGGGTGAAAGTATAAAAATTTACATTCTTTTTATTAAAAAATGAGATAATCGTGAATATTAATTAACAAACATCTAATATAACATCTTGTTGTTAAAGATCGTTCAGAATGTTCTTAAAGATCGTTCAGTTTTTTGTTAATGATCGCTTTATTTGCTCTTAAAGATCGGTTAGTTTGTTCATAAAGATCGCTTAGTTTGTTGTTCAAAATCGTTCATTGTGTTTTTTAAGATCGCTTAGAGTTTTCTTAAAGATCGCTTATTTTGTTTTTAAAGATCTTTTAGTTTTTTTATTAAAGATCATTTAGTTTGTTTAAAAAAGATCGCTAAGTTTTTTCTTAAAGATCGCTAAGTTTGTGTAATTAAAAGATCGTTTAGTTTGTTCATAAAGATGCCTAAGTTTGTTCTAAAAGATCATTGATTTTGTTCTTAAATATCGCCTAGTTGTTCTTAAAGATCATTCAGTTTGTTCTTAAAGATCATTTAGTTTGTTTGTATAGATTTTTTAGTTTGTTATTAAAAATCGTTTAGTTTGTTCTTGAAGATTGCTTATCTTGTTGTTGAAGATCGCTTAGTTTTTTTCATAAAGATCGCATAGTTTGTTCTGATAGATAATTGATTTTGTTCCTTAAGATCGATTAGTTTGTTCTTAAAGATGTTTTAGTTTGTTCCTAAAGAACATTTAGTTATCTGCTAAAGATCGCTTAGTTTATTCTTATGAATCATTTAGTTTACTATTAAAGATCATTTGTTTTGTTCTTAAAGATCAATTAGTTCGTTCTCAAAAATCACTTAGTTTGTTCTTTATGATTGTTTAGTTGTTTTTTTAATTAAAGATCGCTCTATTTGTTTTTAAAGATCACTTTATTTAATTTTAAAGATCGTTTAGTTTGTTTTTAAAGATCGTTTAGTTTGTTCTTAAATGTCGCTTAGTTTGTTGTTAAATATCGCTTTTGCTGAGAATCGAATGAACGAAAACGTCAGTCACTTTCGGCTGGATAGCCGAAAGTCTAAGTCAATTTTGGCTGAAACCGAAAAATAACCGAAAGTTAACTTCTTTCTTTCGGCCGAAACCGAAATTAAGCCGAAAGTTAACTTTCAGTTTCGGCCAAAACCGAAACTTGGCCGAAAGTGATAAAATGGCCACTTTCGGCGCCGAAACCAAAGCCGAAGCCGAAATTCGGTTGGGATCTAGTTGGGACATGGGATGTTGATATTGGTTAGGGATATGGGTTTGGGAAATGTGGAAGAGACATTAGTTGAGACATGGCTTAGGGACATGGGCTGGGCCATGGATTGTGACTTGGTTTGGGGACATGGGTTAGGCTAATGTGGTAGAGACATTAGTTGAGACATGGGATATGGATATGAATTAGGGACATGGGTTAGTGGCATGCGCTAGAGACATGGGTTAGGGACATGGGATATGGGCATGGTATAGGGACATGGGATAGGGACATGGTATAGGGACATGGGATAGGGACATGGTATAGGGACATCGGATAGGGACATGGGATAGGGACAACTCTTGACTTGAAGTCAGCCAGATGGGCAGTTTTTATTTTGTTTGCACCCCCCCCCCCACTTTGCCACACCCTCCACAAACACATACTATTAGTTTAAACAACAACTGACTGGAAATTAAATANCCACAAAAAAAAAATAAAATCCCTGAACTATTTCCCCTCCCCGCAAGTGGAAACGGAAGAAAGCGCTGATGGTAGTGGTGGTAGGTAATCCCCCCACAACTGTACCTCACGCGCCATGCACGCGACCGGGCTGGGGTAGCGCTCGGGTGTAAGCGCAGGCCCAGAGTTTGAGCGCTCGTCTCAGGCAGGGAAAACTTTCACGCCGTGCCTCACAGCTGGACCTACCGATCACTTGGTGTATAGAGTTGATTAGTGCACTGGACCTACCGATCACTTGGTGTATAGAGTTGATTAGTGCACTGGACTTACCGATCACTTGGTGTACAACAGTTGATGAGTGCATTCGTACAATTGCCGCAATCTGCAAAACTGCCAGAGCAGAGGAGGGGGGAAAACAACAACAACAACTGATTTGACTCTGTTGTAGGCAATGTTGTGTTCTTGAGCAAGGATTAAATACGGTGTAACTGTTAGACAGGTGCTAGTAAAACACGTTTGATCATTATGCTTTATTTCTTGTTGCTCTTTCCTTCGTGGTAAAAGCGAAAAGAAAATTTGAGCCTTTTCTTGGAAACACAAATAACTTTGAGGTAATTTTTCATAAACGTTTTTTTTTTATATCAAGTTAGTTTCCCGTAACTTTTTTTTTAAAATGAATATCGGCAAATAATTTTTTTTTTTTTGTATAAATTTTTTAAAAATTAAGATTCCAGGAAAAAGAAAAGAAACCGAAAGAATTTTATGAATTAAATATCAGCTACGCGGCTTTTTGTCGTGACTTTTTGTGCGAACGAGTTGTACAACTTACAAAATGATCCCAATTATATGGAGTTCTATTTTCAAATTATTTTTTTTTTCCTTAAAAAAAATAAGATGAGTGACACATCATTAGAAGTGGATACTGTGTTTCGAGCGCTCCGTACCGTTGCAGTGTCTTAAAACCCCCAATCTTTCTGGAATTTCTGGGAGCTTTCTAAGAGATAAAGATTGGATTTCATTTTGCGAGCTTAAGTCAGATGGTA
This sequence comes from Lymnaea stagnalis, assembly GCA_964033795.1. NCBI lineage: Eukaryota > Metazoa > Mollusca > Gastropoda > Lymnaeidae > Lymnaea > Lymnaea stagnalis. Next base: position 49,519 of record CAXITT010000474.1, on the reverse strand, counting down.
CCGTCTGCGAGGTTTTCACCCAGATTTCTGCTTGTGACATTTCCAGATAATGTGGTTAAACCAACTTATGCGCTCATTATTATTTTTTTAAATTTTTTTTTTAAAGGAGCGTTTAAATAATGTTTTAGAATTTTTTAGTTTGAAATTTAGGCTGTTTTTCAAAGAAAAGTAGGACTGAGAGTTTGTTCTTCTTTTTTTTTTTTTTTTTTTTTTTTTTTTTTTTTTTTTTTATCTTTTTTTTTTTTTTTTTTTTTTTTTTTTTTTTTTTTTTTTTGTTGCATTTTTTTATTTCAATCCTTTTCTTTAAGTACCAGTGCATAAACCGAAATAGAATTGTTTTACACATGTATGCTTTGCCAGTTATGGTAAGAGGATATTACAACGCCATTCTTTCAAGACATAAAACAGCTATTCACGACAGTTTAAAAATATGATATTGGATATGTTTTTTTCCTGAAACTGTGAGACTCCATCATACGCGTGCAGGCCCACTTAAGCTCTGAGGACGATTATGGTTGACAATCACAGCAACGGCGTCTGGATAACAAGTAGCCACTCCTCACTTGGCTCGATCGCCAGTCGTCCCACGCGGTCAGACTCCCCCGCTTTTCCCGCCGGGTCTAACGATCGGTGGACGACCATTGACGGATTTCCTGGCCTTCCCACGACTTGTGACACTCACCAGTCCGCAGCGTCGCGCCGCGCCGACAGCCACCATCCGCCGTATGTTATGTAAGACAACAACCGCTGCTGGGTTGACGAGGCTCCCCACCGGACGCACCTCCACGGAAAACACCGGCCTAAGGTGTCGGGGCACTGTGAGTTGAGGGCCCGGGCACACGAAGTGTTTGATGCCCGTCTGTGTAGGCCTCTGTGCGCATGTCCATGGCACTGGTGATATACTGAGCCGAAAGCGCAGCGCTCAAAATGTGGACACGGCTACCATGGGCTCCCCATCAGCTGTGCTAACTTCTCACTCTCTAGGCCGTATGATTCTTGCCACTCTCCTGGTGTGGGCCTTCAGCTTGACCGGTTGCCTTGGGGAGTCGCCTCCCCGCGAACGCGCTGCAAGGGCACTGGACATTGCTGGTCGCCTGGGAGCCATGACGTACGATTCCAGCGTCACAGAAGGGGAGCCCATAGTTTCGGTGCAGTATGACGTAGACATGAGATCGGAGCTGACCGGTGGTCATCGGAACGGTCAGAGCGAAATAGACCGACGCTTAATAAAAATTGAACGACTCCTTGAAAATCTAGCAATGGTCAACCAACACCTTGGGGTGGACACCAAGACACTAGACCACAAACCTTACCTCAGTAGTCAATCAAGTAAGAAAGCTGCGCAGCCACCCGTGCCGCTCAATGAGGTTAGCGAACAGTATATTTTAAAAAAACTTACGGAAATGTATAACTTACATCAAGTTGGCTACACCCCAAATGTTGAAATACCTTATGAGAGCGTGGAGCCTGCAGGGTCGGAGCTGCCCTTTCAGGTTGTGGCGCGCATAGACTTAATTCTTTCTGCAGAGGAGAGAGTCCAGAGAATTCGACGGAAACAGTTTCGGCGGACACCTGCAGTGGATAGTTATAAGCGAGGGACGGATAGCTTTGCCTTTGATCTTGGTGAACACGACCAGGAGGATTTTAACGACATGGAGCGGGTCAGTGATAAACAAAGAGACCCGATGGTCGCGATGCAACTTTTGGACACTTCAAAGCGCAACGGTGATGCGACGAGCGTTCGTGTAGCTGCAGAGGCGACGACTCGTGGGGACTCAAACACCGCATTGCCTACTCTGTACGCAATGAGCGAACGCTTCGCACGCCAGAACACGTTACACGACCAGGGACCATCAGGTTCAGTCCATTTTCACATTGACGGTGCAGACGCACGGGATACAAGCCAGCACTCCTACCCCGACAGCTCCGGGTCAGATGATGTAGCTGACATTTCACCCGTTGCAGGGGACAGGGGGCTGGGGTTCCACGACCCGACCTCCCTGAAGTCACTGATTCACGGGACCGTGCAGAAAATGGAGGACAGGTTGAAGAAGAGACGGTGGCTGCGCGATTACGACGGTGGGGATCTCGTCAGTGATTCTCAAACGGGGACGAGCTTTTACGCTCGTGACGACACGGGCCCACGGAGCTCGCCATCAGCCACCTCAGACCAATACCTCAACGGGTTTGATGACGACGACGAAACCGATGACGTCCTGCACAAAATGTCCTATCGTAAGGACCAGGACGTCCCGGCCGCTGTTTTAAAAGCCGTCCTCACCGGATCTGTACCGACGGACCGAGAATTCTGGCAGAATCTCTCCAGCTATCTAGACTCTAAGCCCTACCTCAGCCGGAGCAGGAGAAACGCCGATGATTACATGAATCAGTTCAGACGAAAGATGCGCGCACGCCTGTCAATCACCTACGGCCACGTGATGCCGTGTGAGTACCAGGACCGGTATTACTGTATGAATGGCGGCACGTGCGTCTTTGTAGGCGCCCTGAAACTGAAAACTTGCAGGTAATTAATCTTGATTAGGATTGTGTCTATGTTGTGTCCATCTGTCAATGTCCTTCCAGCAGTGTCAGGGACGCTATGGGTGTGGAGAAATTGGTAGTTGGGGGGGGGGGGGGGGGGGTTAGTGCATGAACAGGGGCATTGCATGAGCTGTGAGTTCTTGATTATCGTATCTATTGTGTGATCAAGTAGTATGTGGGGAAACATGAGAAATCGCTATCTCCAATTACAAATAACTTACTTGATTAATGGAAAGTTTTAAGTTTTAAGATCTAAATCTCTAAATATGTTTTTTTTCCATTCAGTGAAGGACGTCCCACTAAATGCAAGTTTATTCATTTCCCTTGTTATATAAATTTGCCCTGTATTTCATCCTCACAAATTCAGTGCAACAGCCACTAGAGTATACTCGAATTACGCCATACATAAATTATGTGAAGGAGACTGTTGCCTGTACAGCAAGTAATTCTTGTCTCTCTCTCTATCTCTATTTCTCTCCTCTATGTCTTCCCTCTCTCTATTTCTCTCTTTACCCCTCATCTCTCTCTCTATCTCTATATATCTCCTATATATCTTCCTTCTCTCCATTTCTCTCTTTACCCCTCATCTCTGTCTCTCCTATATGTCTTCCCTCTCTCTATTTCTCTCTCTCCCCCTCATCTGTCTATATCTCTATCTCTTTCCTCTTTGTCTTACCTCTCTCTCCATTTCTCTCTCTCCCCCTCATTTCTCTATCGCTATCTTCCCCCTCTATGTTTTGCATCTCTCCATTTCTCTCTCTCACACTGTCATCTCTCTATCTCTTTCCTCTATGTCTTCCCTCTCTCCATTTCTCTTTCTCTCCACCTTACCTCTCTCTCTCTCTGTCTCTATCTCTCCTCTCTCTTTTCGTTCTTATCTTTATCCCAAGTAAACACACTCCAGACGTTAGTTGTTTCTTTTTCTTTCGTATCCAACACGTGACCCGTGTCCTAGGTAACACAAATGGTATTTATCAAGGCGGCCTGGCAGAACAACAACAAAAACAAACAAACAAGCAAACAAACAAACAAAACAACAACCGGTTAAGTCGTTATTCAAAACATTCTTTCCAACATCAAATACATTCTTTTCAACAACAAACACATTCTTTTCACCAACAAAACCTGTGTGAATTCCATTTGGATATGGCGTTAAGATTTTATCTGGGGACAAGCAATCCACAAAACACACGACAATTACAACTGGTCCCCAGCCTTCTCAGAAATAAACGACATTCCATTTATGTTTTATCAACAAACCGTGTGCATGGGATGACGAGTTGAACGCATATTTCGGTCTTGAATTTTGATTTCATGAGTTAATCATAAAGCCGGCGTTTCCGTCTCAAATATGATATGATGAGCTGATCATGAACCCGGCACTTCGATCTCAAATATGCTATGATGACTTGTAATATTATTATTGATATATAACTCTCGTCTGTTAGACACTTTTTTTTTTTACATTTGGTACGTTGATATCCATGATCCATGTCCCTTTAACTCTCAGTATGAGACCCTCTTGGGATGGGGTTGTATAAGTAAGCTGATTTTCTGGAATAAAGGAAAGCTATGCAATTTGTGTACACACTTTGATTTGATTGTGGATCTCTAGTTAGAGGTTGGGGCACTTCATTATTTTTATCATTATATTTTGACTGGTCGTGTATCCCCTTTGAAAGCGTTTTAAACAATATTGTGTGTCCCTACATCACAACTGAAGTGTTCCCGTGCTATTTTCTGTTTCCCTCTTTTCGTGTTAACTTCGTCTAAAGATTACTGTTTCATCACATCTCCTCCCCCCCCCTCCAACCATCCTCCCCCACCCTTCTCTCTCTCTCCTGATCACTTGTTCTGTTGTTGTTGTTGTTTTTTCTGGTTCAATGTTATCGGCTGTGTTCTTGAGATGATGTCAATCGGAGAAGTATCCTGAACTAAAATCTATATCCATATGAATGTTTTATATTATGTGTGCAGAAAAAATTTGCAGTAAAAAAAAATAGTCGCTTGGCCCGACGGCGTTGATGTCACAGAGAAACGCTACTCTTAGCGTGCGCAGAGATCTTGACTTTGATACAAGCTGAAATACGCTACTCTTAGCGCGCGCAGAGATCTTGACTTTGATACAAGCTGAAATACGCTACTCTTAGCGTGCGCAGAAATCTTGACTTTGATACAAGCTGAAATACGCTACTCTTAGCGTGCGCAGAGATCTTGACTTTGATACAAGCTGAAATACGCTACTCTTAGCGTGCGCAGAGATCTTGACTTTGATACAAGCTGAAATAATCTTGACTTTGATACAAGCTGAAATACGCTACTCTTAGCGTGCGCAGAGATCTTGACTTTGATACAAGCTGAAATACGCTACTCTTAGCGTGCGCAGAGATCTTGACTTTGATACAAGCTGAAATAAGCCACTCTTAGCGCGCGCAGAGATCTTGACTTTGATACAAGCTGAAATACGCTACTCTTAGCGTGCGCAGAGATCTTGACTTTGATACCAGCTGAAATACGCTACTCGTAGCGTGCGCAGAGATCTTGACTTTGATACAAGCTGAAATACGCTACTCTTAGCGTGCGCAGAGATCTTGACTTTGATACCAGCTGAAATACGCTACTCTTAGCGTGCGCAGAGATCTTTACTTTGATACCAGCTGAAATACGCTATTCTTAGCGTGCGCAGAGATCTTGACTTTTATACCAGCTGAAATACGCTACTCTTAGCGCGCGCAGAGATCTTGACTTTGATACAAGCTGAAATACGCTACTCTTAGCGTGCGCAGAGATCTTGACTTTGATACCAGCTGAAATACGCTACTCTTAGCGTGCGTAGAGATCTTGACTTTGATACCAGCTGAAATACGCTACTCTTAGCGTGCGCAGAGATCTTGACTTTGATACAAGCTGAAATTAACCCTTTCAGAACGCTTACCAAAAGTAAACTAGGGGTAAATTAAATTCTTTTAAAATGGGGCAACCGTAACAGGGTATGATGAGACAACCGATTTAACGCGTTGAATGACGCACCCGTGAGTGGTTTGAGTTCAGCTCCACCGGAAGTAGTGTTGTAAGATCAGACTTTTGTTTCCATTCCAGACGTGTCATTTTTCTCGGGCGCAACAAAAGAAGAGAAAAGAAGGTATGTTTGGAGTTCGGCAAGAGGGAGTTGTTTAGAGTTTGTACCTAGTTTAAATGGGACCAAGTATGCCGATCAGATTAGATTTCGTCAATGGAGATTTTATTCTTTTTATTTTTCGAACGTTTTAAAAAAATAAGATAACATTAGGAATGAAATTAAATCCATTGCTCTTTCGTTTAATCAGTGGTGCTCCAACGATTTTTAAAATATTTCTCTTCGTCTGCACTTAATGTTTTAATCTAGACTATATTTTACAGCTTAATATTGACAGAAAAATGGGGTATAAACGTATGATGTTGACAGAAACATGTGGTAAAAAGGTTTGACGTTGATAGACACATGTGGTAAAAAGGTTTGACGTTGACAGAAACATGTGGTAAAAAGATTTGACGTTGATAGACACATGTGGTAAAAAGGTTTGACGTTGACAGATACATGTGGTAAAAAGGTTTGACGTTGACAGATACATGTGGTAAAAAGGTTTGACGTTGACAGAAACATGTGGTAAAAAGGTTTGACGTTGACAGAAACATGTGGTAAAAAGGTTTGACGTTGACAGAAACATGTGGTAAAACGGTTTGACGTTGACAGAAACATGTGGTAAAACGGTTTGACGTTGACAGAAACATGTGGTAAAAAGGTTTGACGTTGACAGAAACATGTTGTATAAATAACTTAAGAATTGGATAATAAAAGGTCATTTTCTTCCTTCCCATTGATCAACTTTGTGGTAGGAACTACTTTGAAAAATGTTGTTGTTTTTTTCCTTCCTCTGCCAGGAGAATATGTGTTGAAAAGTTGAGTCCATTTGTCAATCAAGGTTTATCAATCTTCCTGAGTACACGATAAATCAGCTCAAATCAAGTCGTTTTTATTTTTCAATTGTTTTTATTTTTTTAATAAATATTTTGTTTTCTTGTTTCTGTTACAATGTTCATTCAAGCCACGTATAAGACTACCACTCAATAAACGTTTATATAATAATCATCGCTTAAATCAACGGTTCTCAACCTGTGGGTCGCGACCCCTTTGGAGCTCGCACGACCCTTTTCCAGGGGTCGCCTAAGATCAACTGAAGCACATATGCTCTACAGTTATGGAGCAGACACGAAAATAATTTGTGGCTGGCGGTCGCCACAACATTAGGAGCTCTATTAAAGGGTCGCGGCATAAGGAAGGTTGAGGACCACTGGCTTAAATGAAACCCTAATGTCCACGCGATGACATTGGTATAACAATCAGTTATTGGCCTGTTCGTCTTAATATCCGCGGATTCAATAATAAGGAATGAGACGATATCATATGATTAGTATAGCGTTTGTCTCATTGTGTTCCATGTTAACTGGCTGTTGTTGTCATTTTCACAAAGGGAAATCTTCGTCTATCACTTTAGTATTTGTGAGATGTGGGGTGGGGGGGGGGGGCAATGTCTTAGCATGACGTAAACAATTCTCCACAGAATCGTGTTGATCCCTTTGAAAATATTCCAGCGATACCCTTTAGCCTTTGGCATAGTCCTGTATTTACCTCGATAGAAATGTGTAACTCTGGTTACACACTGCCACTAACGTCTCCTGATGATACACATACAAGTCGGCTGGTCCTGGCATACACCTTCCTTGCCCGGGTGGGGGGGGTCTAAAAACAACATAAACCTAATGTTGATAGCTTCTTGTATTAAATGTGGGGCTGAGGTGGTAAAAGCTACCTGTAGTCTCGTGACCTCTGTAATCGGGTTTTTCCAGTGAAATGTTGGATCAGAGAGTCACTGTGATGAACAGTTCCTCGAAAAACATGAATAAGACTGTGTTACTAACAAAGCATATACACCGCTCACTTGTTGGGAACCTGTTGCTTAAAGTCGATCAAAGAAACATTATCCTCCTTATTCCTCCAAGACGTACTTCATGTGATCCCCATCAGATTAGATTCCACCTAACACCAGGAGGTTCAATTGAAAAAAATAAATAAATAAATTTGTGCTTGTTAACTCGTATGAGCTCTTAGTGAGTGAGAACCCTTGCGGTCAGCTGGTAGTTGAATCGGGGGGGGGGGGGGGGGACCGCCCAACTTGTATT
>CAXITT010000474.1:25786-37589 GCA_964033795.1 Lymnaea stagnalis | reverse complement strand
ACTGGCTGGCTGGCTGGGTGACTGGCTGGCTGGCTGGGTGACTGGCTGGCTGGGTGGGTTACTGGCTGGCTGGCTGGGTTACTGGCTGGCTGGGTGGGTGACTGATTGGCTGGCTGGGTGACTGGCTGGCTATTTGGCTGGGTGACCAGCTGGCTGGCTGGCAACACATTCTAGTCAATATTCAGTCCACCCCAACCTTACAAAATCAGTTGTTCCTTATTTTTTAAAGGAAGGATAAAATAAAATTCCCCATAACTGCGCTAAAGGAGATTTTTTTTTTTACTTTTAATATCGCAAGTGCGTTTGGTGCGTCATATTTTATTTATGTTTTCTTAAATAGTTGGTGAAATAAATCTGCGATGTATAAGAGGGTGGGACATTAGAACTATCAAGATAGATCCCAGGCGTAAAAGAATGTCTGCTTGTTACTCATCGCGGTGGGGAAAGGGTGGGGGGGGGGGGACACAAACACACTATTGGGGATTCCTATAAAGTGCGCTACTTGTATGCGTGTCAAATTTCATCCTCCCCCCCCCCACCCCACCCCATTTACTCAATAGTAAACTTAATAAAGGATTCATACTAAAACTTTGTTTTTCTGGGCTGTTTAATTTACATTGTTATCACGTAAACAATTACAGCTTCGAATTAAGTGTCCCGACACAAATAACGATATGGTAATCGTCGTCAAGTTTGTGTCACATTATCCACGTCAAGTTTGTGTCACATTATCCACGTCAAGTTAGTGTCACATTATCCACGTCAAGTTAGTGTCACATTATCCACGTCAAGTTTGTGCCACATTATCCACGTCAAGTTTGTGCCACATTATCCACGTCAAGTTTGTGCCACATTATCCACGTCAAGTTTGTGTCACATTATCCACGTCAAATTTGTGGCACATTATCCACGTCAAGTTTGTGTCACATTATCCACGTCAAGTTTGTATCACATTATCCACGTCAACTTTGTGTCACATTATCCACGTCAAGTTTGTGGCACATTATCCACGTCAAGTTTGTATCACATTATCCACGTCAACTTTGTGTCATATTATCCACGTCAAGTTTGTGCCACATTATCCACGTCAAGTTTGTGCCACATTATCCACGTCAAGTGTGTGGCACATTATCCACGTCAAGTTTGTGTCATATTATCCACGTCAACTTTGTGTCACATTATCCACGTCAACTTTGTGGCACATTATCCACGTCAAGTTTGTGCCACATTATCCACGTCACGTGTGTGTCTTATTATCCACGTCAAGTTAGTGTCACATTATGCACGTCAACTTTGTGGCACATTATCCACGTCAAGTTTGTATCACATTATCCACGTCAAGTTTGTGTCACATTATCCACGTCAAGTTAGTGTCACATTATCCACGCGAAGTTAGTGTCACAATATCCACGTCAACTTTGTCTCACATTATCCACGTCAAGTTTGTGGCACATTATCCACGTCAAGTTTGTATCACACTATCCACGTCAACTTTGTGTCATATTATCCACGTCAAGTTTGTGGCACATTATCCACGTCAAGTTTGTATCACATTATCCACGTCAACTGTGTGGCACATTATCCACGTCAAGTGCGTGGCACATTATCCACGTCAAGTTAGTGCCACAATATCCACGTAAAGTTTGTGTCACATTATCCACGTAAAGTTTGTGTCACATTATCCACGTCAAGTTTGTGTCACATTATCCACGTCATGTTTGTGCCACATTATCCACGTCAAGTTTGTGCCACATTATCAACGTCAAGTTTGTGCCACATTATCCACGTCAAGTTTGTGTCACATTATCCACGTCAAGTTTGTGCCACATTATCCACGTCAAGTTTGTGTCACATTATCCACGTCAAGTTTGTGCCACATTATCCACGTCAAGTTTGTGGCACATTATCCACGTCAAGTTTGTGCCACATTATCCACGTCAAGTTTGTGTCACATATCCACGTCAACTTTGTGTCACATTATCCACGTCAAGTTTGTGGCACATTATCCACATCAAGTTTGTGGCACATTTTCCACGCCAAGTTTGTGTCACATTATCCACGTCAAGTTTGTGTCACATTATCCACGACAAGTGTGCGCCACATTTTGCACGTCAACTTTGCGGCGAATTATCCACGTCAAATTTGTGTCACATTATCCACATCAACTTTGTGTCACATTATCCACGTCAAGTGTGCGCCACATTATCCACGTCAAGGGTGTTCCACATTATCCACGTCAAGTGTGGGCCACATTATCCACGTCAAGTGTGCGCCAAATTATCCACGACAAGGGTGTTCCACATTATCAATGAAAAGCAAAAAGAATACTTTTAATTTGATTATTCCTATAACTTTACGCTACGCTGGGCAGGGCTCTTAGAAAGAATGCCAAAATGACGGAGGAGTGAAGAGGGCGCACCACTAAAACCCCAGAGGAAAAAAGGCTCAAAGGCAGACCTAGGCTTAGATGAATGGATGATGTGGAAAAAGATCTACAGCAGCTTGTTATCCAAGCATTGAAAGGAAAAGTATTAGTTAGGTCTGAGTGGAAGAAAGTTAGTGAGGCAGACCAAAGTCCTACGTGGGCTGTGGCGCCACAGGGATGACGGGATGGATAGATCCTTACACTTACTTCACGTTTGACCAATGTTTGCAAAATAACACGTTGGAGAAGAGGAGGGTTGGGGTGGAGATAGCAAAAAGTTCTTAAATTAAATATTTCAGGTGTGAGGACCAGTAATTTCTATTATTTTATTTAGAGCCGGCATCGATATCCAGGATTTTATCGACCGATTACTTGGCTCGCGGTTCATTAGCCAGGTCTTGAGGTATCGCACTAAGCCCAGATGGTGGGGTTTTTTTTTTCCTCCTCAGCTCCTTGCCGACCTGGCTTAGCGGACAGCCACTCTTATGTTTCACGGCTTTACATGTGTGGGTGTGTTTGGGGAAACCATCCAGGATTAAGAGCAGGGTTTCGGAGGGTCGGGATACGGCTAGGCTCTTATGGCGTGAGGTCAAGCAGGTCTCCCGTTGTGAAATATAAAACACAGACGAAACACAAGTTGGACCGGCGATTACTGGAAGTTTACAGGCCGAGGCTCACACAAACATACAGACACGCAAGCACAACACACTCAATCACGCACTTGTTTAAGCTTGTACAAAAAAAAGAAAATCAAGTTCCGGGCTTCTTACAACGTCACGTCTACTTCCAATTATATTGGCTTTGAAACTTTTCATAATTTTCTTGCAAATCTCGAACAACTCTACTGGGTTATTTACAGTTGTTAAAAAAGTAAGTTTCTGATTTGAAAGCCTTTACCTGTACCAAAAACTCTGGAAATGTATTTCGTCTATCCAGCACAAAAAGGTGCGCGGGAAAGAAAATTTAAAAAAAGCCTGTCTCACACGTTCACTGAAAGAAAACGGGTTAATACGGTGCCAAAGACACTCGCTGATTGCGGTCTATTTCCAGCTTACGTAATTATTTCTTCGCGCCATTTACATCTTTTAACCGGTGCGCGGAGTGTGATCACATGGAGGTGGGTGAGGAGAGCACCGCGACATGCACTTTTAGAGAGAGGGCCATTATGTATCTGTGAGTTTCAGCTCAACAGGATCATGTACCGGGCGGCGGGCGCGCTCAGAAGTCTGTATAGCGTCCACTCAGCACGATGTATCCAGCATCAACCTACAGAAAACATCAACACACAAGCAACAACAATGTACATCCTGCATCAACATCATCAGCATCGCCACGAGGCGGGCATCAACCTACAACAACATCAACATACATCCGACAAACAATGAACATCCTACATCAACATCAACCAGCATCACCAATCAGCTGGCATCAACCTAAAACAACATTACAATACATCCAACAACAATGTACATCCTACATCAACATCAACCAGCATCACCAATCATCTGGCATCAACCTAAAACAACATTAAAATACACCCAACAACAATGTACATCCTACATCAACATCAACCAGCATCGCCACGCAGCTAACATCGACCTACAACATCAAGATACAAAAGCCCTTTATTTTGGCGATTCGGTGGGGGAGTTATGGATATATTATACTTCTTGACATAGAATGTCTTCGATAGAAACGTTCATTCGCCATTTTCTGGTCGGGAAAGATGCCGAACTTTAATGATTATCATTGCGGTCTCAATATCTCAGTGTTTCTGTGTCTCAATGTCTCAATGCCTCAATGTCTCCATGGCTCAGTATCTCAATATCTAAATGTCTCAGTATCTCAATTTCTCAATGTCTGCATGGCTCAATATCTCAATGTCTCAGTGTCTCAATGTCTCAGTATCTCAATGTATCAGTGTCTCAATGTCTCAGTGTCTCCATGGCTCAGTATCTCAATTCTCAGTGTCTCTATGTCTCAGTGTCTCAATGTCTCAGTGTCTCCATGGCTCAGTATTTCAATGTCTCAGTGTCTCAATGTCTCAGTGTCTCAGAGTCTCAATGTCTCAGTGTCTCAATGTCTCAGTGTCTGAATGTCTCAAAGTCTCAGTGTCTTAATGTCTCAGTGTCTGAATGTCTCAATGTCTCAGTGTCTTAATCTCTCAGTGTCTGAATGTCTCAAGGCCTCAGTGTCTCAATGTCTCAATGCCCTGTACTTCAGTTTGAATCCACGAAAGATAAGAACACAATCTTTGCAATTTTCGGCTTTTCATGATTTCCCAGCGCTGGGAGCATTCGTTTAGAGCAGGTCGTCAACCTGTGTGTTGTACCCCTTTGGGAGGCGAACGACCCCTGCACAAGGGTCGCCTAAGACCATCATCGGAAACACATATTTATGAAGCAGCAACGAAAATAATTATATATTTGGGGTCGCCACAACAGGAGAAACTATATTAAAGGGTCGTGGCATTATTAAGACTGAGAACCACTGGTTTAGAGAGTTTAATTTTATTTTGTTACCCACACACCTTTTTTGTTTCCCCCACAGAAAATTTTGTGATAAGACCTGGAAAATTATTATGAATGGTTGGCTGCCTTTTTTTTCATCCCTTACTTTTATAAAACTAGGTCAGAACAAGGTCTGACCACACCCGCTTTTCTTAGACATCTGTTATGAGAGATTTTATTCTATACCTAGGTGGTAACACTGATGTAGGAGAAAAGTGGCAGACGGATCTGATTCAAGATCTCCTTTTAAAAAAAAAACAAAAAACATTCAATGAAAAATGAGGACTGACCTCACAAGATCCGTTTGTTCAAGTATGTTGAAACAAATATGCTTTTCTTTTCTATCAAATCCATTTGATTCCACGAAGGCCCTTGTAAATATATTTCAGTTTTACGCGTCACACACTCCAGATAATATTGTAGAGATTTGGTTCAAGACGTGTGAAAACAAAACACCATTTAGAGCGAAATCGGTTGGACCTGAGTAGCAATAGATAAAAAAAAATAATGCGTACTATTTGTGTGTGACTAAAAGCCTCTCTCCTTAACAACACAATTTTGATTTGTTTTGTTGCGAAGGAAGATTTTTCGGCAAAATCCTCAATTTTATGCTGTCTTGATATCAAGTATTCAACCTATCTATTTCTAAATAAGTATATATCTATAATGTAGGTCGTAGATCCTTGGTTTATGGCATGAGCTGACGGTAACCATTACTTTGTAAAATAACACTTTGTTTGTCAGGATATTTAAAGGCAGCGATAAATCACATCCACGGCGTTCTGTTTTGTGAAAAGCAAATGAGGGAGTTAACAGTCGAAGGCCACTTGAACATTCGAGACATGACGGTATGTTAAGTGAGTCGCGGTTTGCGCATAAATTGAGTCTCGCCGAAGTGGAGGATGCTGGTGGACAGGTGGTCGGCAATTTACGGCCTACTTGTGTGTGTCACTCAACATCACTGTCGCACTTCGTGGTGTACTTCAAATAAATCACGTGACGGGTATGCAAAAAAAAAAAAAAAAAAAATTTTGGTCAGAGATGTCTTAAATATTTTCATTTGTTCCTGGTCTACGAACCATACTCTGAAATATGTGGACTCCTGGTCTACGAACCATACTCTGAAATATGTGGACTCCTGGTCTACGAACCATACTCTGAAATATGTGGACTCCTGGTCTACGAACCATACTCTGAAATATGTGGACTCCTGGTCTACGAACCATACTCTGAAATATGTGGACTCCTGGTCTACGAACCATACTCTGAAATATGTGGACTCCTGGTCTACGAACCATATTCTGAAATATGTGGACTCCTGGTCTACGAACCATACTCTGAAATATTTGGACTCCTGGTCTACGAACCATACTCTGAAATATTTGGACTCCTGGTCTACGAAAAATACTCAAGACATATTTGGACTCTTCATCTGTGAATCTTACTCAGAAATAGCTGGACTCCTGGTCTGCGAAACTTACTCCGGGATAAGTCGTTAGGATGTATTTAAATTAAACTAAAATCGATTATAGAAAATTATTTTTTTTTAAATTTTACTCCGACTCGAAGCAATGTCATACTTTAACATGTGACTGTATAGAGCAGAAAGTAGCCAGCGATAGAGCAGAAAGTAGCCAGAGATAGAGCAGAAAGTAGCCAGCGATAGAGCAGAAAGTAGCCAGCGATAGAGCAGAAAGTAGCCAGCGATAGAGCAAAAAATAGCCAGCGATAGAGCAGAAAGTAGCCAGCGATAGAGCAGAAGAAGAAAAAGAGTTCATCATTAGCCTTAGCAAATAATGTTTTTTTAAAGCACAAAACTTCTTTGACATTTTTTTGCTGAATGCTATAAGTGTGTACTGAGATGAAGATTTTTAAGGATGAGTAGAAATGACGGCAAGCCCAACCAGCACCAAGTCGACAGCGGCGGATTGCTCATTGAGACACATGTTTGATAACATTAAATTGCGGGGATACATTTTGGTGCGTACCGGAAATTAGTTTTTCAGCATTGTACACTTGATCTGAGATCTACAGAAGCGATGCCAGTGAAAATGTGTGTGTCACTTCACCTGGTTGTGTTTATACACATTCTTTATTTTTAGTTGTAACTCCATAGTAATGTATTTTTTATTTAAACTACCGGTATTTATTTGTTTTTGAGTACTTCATTGAAAAAAAAATTATTTTTTTTTTTAATTGGTCCAAAAAAAAATACGTCTATCATCCTGACGTCATCGAAAGACACGGGCCTTTCAACCTTCGGCCTTTGATGGCTACCGCTATAGTTCGCCTTTTTTTGTTTTGCGTCGCTGGATTTTTTTTTTCTCTCCATATTTTTTAAACTAACATTTATTAAGAAAATAGGGAAGAATAATGACTTTGGAATCATGACGCCTCTAGAAGCACGGAGCCCCCAGAAGCATGATGCCTCTAGAAGTATAATGGCCCTAGAACCATGAAGCACTAGAAGCACGATACATCCAGAAGCATGATGAACCCTAGAAGAATAGTGTCCCTAGAGGCGCGCACCCCTGGGCAAGTGCACAGTATGCCCAAGTTGCACAGTATGCCCAAGTGCACAGTATGCCCAAGTTGCACAGTGTGCCCATGCCTTAAACGGAACAGCTTTAAGTAATATAAAATTACAACGCCCACCAAACAACCTCCAACAGGCCCGTTCTTAGGCAGACGCTGACTACGCATCCGCATAGGACCCCGAACGTGAGGGGGGCCCCAAACGTGAGGCGCCCTCGATTCCCCCGTTTTTTTTTTGTTTTTTTTTGTTAACTGGCACTGCAGCCGTCTGTGTCACTCACGTTACCTTCCTCATCCTGAAATGTATCATTCTGAGTTGCATTCGGGCCCCACTACCACCTGCATGTCCTTATATTTCAGAAGTACACATTTTCTTTAGCGGCGGAATTATCAATATGGTTAGTGGTTACACGCGAGCAAAGAGGAAACATTGATGAAGGCAGAATGGAGGTGCCGCAGTGATTGTGGTGTTTTCTCCTCAGCTCTAGGGAGCTCCACCCCCGGAGCCCCCTTCCGGAGCCCCCAACCATGCTTAGGGCCCCTATACTCCTAAGAACGGCTCTGCCTCCAAGCAGTTCATCTGATGCTATAAATTAATACAAGCCCACCCAACTCTCTCGAAGTATCCCCATGAAATGCTATAAATAGCCCTAAACCCACCGTACAATCTATAAGTCTTACCCCCTGAGCTATAAATAGCCTTGAGTTTGACTAAAGTGGTGGCTGTCGAGCCCATGGTAATCCCGTTCCCGTTCGTGTCTGATCTACGACCAACTTGTAGTCTGGAATGGCTTCAACCGAGAACTACGTACACATATCTGGCTCCAATTTGGCCCAGGAACTACTGCCAGGTATTTCATGTGAATTATGAGGCAGACCTATCTGGGTAACAAACACACAAATAAACATGAAATCGTGGGACTTTCAACACAAATTTGTTATTTTCCCCGTAAAGGCCTTGATTTATTCGTGTAGGTTGAACAATAACCATACCCATAGGCGCCCGCAGAAAACTTTCTAGGGGGGGGGGGGGGGGGGAAAAAATATTTAGTAATGTTTTAATGTAGTTTTAATTTACTGTAGCATATTTGTATGGTGAACGAACGGACAGGACATCATCTTAGTTACTTTCTCTTTGTTTTCTCTTTACTTTAATACATTTTTTGTCTTTTTTTTTCTTAAAATTTTGTTTTCTGGGGGGGGGGGGGAGGGGGAAAAAATATTTAGTAATGTTTTAATGTAGTTTTAATTTACTGTAGCATATTTGTATGGTGAACGAACGGACAGGACATCAGCTTAGTTACTTTCTCTTTGTTTTCTCTTTACTTTAATACATTTTTTGTCTATTTTTGTCTAAAAATTTTGTATCCAATCAATCGGGGGGGGGGGCAAGTGCCCCCTTTCCCCCCCCCTGTGGGCGCCCATGACCATACCATTCAAAAATATTAAGTTGTGCTTTTTTTTTTAATGACCTGTATGAATAAAGATTTGAAGATACAGTTGGGAATTATCGTGTAGGCACTGGTGTTCACCGCGCCCTTTTAAAAAAAGGATTAACACTCCAATTTAGACATTTTTTTTCTTAGCCAGTTTGAGATCCCTTGCATTTCTCAAACCAGAGACTTGAGGCTTTCTATCCATTTCCAAACCGAACTAACCACACACACACAAAACGTACACCCCTCTCCATATGCATCGAATTATTATTATTTTTTTTTTTCTTAACAAAGACTGCGGACATTGGGTTAATACAATGACGTTTGCGCTTGGAGTGCGCCGACTGGTGTCAGCATTACCACACTTCTCGGGGGTTGTCTTCCATAAAATGTGAGCTGGCTCCCGCGTGCAGGCGATTCTCGTGTACCACATGTCTAGACAATTTGACTTACGTTTTTTTTTTTCTCCAAGAAATTCTTATCACACTACTGTCCCCCCCCCCAACCGACCACAAAAAAAAAAATTAAAAAAAATGTGAAAATAACTTCTTGTTTCGGACTCCCCCGTGAATTTACAACCCAGGTTTATAAAGCATGCTCCAGACGTGTTAGACAGATTTACAGAAACTTTCCAGTGTGATGTCATATAAATGCTACACAATAAAATATCATATAATACTAACCAATTCCATATGATACATGTAATATACAATACAATACAATAAATATCAAACAAACTCAATTATTTTCTCCTACATTTTCATTTTGTTTGCTGATATACCTTTGTCCTTTGACCTTTGTCCTTTGTCCGTTATTCAAATTTTCACCTACATTGCTACCAGTAGTCATTATTTCAATTGCCTTCAAGTTACACTACTTTAACATTCTTCGTAGTACTTTTCTTACAGTTATGATTATTTTTTAGGGTCCCGGAACTAACTGTGTCCTAGATTCCCCCCCCCCCCCCCCCCCACTACCCCCCCCCGGGGGTCGTCGTGCTGGGGCATCCCTTGTCGTGTAAGCACTTTACAGACAATGTTGCCGTTCTCTCGTACACAGCGGCGCTTCGGTTAGTGAACGCTGCTCAGTTTACGATCTCGTTTATATTTGGCATCCCCCAAGAGTAATGTGCCAGTTTATACAATTTATACATACCATCTCCCGCCCCTCCTGGGACCCCTCCCCCCCCTCCTCCGCCCCTTACATCGTTTGAATACATCCCGGAGAACACCCAAGTGGGTGAGACGCAGAGTCTAAGACCGCTGTTAAATTGCCGAGACATTGCATGTTTCCAGAGATGCTTTACGTCAGTACGGTGGGGTAAGCTGATTCATTATGAGAGTGGTTCCCAAACGGTTTGACAGGGGCAGCCGCCTAATGAAGTCAGACAGTTTCACAGGGTGCATAAATCTTTTCACACCTCCAGGAAAAAAAAAAAAGTACTCTCCTCTTGCCTTGCCAGGTGTACTTAGACGTCCATTTTTTAAGACGAATGTGCCTATCCATTCCCTGTCGCAATCATTTCTGCCTATCCATTCCCTTTCACAATCATTTCTGCCTATCCATTCCCTTTCACAATCATTTCTGCATATTTACTGCCTGTCGCAATCATTTCTGCATATTTACTTCCTGTCGCAATCATTGCTGCCTATCCATTCCCTTTCACAATCATTTCTGCATATTTACTGCCTGTCGCAATCATTTCTGCATATTTACTTCCTGTCGCAATCATTGCTGCCTATCCACTTCCTTTCACAATCATTGCTGCATATTTACTTCCTGTCGCAATCATTGCTGCCTCTCCACTTCCTTTCACAAAAATTTCTGCATATTTACTTCCTGTCGCAATCATTGCTGCCTATCCACTTCCTTTCACAAACATTTCTGCATATTTACTTCCTGTCGCAATCATTGCTGCCTATCCATTCCCTTTCACAATCATTTCTGCATATTTACTGCCTGTCGCAATCATTTCTGCATATTTACTTCCTGTCGCAATCATTGCTGCCTATCCACTTCCTTTCACAATCATTGCTGCATATTTACTTCCTGTCGCAATCATTGCTGCCTATCCACTTCCTTTCACAATCATTTCTGCATATTTACTTCCTGTCGCAATCATTGCTGCCTATCCACTTCCTTTCACAAACATTTCTGCATATTTACTTCCTGTCGCAATCATTGCTGTCTATCCGCTTCCTGTCACAATCATTGCTGCCTTTTTACTTCATGTTAGAATCATTGCTGTGTAATACTTCCTGTGACAACCATTGCTACCCATTTACATCCTGTCACAATAATGGTTACCCATTCACTCCCTGTCACACTCATTGCTGTTTATTTACTTCCTGTCACACTCATTGCTGCCTGTTCACTTCATGTCATAACCATTGCTACCTATTTACTTCCTGTCACAATCATTGCTACCTATTTACTTCCTGTCATAGTCATTGCTACCTATTTACTTCCTGTCATAACCATTGCTACCTACCTACTTCCTGTCACAATCATGGCTACCTATTTACTTCCTGTCATAACCATTGCTACCTACCTACTTCCTGTCACAATTATTGCTACCTATTTACTTCCTGTCATAACCATTGCTAACTTCCTACTTCCTGTCACAATCATGGTTGCCCGTCCACTACCTGTCACGATCATTGCTGTTTATTTACTTCCTGATACAAATCATGGCTGTCCATCTACTTCCTATCACAGTCATGGCTGCCCATCCACTTCCTTTCACAATTATGACTCCCTATCCACTTCCTATCACAATCATGATTGTCTATCTACTTCCTGTCATAGACATGCTCACATATGCAGCTATATTCACTGTAGCAAGTAATACATTAGTATTCACGCTGTAAAATATTGGGGGAAACAAAACGGGGGGG
>CAXITT010000474.1:2500-19856 GCA_964033795.1 Lymnaea stagnalis | reverse complement strand
TTTTTTTTTCATTTTTAATTGAGGCACACAAGCTTTTTGTTTGAGAACCATTGTCAAAAACCTAACAACCTATACACTTCCTTTGACAACGGTGATTTCCTTTTCCATCTAATGGGTAGCAGGCAGACAGCTAACAGAGCGTTGTTGACCTAATACCATGGAGAAGATTTGGGTTAGGGCGCGGGGGGGGGGTTCAAAGTGGGTGGGCCACCGGTTGCCACAGGTGGGTAAGTGGTACTGTACTGTAGGTAAGTAGTAGTTTGGGGTTCGATGACCCGAAGAAGAAAGCCCCAAAAATGAAACAGGATGCCAGACCAGTGATAAAAAATATGGGGCAATCGCTAGAGAGTTATCCGGATAACCGTATAGGTGGATACCAAGTTACTGGTGAGTTACCTGGACAACCTTATAGGTGGACACCAAGTTACTGGTGAGTTACCTGGACAACCTTATAGGTGGACACCAAGTTACTGGTGATTTTTACCTGGATAACCTTATAGGTGGACACCAAGTTACTGGTGAGTTACCTGGATAACCTCAAAGGTGGATACCACATTTATTTCCAAAGGTATTTTTTTCCTTGGAGTTCAGGAAACGTACGCCTGGACTTGATGGTAAACATGTATACACATTGGTATGTCAGTAGAGTTGAATGAGCTCGAGAGGTTAGTTGTCATTTGACAACGTGGCAAAGTTCAATGAGGACATGAATATCCTTGGGGTTGTTTTTTTTTTAAATCCCGAACAAAATGTCGTTTTGATGTTCATAAAGAAAATGGCGGTGGTAGTTAAATGTCTTGTTGCAAGAATGTAATTGAGACAACAGAAGTGTCAGAAAATAAATAATAATTGCATGCAGTACATCTACGAGCGCCATTTTTTTTTTCATGAAAAAAAAAGACGTTTCGATTGCCCTATTGGCCTTCTTTCCCCTCCCCCCCCCCACCCCTCACTTTCGTAACTTGGTCCCACACACCACTGTAGTACCGCCAAGTGCTCTGTTTGTGTGGGAAATGAGTCCACTTTCCTGATTTGTTTGGCGCAAGTCTCAGGTGAATGCTCTGCAAACTCACGGTATTGTTCCAACTATCGGAAACACAGGTGGGACTGACACTTCCTTCGGGGAATTCCACCGTTACCTACCCGATGTTATGTGATTGTGAGCCGTCCCAGGCAGAGATACTCTCCCGCGTGGGGGGTGGGGTGGGGTAGCTAGCAGAGGGACCAGGAAATGAACGAGCCACCTGGGGATTTATTTCCAGTGTCGCCCCGCCGTTACGAGATCAAGTAGAGATACGTGGTACCAGATGGGTTCTTTAACTTAAGGAATGTCTACAAATCTACGTCATTGAACATCCGACCAGTTTCGTTTATCCACAATAAGCTATTATTGACCGCCGTAAACGGTTCTCTTCCTGGAGGTTTCGCTGCCCAATTGTGTGCTGATTGTCCGGTTTCTATATAAATGTATACACTGCTGAAATCTGAAACAGTATGCGATGGGTCTATTTCTTAACGACGCCGGTTTTAAGCCTTTTTTTTTCAGCTTAAGAGATTCAGGATAAGTGTGTAGAGGCCAGCGTGAGTAGCCAAGAGAAGTATTCATTTGGCTTCGCCACTTAACGTGTTGGAGAGACTTTAATAGATCGCCGTTTGGCTTACTTGCACGGAAAGGCCAGCTGCCGAGACGTTTTTATGGAGTACACACACACAAAAATCATTATGTGGCTGGAAATAGCGGTCCGTTGAGAGCGTTGAGAAATCTTGACCCGTCCTGCATTACTCCAATGGAGAGCTAACATACAGTTGTAAGATGACTGAGTGGCGGTTCTTAAACCGTGGTAAACAATCGATGTAAATCGTACAATTTTTGAGGCAATGGCTCTCAAACGTGTTTGTTTCATTCGCATTAGGGGCAGTCTAGTGGCGCATATGAAAGTAGATCTATTTCTTTTTAGTTTGGAAGAAAAATTTTTTTTTTTTTTAAATTTTTTTTTTTTAAGTTTAAAAAAAAAAAAAAAGCTATTTTAAACCAATTCACGGGATTTTCCTTCGCGCGTAACTTACCTGAGGCGAAAGGAACCATTTTAGCATCGACAGTCGACTGTAGGAGCCATCAAGAAAATAAATCCAAGAACCTTTGTGTTAAGTAGATTGATACTGCGTAGAAGAACGCTAAGTTAGATGTCTAAAACAATCAAACACGTAGGCGGACAATCAAAGATTTCTTCTAAAGGCTCTCGAAACGTTTCCACTTCATCGAGACTTCTTCGAGTATTTTTATCACTGTCGTGGGCGTTTCTGAAAAACGGTTTTGTGGGCGTATTAGTGGGCCATTTTTTAAAATCCCATATAGGTTTTTCGCCCGAGGGCCCATGCTTAATTTTTGAGACGTTACAAAAAAAAAATCCTTTATGACAGCAATGCCGTTATTATTTCTAAACATGGTTTCAAAACTGCCGATATGTTCACAGAGATAGGAGTCCCCATTCCGGTGGGTTCTTCCTGCAATCAAAAAACAGAGATCAAAACAATGCCAGAAACATTGGGTCCTTGGTAAATTATTCTATAAATAGCCATCCCTTATTTTAGAAGTTGTTTCGTGAGACGTAAAGTTCATCGGAAATAGGGCATTTATCATGTTTGGGGTTATGGGGGGGGGGGAGAGAGGAAGGGGGGTTGTGGGGGGAGATGTCGTTGTCATGTGATGTTTCACCCAAACATGATTTGCTTCGATAAATTCGTACGCTTGGATAAACATCAAAGAAATTTCTTTTCCATGTGTTCGAATGAATATTTTACCAAGCTCGTAAAAAAAAAAAAATGACAACTGAACATCCTACAATTTGTGTTCAACTCCATCTGAGCCATGCAAACAATTATCTCCAAATTACACAAAACGCTATGTAAAACTACCAGCGACTTGTCGAAAGGATTGTTCGGTGCACACACGAATTGAGGTCTTCACTCGTGAACGGACGTTGCTGGGTTTTTAAATTATTGCATTTTGGTAAATTACAAGGTTTAGTGTCGTTCTTAATTTTTAAAAAAAAAATATTTCTTTAAGATTCGAACAAAGTTGTTTGATTCTTTTTTTTTTTTATTTCTTGTGTTCAGCTTTCGAAGGAAGAAAACAAAAATTATATTAAAGTATTCTCATTTCAAAACTGTCAATTTCTTCAACTTGAACTTTTAGAAATTGTATTTTAATTCACCCCCCCCCCCAAACACTCCAAACGCCCCTTTTTTTCTTGTGTTCAGCTTTCGAAGGAAGAAAACAAAAATTATATTAAAGTATTCTCATTTCAAAACTGTCAATTTCTTCAACTTGAACTTTTAGAAATTGTATTTTAATTCACCCCCCCCCCCAACCACTCCAAACGCCCCTTTGTAATGTAAAATTTAATACAGAATTCCATGCAAATCACAACTAGAGAATCCCCGAAAGTCCTAAAGTAGACATTTCATCAAAAGGTAAATGCTCAAAGGACAATGCTTTAAGCAAATTCGACTTAAATTTATTTCCTTAACATTAATTAAATAAAGGCAATGATATATTTGTTGTTGTTGTTGTTGCTAAGTAATACATTTAACATGATTAGTTCCCTGCTCAACTCCATTCTTTAACTAAATGTTTAAATTCAAATAACCCACCTTTCATATCCAAAAATCGTGAACTAGAGCTGTATAATTACCAAAGAAACTTCCGTTTTTTTCTATTTCAAATACAGTGATTTTAGTTATTTAAAAAAAATTAGATTTCATTTGAGTGGAAGCTCGAGCTTTACCAAAGATAATATATCAATTACTTTTAATTATTAATTTTTTTTTTAGGAGGGGGGGGGGCGAGACATAATTTCGAGTTGATAACTTTTCAAAGGAACCATTTAAAACTCTGGGGTGCAATTATATTTCACTCTCATATTCTACGCCAATTTACCCCAAAAAAGTATTTAGCCCTGAGTCTCCACTTTGATGCATTACATGGTTCATTTTTAAACATCCTTTTGATTTTTTCTATGATGGATTGCTGAAGAAGCTTCACAGTTTCATTTTCATTTGCAAATAAACCGATGATTTTAAAATTTTATTTTTAACAATTGGGGGGGGGGGTGGGGCGGGGGGGATGGGGGGGGTTGTTTGTTTGCGGGGGCGGGGATTCTGTTCAAAAGTAGGGGGAGGGGGGAATAAAAAATAAAAATACTCCAGATTAAGATATTATTCTCCAATGAATCGTGGTGGGTAGCTGCAAAGAAAAATAATGTTAGATGGTAGGTAATAATTCAAACAAGTAAAGTGTCTCGAGTGTACTCGTTCCATTGATTTAAGAATTCTGTTCTCATCTTTGAAAACAAAAAAAAGTGGGGGATATTTTTAAATCCTTCACATTTACTTCGCTATTGTTCGTGGCTGGCTGGCTGGCTGGCACATCTTCGGACGGATAATTGACCCACGTTTTAAATCAACCTATCGAGCTGACACTTGGCACATGGACTCGTTACCAAATGACTACATATTCTAACAAATGTGCAGTCCCACCCTCCACACCAACCCCCCCCCCACCCAATAAGTTTTTTTTCTCCGTTTTTCAAGGGTAAGATGAAAAGAAATATGATGAGCCTGATTTCACGAAGTCAAACTTCCCGATAACAGCGCTAAATGAGATTCTTTAAAACATATGAAAAAATATCGCAAGTGTGTTTGGTGCGTAATATTTTTGGTTTGTTTTACTGAAACGGTTGGTGTAGTAACACATCTGTGGTGTGAAAGCGGGTGGGACATTACACTATTAGTATAGTCAGGGGGGGGGGGCGTGAACAAAAATATGTGTTTGAGAAACTTTGCTCGGGGCGGGGGGAGAGCACGAACTGGGATTCTTATAAAATACGTTACTTGTATGCTTGATTTGTTAAATTCCCCCCCCCCTCCCCCCCCCCTTGCTCGATATTAAATTTTATAAAGGATTTATACGAACATTTGTCTTATTTTAAGGGTTGTTTAGTGACCAACTTGTGTGGGCAATTTCATGTCTCGTTTGACCATTGGGGAATCACATACATGCAGTCATGAACAATGCGGCGGCCGTGTGTAGCACACAATTCCACACTTTTCATCTTTCAAAAAAAGTAACTTATATTTTGTTTTGTTTCGCTGTTAACTTATACTTCGCTAACAACAGAACCCCCCCCCCCCCCCCCCCCCCCCCGGGCACCCCCCAAACACCGAACAATTAGTGTCAGATTCTAAGACAATTGAACACTGAACCGGTTCTAAAGGGAACCGTATGTTGTTGTTGTTTCCCCGAACCAATGAAGCAGAGAGTGAGCAAGTGTGTCTGCCCTAACACCGTGCCCAGTGGATCTTAAGAAATTGATTTATGTCTCGTCCCTACGTGTAGCCGCAACACCAGGCGAGCGGAATGTTACAGGTTGAAAGTTACGGTTTGAAGCCAAGTGACTCTTGAAACCGTCTCTCCCCGTTACTGTCTTGTTATTTAATTATTGCTATTGCCCACACCAGAGGCGGATCAGATTTTTAAAAATTAACTAAAAACAAGCATCCCTCTCCGAAGTATTTCACCATGTCATTAAACGAGGCACGTCTTTTCTGCCACGGCGTTCTTCGTTTTGGGTAATCTGAGGTCCACATATCTTTGTGTGTTCTTTCAAGATCAAACCTTTGCACATTCTGGCAGCTCCCTACACTTGTGTTCTCTTAAAACTCCGTATATCTTTGTATTTTCTTCCAAGCCTATTTACAGGAGAGCGTCGATTATCCGAACTAACTGGGATCAATGATATTTCGGATAACATCATTTTTTAAAATCTTTTCTTTTCCTTCAAGCCAAACAATTGTCAGTTGCCAGAGACTTCTGCCCTGTGCATCGCCTCCAAAACTTGGTACTAGCCCCACCCGCACATCCGCCCCTAACTGGCAATAACAAAATGCTGGTCTGTTGTTACCATTCACGAGGATGTAACATATTAGATTACTGTTTGAGTAACATCTAGAATTCGGTTAACCAGCTGAATATGCTTCACTGACACGTACACGTCAAGGAATGAACAATGTATTGGATTCTGTAATTGGGGACGTTGTTGCGATTGGCGTAGGCGGGCCACATCCGGATATACAGAGGGGTACACAGTGGAAAGGGGGGGGGCACAGTCTGGGAGACAAAGGGGTCTCTGTCGGTGGCACTATTTGGGGCCTAGTTGGGGATACAGTCGGGGTAACAGTCGGCAGTACCGTGGACTGCCGAGGACACTCAGTGGTTTCACTGTCGGGCAACTGGCGACGAATTTCCCCCCATAAAGCCGGTGTACATACAATAAAGTATACCAAACAAATTTATCGATAAGGAAACCTTCAATATTATTTTTTGTTATTAGTTTTTTTTTAAGTTTTTTGTGTTTTTTTTTTGTTTTGTTTTTTGTGGTTTTTTTTTTTTTTTTTTTTGTTTTTTTTTTTTTTTTTTTGTTTGTTTTTTGTGGTTTTTTTTTTTTTTTTTTTTAAATCTTGTTAAACTTCTCTCCTCCACTAAACGAACTAAAAATTGCCCAGAATGGGAACGGAGTCTACAACATTTGACTTATCAGTGCTACGTCAAACACCAACTTAGCTATCTAGCCAGTTGCAGTATTTTGTTGTGGTGATTACGGTAGATTGTCCGTAGGAGCTTGAAACTGACAAAACTAATTTATTATTATTTGTTGTAAAGAGTTTAAAATTCGCTTTGACGCAAAAGGTGTTATAATTATTTTGTTTAATCTAACTCGGCATTTTTAGTAATTTGCAAAGAGTAACCATTCTGTGATACATTATTCTCAAGAGTTAAAATACCCAGAGCCCTGTCCATTTTACGTCATCGTATTTTACAATAAAATTGGCAGCAATTTTTTTTTTTTTTAAATTGCTTCAGTATATTTAAGGGCAGCCTATTTTCTAGAACTATAGGATTGTTGAACAACGATAAATTTTTGGTGTTCACAACGCGTCAATTTAAGTTCTAATAAATGAACAACATACACCATTAAACGCATTAGTCGCAATCCTTTATCTATTAAATATAACAAAGAACTTGGATTAAAATTCAATACTACATAAAGCCACCGAAAAGATAACGGAAATAAAAGGAAACATGAAGAACTTGGCACGTGCTCTGTATAGACATGGCGCGTTAAAAAACATTGTTTGTTGAAGCAGAAATGTAGGCCTAATGGGTTGAGACAGAAATGTAGGCCTTATGGGTTGAGACAGAAATGTAGGCCTTATGGGTTGAGACAGAAATGTAGGCCTAATGGGCTGAGACAGAAATGTAGGCCTTATGGGTGGTAGCAGAAATGTAGGCCTAATGGGTTGAGACAGAAATATAGGCCTTATGGGTGGAACTAGAAATGTAGGCCTTATGGGTTGAGACAGAAATGTAGGTCTTATGGGTGGTAGCAAAAATGTAGGCCTTATGGGTGGTAGCAGAAATGTAGGCCTTCTGATGGGAAGAAGAAATATAGGCATAATGGGTTGAGACAGAAATGTAGGCCTTATGGGTTGAGACAGAAATGTAGGTCTTATGGGTTGAGACAGAAATGTAGGCCTTATGGGTTGAGACAGAAATGTAGGCCTTATGGGTTGAGACAGAAATGTAGGCCTTATGGGTTGAGACAGAAATGTAGGTCTTATTGGTTGAGACAGAAATGTAGGCCTTATGGGTTGAGACAGAAATGTAGGCCTTATGGGTTGAGACAGAAATGTAGGCCTTATGGGTTGAGACAGAAATGTAGGCCTTATGGGTTGAGACAGAAATGTAGGCCTTATGGGTTGAGACAGAAATGTAGTTTTTTTTTTTTTTTTTTTTTTTTTTCTCCAAAACTGAGGACAATGTCTTCTCTGACATTTAAAGTTAATGACATGTAACAACAATCCGCTTTACCAGTGACCAATCAGCGACGGTTTAAGCTAAGTTACGCCAGCATTTATCAGGACATTGTGGGCGTATTCAAAGTGTTGGTACTAATGCCCTTGAGGCGTGACCCACCAGTTGAACTTTGAAAACCAGAAACTGAATTGAACCTGAGCGACCCATCTGTCCAGCTGTAAGTG
The DNA here is from genome assembly GCA_964033795.1 of Lymnaea stagnalis. Lineage (NCBI taxonomy): Eukaryota > Metazoa > Mollusca > Gastropoda > Lymnaeidae > Lymnaea > Lymnaea stagnalis. The sequence continues at coordinate 11,756 of CAXITT010000474.1, read as the reverse complement.
GACCGCTTGAACGGAAGTCGGGGGGATAAAGTGCTTAAAAAAGTGTGAGCGAGTGGGATACAATGAATGGTATAGCAATCTAATAATAGATCGGACATTCTACGCACTAACTCATCTCAGCGAAGCGTTAAAGAAAGCAAAAAGTGGTAAAAGATAAATAAAAGGAGTACGGATTTTGAGTCAACAGGTCACATTTAAGGACCGGATTGTTGATTAAATGAATAGATTGTTCATTCAATGAATGGATTGTTCATTAAATGAATGGATTGTTCATTGAATGATTAGAGTGTTCATTAAATGAATAGTTTGTTGACTTAATTTCTAGCTTTTTCATTGAATATTGCTTTATGGAATAAAATAATAGGGCTTAGATCAGTGGTTCTCAACCTTTCTAGTGCCGCGACCCCTTAATACAGTTTCTCGTGTCGTGGCGACCCCCCAGCCACACAATTATTTTCGTTGCTACTTCATAGCTGTAAGGATATATGTTTTCAGCTGGTCTTAGGCGACCCCTGTAAAAGGGTCCCGCGACCCCGAAAGGGGTCGCAACCCCCACAGGTTGAGGACCGATGGCTTAGATATAAGGTTTTGACTGACGCCAAACTATTGATTAAATTCGGAATAGAAGAATAACTTAGCCATAAAATCATGAAAACTACTTGAGTGAACACATTTATTTTAACACGCGCATCAAACTTTACAACGGAAGTAACTTTTCCCCAAAGAAGAAAGGAAGGATGTCCTTGTAATGCCATTCCCGCCCCGCCCCCTCCCCACCCCCACCTCCGCGCAAAATTTTTAAATTCCTAAAAGAGTGAAAGGATAAAATTGTTGTTTTTATTTATATCAGTTCATTCATTGTCTTTATTTTTCAATATTTCGGTCTAATAGTTCAAAGTCAGCACAGAAATTATTCTTGTAATATAAAANTTGTTCTGGCGATGAGCTGCTAAGTAACTCCGAATACTTAAAGTATACTATCCGTTGGGATTAACTTATTGTCTGGCCTTTAAGGAGCGTGCTATTCACGTATCCCCCGTTTCCCTTGAATGGCGTTAACCCTGTGATCTATGAACGGACCAATCTATGAAACCAATCTGCTTCCCTGCCCGACTCGCTGTGCGACACGACCAACACCTACGTCACTGCCAGGCGATGCGTCTGAAGTTACACACGTGACAAACAGTATTTCTGGTCTAACTTTAATGTGGCTGACGTCTCGTCTGTCAGCTTATGTCACGGGGGCTTTTATTCAACCTTGTGACAATGTCACTGTTTCGCATTCATGCGTTTTTTTTTTAAAAATCCTTTATATTAACTCGCTTTTGTTCGTATTTTTGTTTACGGCAAAAATCTTCGGACGGCTAATTGACCCATTTCTTGTCCTTTTTAATCCAGCTGAAACTTGGCACATCGACTCCTCGCCCATGACAACGCAATGCGTCCAATTTTTCAGAGCCACCCACACGCCCTAACCTCCAAAAATACGTTTTAACTGACGTTCTTTATACGACACTGATTTCAAGAAAAAGAATTCCTGCTAAGTGCGCTAAATGAGATTATTTTTTTTTTTAAATATATATATTGCAAGTTCGTTTGGGGCAGAAATTTTGTTCTTGCTTTACAGAAACAGGTACGGCAATAAATCTGTGTGGAAAAGCGGGCGAGACATTAGAATGGTAATATATATATATTTAAGGGGCGTGACAAAATATGCGCTTGCGATCCTTGGGGCGAGGGGAGGGGGGAGGGGGGCACTGAATGGGATTGGTATAAAGTGCGTTAATTGAATGCACGTTTTGTTAACTTTTCAGCCCTCCCCCGACCCCCCCCCCACCCCCCCCCCCCCCCCCCCCCCCCCCCCTTTGCGGTCCTTGGGTGGAGGGGGGGGGGGAGGGGGGCACTGAATGGGATTGGTATAAAGTGCGTTAATTGAATGCACGTTTTGTTAACTTTTCAGCCCTCCCCCGACCCCACCCCACCCCCCGCCCCCAACCCACCCCGCCCCCTTTTGCTCGATAATACATTTTATAATAAAGGATTTAAGAGAAGAACGTTGTTCTTAGGGGTTGTTTAGTTTTTAAGTCTTTTCTATCAACTCCACTTTTGTTCGTGTCTTTGTGTGTTTAAGGAAAAAAAATATCCTTCGGATGGCTTATTGACCCACTTCCCGCCATCCTATCGAGCTGAAATCCGGCGCATAGACTCGTCGCGGAGTGTTTTAAGCATTCCTGTTTAATTCATTTTATTCCATTCATTACTAGAAAAGGGGCTGAATTCTACGTCTTTTGTGCACACGGGAAATGATTCACCGAATTTGGATTGGATGGTTTCTAGTTGTTGCGGTTTGGGTTTTTTTTTTTTTTTTTTTTTTTTTTTTTTTTTTTTTTTTTTTGTGTTCTTTATATATATATATATATATATATATATATATATATTTTCGGTTCCTAAAATACGATATGACCCTTGCCCTTCTAGCGCCCCTCTTCCTGGCTCATCCAAGTATAGCCGCCGGGGCTCATAACTGTGACATAAATATTTATTGAGGTCAAAGGTCGCGTGGACTCCGTGACTCGCCGTGGAATCTCAGCTCCTACAGTCCCAGTCTATACGGGCGAACCGGCTGATGATATAAACAGTGGGAAGACATAATGAAAGGTAAAGAAACGGGGAATAACGGCCCTAATTGTTCCACATCATCTGCCCTACATATCTCCATCGTTTTCGTCTCTTTTATTTACACCAATGTCCCCCAGATTGCCGAGATTTCTCTCTCAATGTATCAGAAGATGTATTCACCTTCTCGGTGTGGCGGCATCAACTATTCGCCAAATTCCGAGAACAGCTCGCCTTTCTTCGCGGAGCGAGACGGTATCTCTGGGTCGGTTTTTTTTTTCCACGTGAGCAGAGCCGTATCTTTTGATGAGTGAGGGAGGGAACAAAAGAGTTCTTGAGATGATGAGATATTAGCTGAGCAGTGAACCTGATTACGTGGGGCTTTCATTTACCACCGCTTTCAATTTTCCACCCAAATACCTCCCCCTCACCCACCACCCATTTTTTTTTTTCATTTCATTTGGATGTCTAGCTTTTTTTGGCACAGCTTTAGCTTTGAGTGTGGCTGGAATGTAGCATCATCGTCGGGGTGGCATTGGATTTTTTTTTTTTTTTTTTTTTTAATTTTTTTTGGGGGGGGGGGGGGGGTATTTATAAAACATCAGTCTCGGAGTTTGGTACAGCCGTAAATTTTTTGTGAAAGTCGGCAGGGGATAGTGTAAAAAGTTTACGCTTTCCCGTAATCGTCATCTTCATTCAACTATGCCATCTATTCTTCCTTTATTCTTCGTTTTTTATAGTTTCAAATTGCTTTCTTTGTCTTGCACTTTTATAAGAATTTGTAAAAAAATATTCAATAATTGAAACTTTAAAATGTTCTCCCCACCCTACACAATTTTTTTTGTGTTAAATTTGAATCGTAATTTACGATATATTTAATAAAACTATGACTAGAACAAAAAAAAACAGAACAAAACTGATTAAAGTCGCACGGCTCCAGCAGATCTCCAAATTTTCAACAAGTTCCACTCCGGCCAGGAGCACGCTCGGGTAGAATGGCACCAGAGGCTAAGCGCTTAATCTGGCGCGCGATACAAAAAAACCGCACCAACATTTGATAACTTATATTTCAAGGCGATCCGAAATCACAAAATGGCGTGCGGTGTCCGGAAACAGTCCAATAAATCAGACGCTCTTGAACTCAACTTTGATTTTCTCACATTTTTTATTTTTTAACTTTCGGTGATGTTATTCATTTGTCGTTCCCAGATTTTAATACCACGGACCAACGAATCCCCTTAAATCACCAAATTGAAAAACACCTATTATCAGAGTTCAGAGTTCTGCTTTTAAACAAAAATATTATAACTCATTGTTTTTGTACGTTCTTTTTTTTTTCTCTCTCTCCAAACGACTAGTTGTAATGTGTTTCGAAAAAAACCGCAAGCTTATTTTAGGTTCAGACGTCACTGATTCACCTATCTGATTGGTGGAGATGGGCATTATCTCTACCGGGTTTTCCCGGAGCGCCAAATATCGGTGAGAGATCGTTCTGGCCAGAACGAAATGAACTGAGTGTCATCGTTGTAGATGTATATTTTAAATGAGAGTTTTCTCAGATCAACGTATTATTTCAAGAGCAAAGCAAGGTTTAGGGGGGAAAAGAGTTTGAGAATCACTGTTGTAGATGTACGGGGAAACAGATTTTTTTTTTTAAAGTATAAAAATATTTTTATTTTTTTTATTTTTGTGTGTGTGTGTGTGTTTAGAGGTGGGTGTTAATTTAGTGGGGTTAATTGGGTGAGCGTTGGTGCGTTACAGTCTCGGCAAACTTAATGAACGCGTACCGCATCGTGTCTAATAACACTTCCGCGATTTTCATCAGTACTTAGTAAACAATGATGGATGCCTTGGGGCAGGTGCTCGGTGTACCTGTTGGTAAATGAGGCTGTAAGCTACTCGCGTCATGAAGTGGAAGCAAAGAACCATCGCTTGATATGAGAGTTATTGAGCAAGGTAGGATACTTGTGTAGAGCTATAACATTAAGGTGGAAGGGGGGGGAGGGTGACTCAATTATTGGCTTAACGCTTGCTTGCCGTTACGTCCGCGGCACTTGAGTGTTGTTTTTATCTTTCTAATGGAGGCCATGGTGTTTACCACTTTGAATATAATTCATCAAGCTTTTTGTTGCCAGCCCTAAAGTTGAAAAAAAATTATTTTTTTTTCATAAAAGTGTCCTGTACTCTTACGACTGAGAACCGAATCTCACTTTTTTACTTAGACGTGTAGCAAGGGCCGTGCACAGGAAAAGTTGTCCTTACCCCCAAACCCCTTTCCGGTAAAGCCAAACAATTTACTGAAGATATACATTATATATATTGTTTACACATGTATTGCATATACATATATTAATATATATCGAATGCAACATATTCAGTTCCTCTTGACCGTGGGGCATTTGTCCCCTCCCCCTTTGGTTTGCGCAAAAGCCCTGCCTACAACCTGTATGACATAATGGACACGTGTTTCTGTCTTGCACATCTCTACGGTGGCATATCTCCTTCAATGAAACAGAGATATCCTGAAAATAACGAGGATAATGTGATGAGGGCGCTTCCTTGTTTTTTTTTTTTTTTTGTTGTTTTTTTTGTGACAAGGCGCATGCGCACTTATCGCGAGGCAGTGAAGAATATCGTCGCCATTAGAGTTTTCTGGGAAGACAAGGAGAAAGTTCTGGCGTATTCCCACCACCTGCACGAGATAGCCGCCATCCGGGGCCCTGATAACTTCCCCTCGTCTGATTGCCTGTTTGTTAAGATAGCAGAAGCATGTTTATGTGGTGGAGCCCCGATTTCAAGGACATGTTTATTTTGACTGGGTTACAATTAAGCGTGATCGCCAGGCTCGTAGAGCTTGATCTACGTACATGTACCACGTGACTTGCAGTGGTTACAGGAATATGCACAGGGCAATCGGACTTAACAAAATAAAATTTAAAAAATCACCACTTTAGCGGAACGAAGAATGTTTCTATTAATATTTTAAAAAATTATATCAAAACCTCCTATATTTATACACATACAAGGTGGGCAAAAAGTAATACTGTTGCATCTTAAAATAGAGTTTATCTATTGTAGCAATATTTTAGTGTTTTCAGTTATATTCTAGACACTAGTCAGTAATCAGATATTATGTTCAAGGTGTCCTCATTTGTTTTTTCCAAATGTCGGCGCAATTTGTTTATGCTTCTGTCCATGAAGCGTTGCCAAAGTTTTCTTCATGCCATGACTCTTGCCAACTTCAGCTGGTCAACTTCAGTTGGTCAGCTGGTCAACTTCAGTTGGTCAACTTCAGCTGGTAAACTTCGGTAAATTTACGCCGAATGACAGCGTTTCAAGTAGAGCTCTCATATGGCGTCATCGAATGGCCTTAAATCAGGAATGTTTGGTGGCCACACGACTGGTTCAAAGTGGGCCATCGGGACTTCCGACCCCCAGTTCCTGATACCCTCGATGTGAAGCCCTGTAACCAATGAAATATCCTATTCAATCCATCCATCCCTTTGGCCCTAAATACAACGTAGGGGCTTAGGCCTGCCTCACTACTTCCTTCCGCTCAGACTTAACTAATGCTTTTTTTTCCATGCTTGGATTCCCAGTTGTTTAATTTTCTTTTTTCTACATCACCCATCCATTTAAGCCTAGGTCTGCATTTGAGCCGTTTTCCTTTGGGTTTTGTGATGCACATTCTTTACTCGTCTGCCATTTATCACTCTCTCTCTAAGTGTCCTGCCCACCGTAGCCTGCCCCTTTCTTTTTCCATTTCTGCTACTTTCGTGGGATCCTGATATGGTCTGTACAATACATATTAAAAAACAATGAAAGAAAACGCTGTTTTTCCTTAATTAATTTTTTTTTAAATTACAAAACACTATGTTTTACTTATTTTTAGAGTACGTGCCTTCTATTAACATCACTTTTGTTCGCTACTGGCTGGCAAAATCTTCGGACGGATAATTGACCCACTTCCCGTCAAGCTATCGATCCGAAACGTGACACATAGATTCTTTGCCGATGATAAAACATTCTTTCAGATTTTCAGCCTCCTCTCCCAACCCCAACCCCCAAAAGTCTGGGTTTTTTTTCGTGTTTTTTCAAGGGGAAGATGAAGGAATTATGATGAGACCAATTACACGAATTACAATTCCCGATAATTGCACTAAATGAAATTCTTTTTTTTTTTAAAATCTATATCGCAAGCGCGTTTGGTGCGTAATATTTTCTTTTGTTTTTCTGAAATAGTTGCTGTAATAAATCTTAGGTGTGAAAGCGGTGGTGACGTTAGAAAATGGATATAAAATAAAATAATGCAAAATGCATGTAAATGACTAATGCTAAAAACTTTGTTTTATTTGGGGTTTGGTAAGGCCACAATTTTCGAAAAATTAAACTACCTTTCCCCCCTGCATACATATGTTACAACATTTAGAGTTTTTTTATTATCTTTGACAAATATGTTGCTCCAAAATTATTTTTGTTCTTATTGGACTTGTTTGATTTCTTTTCTATTCATTACATAAATTATTTTCCTAACGAAAATAAACAATCCTTCTCTCAGCCCAATCATCAACATTTACACACAATCAACAATCCTTCTCTCAGCCCAACCATCAACATTTACACACAATCAACAATCCTTCTCTCAGCCCATTCATCAACATTTACACACAATCAACAATCATTCTCTCAGCCCAAGCATCAACATTTACACACAATCAACAATCCTTCTCTCAGCCCAACCATCAACATTTACATACAATCGAAATCCTCCTCTCAGCCCAACCATCAACATTTACACACAATCAACAATCCTTCTCTCAGCCCAACCATCAACATTTACACACAATCAGCAATCCTTTTCTCAGCCCAACCATCAACATTTACACACAATCAGCAATCCTTTTCTCAGCCCAACCATCAACATTTTCGCACAATCAACAATCCTTCTCTCAGCCCAAGCATCAACATTTACACACAATCTCCTGGTCATTAATCTGACAAGGAAAAAAAAAAGTGGACCCCAATGGTCGGTCGTTAAATCCCCCGGATGGTTAACCGCTTATCAGGTGTTGACCTTTTAAGATTGTGACCCCCATGATCCTCATTCCTTTCCCGTGGCAGAGCGCGTGCCGTGCGGTCTGCCTAATTGTGACTCCCCACTGGCAAGTGAAAAAACAAAAAAAAAATTATTTGATAATCTTGAAACCCAGCCTGTTAAAAATGACTAATGACCGCGAATCATGTTGAGGGTATATCTCAAGAAATGAGTAGGATCAACTCGGTGATAAACGATGGAGGATCAATTGCGTTGGATCAACTGTGTAGGATCAACTGTGAGATCAACTATGTAGATTCAGCTGTGTAGTATCAGCTCGATAGGATCAACAATGTAGAATCAACTGTGTAGGATCAACTGTGTAGGATCAACTGTTGGATCAACTAGGAAGATTCAACTGTGTAGGATCAACTGTTGGATCAACTAGGAAGATTCAACTGTGTAGGATCAACTGTTGGATCAACTAGGAAGATTCAACTGTGTAGAATCAACTGTTGGATCAACTAGGAAGATTCAACTGTGTAGGATCAACTGTTGGATCAACTAGGAAGATTCAACTGTGTAGGATCAACTGTTGGATCAACTAGGAAGATTCAACTGTGTAGGATCAACTGTGTAGGATCAACTGTGTGGCGATATTTTGCTAATTGTTTTTTTTTTTAAATCAATTCTACCAATTTTTGTAACTGTACATACGTATGGTTTTCTCTCAATGAAAAAAAAAATGAGATCGACTTTGTAACAATATGCACGATATGTCACCGTAACAATAACTCAAGCTATATACCTATATGAGCAGGTCACTCAACAACTGTTTTTTCCTCATATTTGGGTTCGTAAATCTACCTGTAAAAAAAAAATCTCCAACCGTTGATAGGAGGCGCTTTCCAAATTACATTTTAGGGAGCTGCTCCTTCGTCCAAAATGTGTCTTCTTTTCAAATGTGTGGTTGGTTTTTAACGTTCAGCTATTGGGTGATTTATGTTGAAAATTAGTGTGTGGAGTCTCCTCCACTAAAATATTGATCCACAGAATTGTAATAATTATAAACTCGTGGAAACGCTTAGCTCATATGGTAGGACGCTACATTTGTATTTACAGCTCCCAAAACGTTTACGACACTGGTTCATGAACAAAATTATAATTGATTAAACATATACAAGATCAAAAATGGGCTGGTCCACTGCTCCGGCATCAAACAGAAACTCGTTCATCTTCCCCCTAAGACAGCGACGAGGCCACGACAGGCAGTTCCGGCTGGTAAAAACAAGAACAAAGTACAGGAGCTCCTCATTCCTGCCGAAGACAATAGGGGACTGGAACAAGCTTCAAAAAGCAACAGTTGAGGCGGCTACACTCGACACATTTATGGCAGCAAGTTGGTAGTGTACAACATGATTGTTATTCCATCTTCTGTTGATTTTTGTTTCAAGCCAAAGGCCTTGCGCCCTGTGCGGGTGGACGCACGACAGTAGTAATCGTTATTGCTCTAACTACACGAGAGCTCGGTGGTTCTAAAAATATTAGCGGGAAAACTTCAAAAGGTGGTAAAAGTAATCAGTTAGATCCCGATTTCTATAAAAA
>CAXITT010000473.1:552640-616580 GCA_964033795.1 Lymnaea stagnalis | reverse complement strand
CGAACAAATCAACCACTTTCTCCCAAATATAACAAATCAATCATTTTTTCCAAATCGAACAAAACAACCACTTTTTTCCAAATCGAACAAATCAACCACTTTCTCCCAAATCGAACAAATCAACCACTTTTTCCCAAATCGAACATATTCACCCCTTTCTCCCAAATCGAACAAATCAAAAACTTTCTCCAAAATCGAAAAAACCAACCATTTTCTCCCAAATCGAACAAATTAACAACTTCTTCGCAAATCGAACAAATAAACCACCTTCTCCCAAATCGAAAAAAATCAACCACTTTTTCCCAAATCGAACAAATCAACCACTTTCTCCCAAACGAACAAATCAACCATTTTCTCCCAACTCGAAAAAATCAACAACTTTCTCCCAAATCGAACAAATCAACCACTTTTTCACAAATCGAACATATTCACCCCTTTCTCCCAAATCGAACAAATCAAAAACTTTCTCCCAAATCGAAAAAATCAACCATTTTCTCCCGAATCGAAAAAATTAACAACTTCTTCGCAAATCGAACAAATAAACCACCTTCTCCCAAATCGAAAAAAATCAACCACTTTTTCCCAAATTGAACAAATTAACCACTTTCTCCCCAAATTGAACAAATCAACCACTTTTTCCCAAATCTTTAAAATTAACCAGTATTTCCCAAATCGAACAAATCAAACACTTTCTCCCAGATCGAACAAATAAACCACTTTCTCCCAAATCAAAAAAATCATCAACTTTCTCCCAAATCGAACAAATCAACCACTTTCTCCTAAATCACACATATCAACCACTTTCTCCCAAATCGAACAAATCAACAACTTTCTCCCAAATCGAACAAATAAACCATTTCTCCCAAATCGAACATATTAACCACTTTATCCCAAATCGAACATATCAACCACTTTCTCCCAAATCGAACAAATCAACCACTTTCTCCCAAATCGAACAAATCAACCACTTTTTCCCAAATCGAACAAATCAACCACTTTCTCCCAAATCGAACAAATCAACCACTTTCTCCCAAATCGAACAAATCAACCACTTTCTCCCAAATCGAACAAATCAACCACTTTCTCCCAAATCGAACAAATCAACCACTTTCTCCCAAATCGAACAAATCAACCACTTTCTCCCAAATCGAACAAATCAACCACTTTCTCCCAAATCGAACAAATCAACCACTTTCTCCCAAATCGAACAAATCAACCACTTTCTCCCAAATCGAACAAATCAACCACTTTCTCCCAAATCGAACAAATCAACCACTTTCTCCCAAATCGAACAAATCAACCACTTTCTCCCAAATCGAACAAATCAACCACTTTCTCCCAAATCGAACAAATCAACCACTTTCTCCCAAATCGAACAAATCAACCACTTTCTCCCAAATCGAACAAATCAACCACTTTCTCCCAAATCGAACAAATCAACCACTTTCTCCCAAATCGAACAAATCAACCACTTTCTCCCAAATCGAACAAATCAACCACTTTCTCCCAAATCGAACAAATCAACCACTTTCTCCCAAATCGAACAAATCAACCACTTTCTCCCAAATCGAACAAATCAACCACTTTCTCCCAAATCGAACAAATCAACCACTTTCTCCCAAATCGAACAAATCAACCACTTTCTCCCAAATCGAACAAATCAACCACTTTCTCCCAAATCGAACAAATCAACCACTTTCTCCCAAATCGAACAAATCAACCACTTTCTCCCAAATCGAACAAATCAACCACTTTCTCCCAAATCGAACAAATCAACCACTTTCTCCCAAATCGAACAAATCAACCACTTTCTCCCAAATCGAACAAATCAACCACTTTCTCCCAAATCGAACAAATCAACCACTTTCTCCCAAATCGAACAAATCAACCACTTTCTCCCAAATCGAACAAATCAACCACTTTCTCCCAAATCGAACAAATCAACCACTTTTTCCCAAATCGAACAAATCAACCACTTTTTCCCAAATCGAACAAATCAACCACTTTTTCCCAAATCGAACAAATCAACCACTTTCTCCCAAATCGAACAAATCAACCACTTTCTCCCAAATCGAACAAATCAACCACTTTCTCCCAAATCGAACAAATCAACCACTTTCTCCCAAATCGAACAAATCAACAACTTTCTCCCAAATCGAACATATTCAACACTTTCTCCCAAAGCGAACAAATCAACCACTTTCTCCCAAATCGAACAAATCAACTATTTTCTCCCAAATCGAACAAATCAACTATTTTCTCCCAAATCGAACAAATCAACAACTTTCTCCCAAATCAAACAAATCAACCACTTTTTCCCAAATCGAACAAATTAACAACTTTCTTTTTAAATCGAAAAAATCAAACACTTTTTCCCAAATCGAACAAATCAAAAAAATATTCTCCCAAACCGAACAAATCAACCACTTTTTCCAAAATCGAACAAATAAAACACTTTCTACCAAATCGAACAAAACAACCCCTTTCTCCCAAATCGAACAAATTAACAACTTCTTCCCAAATCGAACAAATCAACCACTTTCTCCAAAATCGAACAAATCAACCACTTTTTCCCCAATCGAACAAATTAACCACTTTCTCCCAAAAAGAACAAATCAACCACTTTCTCCATAATCGAACATATTAACCACTTTCTCCCAAATCACACATATTAACCACTTTCTCCCAAATCGAACAAATCAACAACTTTCTCCCAAATTGAACAAATAAACCACTTTTTCCCAAATCGAACAAATTAACCACTTTCTCCCAAATCGAACAAATCAACAACTTTCTCCCAAATCGAACATATTAACTACTTTCTCCAAAATGGAAAAAATCAACCATTTTCTCCCAAATCGAACAAATCAAACACTTTTTCCAAATCGAACAAATCATATACTTTATCCCAAATCGATCAAATCAACCACTTCTTTTAAAATCGAACAAATTAACAACTTTCTAAAAAATCGAACAAATCAACCACTTTTTCCCAAATCGAAAAAATTAACCACTTTATCCCAAAACTAACAAATCAACCACTTTCTCCATAATCGAACATATTAACCACTTTCACCTAAATCGAACAAATCAACCATTTTCTCCCAAATCAAACAAATCAACAACTTTCTCCCAAATCGAACAAATCAACAACTTTCTCCCAAATCACACAAATCAACCACTTTCTCCCAAATCGAACAAATCAACAACTTTCTCCCAAATCGAACAAATCAACAACTTTCTCCCAAATCGAACAAATTAACAACTTCTTTGCAAATCGAACAAATCAACCACTTTCTCCCAAATCGAACAAATTAACCACTTTTTCCCAAATCGTACAAATTAACCACTTTCTCCCAAATAGAAGAAATCAAACACTTTTTCCCAAATCGAACAAATCATCCACTTTCTCCCAAACTAGAAAAAATAAACCACTTTCTCCCAAATCGAACAAATCATACGCTTTCTCCCAAATCGATCAAATCAACCACTTCTTTTAAAATCGAACAAATCAACAACTTTCTAAAAAATTGAACAAATCAACCACTTTTTCTCAAATCGAACAAATCAACCACTTTCTCCCAAATCGAATAAATCAATCACTTTTTCCCAAAACGAACAAATCAACCTTTTTTTTCCCCAAATCGAACAAATTAACCACTTTCTCCCAAATCGAACATATCAACCACTTTGTCCCAAATAGAACAAATCATTCGCTTTCTCCCAAATCGATCAAATCAACCACTTTTTCCCAAATCGAACAAATCAACTACTTTCTCAACAATCGAACAAATCAACCACTTTCTCCCAAATCGAACAAATCAACCACTTTCTCCCAAATATAACAAATCAATCATTTTTTCCAAATCGAACAAAACAACCACTTTTTTCCAAATCGAACAAATCAACCACTTTCTCCCAAATCGAACAAATCAACCACTTTTTCCCAAATCGAACATATTCACCCCTTTCTCCCAAATCGAACAAATCAAAAACTTTCTCCCAAATCGAAAAAATCAACCATTTTCTCCCAAATCGAACAAATTAACAACTTCTTCGCAAATCGAACAAATCAACCACTTTCTCCCAAATCGAACAAATCAACCACTTTCTCCCAAATCGAACAAATCAACCACTTTCTCCCAAATCGAACAAATCAACCACTTTCTCCCAAATCGAACAAATCAACCACTTTCTCCCAAATCGAACAAATCAACCACTTTCTCCCAAATCGAACAAATCAACCACTTTCTCCCAAATCGAACAAATCAACCACTTTCTCCCAAATCGAACAAATCAACCACTTTCTCCCAAATCGAACAAATCAACCACTTTCTCCCAAATCGAACAAATCAACCACTTTCTCCCAAATCGAACAAATCAACCACTTTCTCCCAAATCGAACAAATCAACCACTTTCTCCCAAATCGAACAAATCAACCACTTTCTCCCAAATCGAACAAATCAACCACTTTCTCCCAAATCGAACAAATCAACCACTTTCTCCCAAATCGAACAAATCAACCACTTTCTCCCAAATCGAACATATTTACCACTTTCTCCCAAATCGAACAAATCAAAAACTTTCTCCCAAATCGAACAAATCAACCACTTTCTCCCAAATATAACAAATCAATCATTTTTTCCAAATCGAACAAAACAACCACTTTTTTCCAAATCGAACAAATCAACCACTTTCTCCCAAATCGAACAAATCAACCACTTTTTCCCAAATCGAACATATTCACCCCTTTCTCCCAAATCGAACAAATCAAAAACTTTCTCCCAAATCGAAAAAACCAACCATTTTCTCCCAAATCGAACAAATTAACCACTTTCTCCCAAATCGAACAAATCAATATCTTTCTCCCTAATCGAACAAATCAACCACTTTCTCCCAAATATAACAAATCAATCATTTTCTCCCAAATCAAACAAAACAACCACTTTTTCCCAAATCGAACAAATCAACAACTTTCTCCCAAATCGAACAAATCAAACATTTTCTCCCAAATCGAACAAATCAACAACTTTCTCCCAAATCGAACAAATCAACCACTTTTTCACAAATCGAACATATTCACCCCTTTCTCCCAAATCGAACAAATCAAAATCTTTCTCCCAAATCGAAAAAATCAACCATTTTCTCCCAAATCGAACAAATTAAAAACTTCTTCGCAAATCGAACAAATAAACCACCTTCTCCCAAATCGAAAAAAATCAACCACTTTTTCCCAAATCGAACAAATTAACCACTTTTTCCCAAATCGAACAAATCAACCACTTTTTCCCAAATCTTAAAAATTAACCAGTATTTCCCAAATCGAACAAATCAAACACTTTCTCCCAGATCGAACAAATAAACCATTTTCTCCTAAATCAAAAAAAATCAACAACTTTCTCCCAAATCGAACAAATCAACCACTTTCTCCTAAATCACACATATCAACAACTTTCTCCCAAATCGAACAAATCAACAACTTTCTCCCAAATCGAATAAATCAACAATTTCTCCCAAATCGAACATATTAACCACTTTATTTCAAATCGAACATATCAACCACTTTCTCCCAAATCGAACAAATCAACCACTTTCTCCCAAATCGAACAAATCAACCATTTTCTCCCAAATCGAACAAATCAACAATTTTCTCCCAAATCGAACAAATCAACCATTTCTTCCAAATCGAAAATTTTAACCAGATTCACCCAAATCGAACAAATCAACAACTTTCTTCCAAAACGAACAAATCAACCATTTTCTCCCAAATCGAAAAAATTAACCACTTCTTCCCAAATCGAACAAATCAACCACTTTCTCAACAATCGAACAAATCAACCACTTTCTCAAAAATCGAACAAATCAACCATTTTCTCCCAAATCGAACAAATCAACAATTTTCTCCCAAATCGAAAATATCAACCATTTTCTCCCAAATCGAATAAATAAACCACTTTAACCCAAATAGAACAAATCAACCACTTTCTCCCAAATCGTGAAATCAACCATTTTCTCCAAAATCGAACAAATAACCATTTCTCACAAATCGAACATATTATTCACTTTCTCCCAAATCGAACAAATCAACCATTTCTCATAAATCGAACATATTAACCACTTTCTCCCAAATCGAACAAATCAACCGCTTTCTCCCAAATCGAACAAATAAACCACTTTCTCCAAAATCGAACAAATCAGCCACCTTTTCCCCAATCGAACAAATTAACCACTTTCTCCCAAAAAGAACAAATCAACCACTTTCTCCATAATCGAACATATCAACCACTTTCTCCCAAATCACACATAATAAAAACTTTCTTCCAAATCGAACAAATCAACAACTTTCTCCCAAATCGAACAAATCAACTACTTTTTCCCAAATCGAACAAATTAACCACTGTTTCCCAAATCGAACAAATCATACACTTTCTCCCAAATCGATCAAATAAACCACTTCTTTTAAAATCGAACAAATCAACAACTTTCTAAAAAATCGAACAAATCAACCACTTTTTCCCAAATCGAAAAAATTAACCACTTTATCCCAAAACGAACAAATCAACCACTTTCTCCATAATCGAACATATTAACCACTTTCACCTAAATCGAACAAATCAACCATTTTCTCCCAAATCAAACAAATCAACAACTTTCTCCCAAATCGAACAAATAAACCACTTTCTACTAAATCACACATATCAACCACTTTCTCCCAAATCGAACAAATCAACAACTTTCTCCCAAATCGAACAAATCAACCATTTTCTCCCAAATCGATCAAATTAACAACTTCTCCCAAATCGAACAAATCAATCACATTCTCCCAAAACGAACAAATCAACCTTTTTTTTCCCAAATCGAACAAATTAACCACTTTCTCCCAAATCGAACATATCAACCACTTTCTCCCAAATAGAACAAATCATACGCTTTCTCCCAAATCGATCAAATCAACCACTTCTTCCCAAATCGAACAAATCAACTACTTTCTCAACAATCGAACAAATCAACCACTTTCTCCCAAATCGAACAAATCAACCACTTTTTCCCAAATCGAACAAATTAACAATTTTCTCCCTAATCGAACAAATCAACCACTTTCTCCAAAATCGAACATATTAACCTTTTTCTCCCCAATTGAAAAAATCAACTACTTTTTCCCAAACGAACATATCAACCACTTTCTCTAAAATCAAACAAATCAACAACTTTCCCACAAATCGAACAAATCAACCACTTTCTCCCAAATCGAAAAAATCAAATATTTTTCGAAAATCAAACATATTAACCACATTCTCATAAATTGAACAAATCAACCATTTCTCCCAAAACGAACATATTAACCACTTTCTCCCAAATCGAACAAATCAACAATTTTCTCCCAAATCGAACAAATCAACCACTTTCTCCCAAATATAACAAATCAATCACTTTCTCCCAAATCAAACAAAACAACAACTTTCACCCAAATCGAACAAATCAACCACTTTCTCACAAATTGAGAAATCAACACTTTTCTCCCAAATCGAACAAATCAACCATTTCTCACAAATCGAACATATTAACCACTTAATCCCAAATCGAACAAATCAACCACTTTCTCTCAAATCGAACAAACCAACCACTTTCTCCCAAATTGAACAAATCAACAACTTTCTCCCAAATCGAACCAATCAACGATTTCTCCCAAATCGAACATATTAACCACATTCTCTAAATCGAACAAATCAACAACTTTCTCCCAAATTGAACAAATCAACCATTTTCTCCCAAATCGAACAAATTAATAACTTCTTTGCAAATCAAACAAATCAACCACTTTTTCCCAAATCGAACAAATCAACTATTTTTTCCCAAATCGAACAAATTAACAACTTCTTCCCAAATCGAACAAATCAATCACTTTCTCCCAAATAGAACCAATCATACGCTTTCTCCCAAATCGATAAAATCATACGCTTTCTCCCAAATCGATCAAATCAACCTTTTCTTTCAAAATCGAACAAATCAACAACTTTCTAAAAAATCAAACAAATCAACAACTTTCTAAAAAATCGAACAAATCAACCACTTTTTCTCAAATCGAACAAATCAACCACTTTTTCCAAATCGAACAAAACAACCACTTTTTGCCCAAATCGAACAAATCAACCACTTTCTCCCAAATCGAACAAATCAAACATTTTCTCCCAAATCGAAGAAATCAACAACTTTCTGCCAAATCGAACAAATCAACAACTTTCTCCCAAATCGAACATATTCAACACTTTCTCCCAAAGCGAATAAATCAACCACATTCTCCCAAATCGAACAAATCAACTATTTTCTCCCAAATCGAACAAATCAACAACTTTCTCCCAAATCGAACAAATTAACAACTTCTTCCCAAATCGAACAAATCAACCACTTTCTCCCAAATCGAACAAATCAACCACTTTTTCCCCAATCGAACAAATTAACCACTTTCTCCCAAAATGAACAAATCAACCACTTTCTCCATAATCGAACATATTAACCACTTTCTCCCAAATAACACATATTAACAACTTTCTCCCAAATCGAACAAATCAACAACTTTCTCCAAAATCGAACAAATCAACCACTTTATCCCAAATCGAACAAATTAACCACTTTTTCCCAAATCGAACAAATCATACACTTTCTCCCAAATCGATCAATTCAACCACTTCTTTTAAAATCGAACAAATCAACAACTTTCTAAAAAAATCGAACAAATCAACTACTTTTTCCCAAATCGAACAAATTAACCACTTTATCCCAAAACGAACGAATCAACCACTTTCTCCATAATCGAACATATTAACCACTTTCACCTAAATCGAACAAATCAACCATTTTCTCCCAAATCAAACAAATCAACAACTTTCTCCCAAATCGAACAAATCAACAACTTTCTCCTAAATCACACATATCAACCACTTTCTCCCAAATCGAACAAATCAACAACTTTCTCCCAAATCGAACAAATCAACCATTTTCTCCCAAATCGAACAAATCAACCACTTTCTCCCAAATCGAACAAATCAACCACTTTTTCCCCAATCGTACAAATTAACCACTTTCTCCCAAATAGAACAAATCATACACTTTTTCCCAAATCGAACAAATCATCCACTTTCTCCCAAATCGAAAAAATAAACCACTTTCTCCCAAATCGAACAAATCATACCCTTTCTCCCAAATCGATCAAATCAACCACTTCTATTAAAATCGAACAAATCAACAACTTTTTAAAAAATTGAACAAATCATCCACTTTTTCTCAAATCGAACAAATCAACCACTTTCTCTCAAATATAACAAATCAATCATTTTTTCCAAATCGAACAAAACAACCACTTTTTTCCAAATCAAACAAATCAACTATTTTTTCCCAAATCAAACAAATTAACCAGTTTTTCCCAAATCGAACAAATCAAAATTTTTCTCCCAAATCGAACAAATCAATCACTTTCTCCCAAATCGAACAAATCAACCACTTTTTCCCAAATCGAACAAATTAACCACTTTCTCCCAAATAAAACAAATCAACCACTTTCTCCCAAATCGAACAAATCAAACATTTTCTCCCAAATCGAACAAATCAACCACTTTTTCCCCAATCGAACAAATCAACAACTTTCTCCCAAATCGAACAAATCAACCACTTTTTCCCAAATCGAACAAATTAACCACTTTTTCCAAAATCGAACAAATCATACACTTTCTCCCAAATCGATCAAATCAACCAATTCTTTTAAAATCGAACAAATCAACAACTTTCTAAAAAAATCGAACTAATCAACCACTTTTTCCCAAATCGAACAAATTAACCATTTTATCCCAAAACGAACGAATCAACCACTTTCTCCATAATCGAACATATTAACAACTTTCACCTAAATCGAACAAATCAACCATTTTCTCCCAAATCAAACAAATCAACCACTTTCTCCCAAATCGAACAAATGAACCACTTTTTCCCAAATCGTACAAATTAACAACTTTCTCCCAAATAGAACAAATCAAACACTTTTTCCCAAATCGAACAAATCATCCACTTTCTCCCAAATCGAAAAAATAAACCACTTTCTCCCAAATCGAACAAATCATACGCTTTCTCCCAAATCGATCAAATCAACCACTTCTTTTAAAATCGAACAAATCAACAACTTTCTAAAAAATTGAACAAATCAACCACTTTTTCTCAAATCGAACAAATCAACCACTTTCTCCCAAATCGAACAAATCAACCACTTTCTCCCAAATATAACAAATCAATCATTTTTTCCAAATCGAACAAAACAACCACTTTTTTCCAAATCGAACAAATCAACCACTTTCTCCCAAATCGAACAAATCAACAACTTTCTCCCAAATCGAACAAATCAACAACTTTCTCCCAAATCGAACAAATCAACCACTTTTTTTCAAATCGAACATATTCACCCCTTTCTCCCAAATCGAACAAATTAAAAACTTTCTCCCAAATCGAAAAAATCAACCATTTTCTCCCAAATCGAACAAATTAACAACTTCTTCGCAAATCGAACAAATAAACCACCTTCTCCCAAATCGAAAAAAATCAACCACTTTTTCCCAAATCGAACAAATTAACCACTTTCTCCCAAATCGAACAAATCAAACACTTTCTCCCAAATCGAACAAATCAAACACTTTCTCCCAAATCGAACAAATTAACAACTTCTTCCCAAATCGAACAAATATACCACTTTTTCCCAAATCGAACAAATTAACCACTTTCTCTCAAATCGAACAAATCAACAACTTTCTCCCAAATCGAAAATATTAACTACTTTCTCCAAAATGGAACAAATCAACCATTTTCTCCCAAATCGAACAAATAACCTTTTTTTCCCAAATCGAACAAATCAACCTCTTTCTCCTAAATCACACATATTAACCACTTTCTCCCCAAATCGAACAAATCAATAACTTTCTCCCAAATCGAACAAATCAACCACTTTCTCCCAAAACGAACAAATCAACCTCTTTTTCCCAAATCGAACAAATTAACCTCTTTCTCCCAAATCGAACAAATAAAACACTTTTTCACAAATCGAACAAATCAACCACTTTTTCCCAAATCGAACAAATCAACCACTTTTTCCCAAATCGACAAATTCACCACTTTCTCCCAAATCGAACAAATCAACCACTTTCTCCCAAATCGAATAAATCAACCTTTTTCACCCAAATCGAACAAATCAACAACTTTCTCCCAAATCGAGAAATCAAACTTTTTCTCCCAAATCGAACAAATCATCCACTTTCTTCCTTAATCGAAAAAATCAACCACTTTCTCCAAAATAGAACAAATCATACGCTTTCTACCAAATCGATCAAATCAACCACTTCTTTCAAGATCGAACAAATCAACAACTTTCCTAAAAAATCGAACAAATCAACCACTTTCTCCCAAATATAACAAATCAATCACTTTTTCCAAATCGAACAAAACAACCACTTTTTCCCAAATCCAACACATCAACCACTTTCTACTAAATCGAAAAAATCAACCATTTTCTCCCCAATCGAACAAATCAACAACTTTCTCCCAAATCGAACAAATCAACCATTTTCTCCCAAATCGAACAAATCAACATCTTTCTCGCAAATCGAACAAATCAACCACTTTCACCCAAACCGAACAAATCAACCTTTTTCTCCCAAATCATAGAAATAAACCTTAGATTCGCGTAGATGTAAGTAAATACGCGTAGATGAACGTAAATGAGCGTAAATGAGCGTAAAATCACGTAGATGCGTGTAGATTCGCGTAGATGCGTGTAGAAGTGCGTAGATGCGCAAAGATTTCGTAGATGCTCGTAGATGCGCAAGTTGCACGTAGATGCGGAAAGATGGGCGAGTAGGAATGTAGATGCATGGAGATGCGCGTATAGGTGCGTAGATGCGCGTAGATGCACTTAAAATTCGCGTAGATGCGCGTAAATTCGCGAACATGCGCGTAGATGCACAAAGATGCGCTTACATGCGCGTAGATGCGATTAGATTCGTGTAGATGTGAGTAGATGCACGGAGATGCGCGTAGAGGCGCGTAAATGCATGTTGTTGATTTGTTCTATTTAGGAGAATGTGGTTGATTTATTTGATTTGGGAGAAATTTATTGATTTGTTTGATTTGAGAGAAAGTGTTTTTTGTTCTATTTGGGAGAAAGTGGTTAATATGTTCGATTTGGGAGAAAGTGGTTTATTTGTTCGATTTGGGAGAACGTTTTTAATTTGTTCGATTGGGAGAAAGTGGTTGATTTGTGCAGTTTTCGAGAAAGTTGTTGATTTGTTGGATTTGGGAGAAACTAATTAATATGTTTGATTTGGGAGAAAGTGGTTGATTTGTTCGAATCTGGAGAAAGGGTTTAATTTGTTCGATTTGGGTCAAATGGTTTAATATGTTTGATTTGGGGAAAAGTGGTTGATTTGTTCGATTTCGGAGAAAGTTGTTAATTTGTTCGATTTCGGAGAAAGTTGTTAATTTGAACGATTTGGGGGGAATGTGGTTAATATGTTCGATTTGGGAGAAAGTTGTTGATTTGTTCGATTGGGAGAAAGTGGTTAATATGTTTGATTTAGGAGAAAGTGATTGATTTGTTCGATTTCGGAGAAAATGGTTGGTTTTTTTATATGGGAGAAAGTTGTTGATTTGTTCGATTTGGGAGAAAGGGGTTGATTTGTTCCATGTGGGACAAAGTTGTTGATTTGTTCGATTTGGGAGAAAGTGGTTGATTTGTTCGATTTGGGAGAAAGCTGTTGATGTGTTCGTTTTGAGAGAAAGTGGTTGATTTGTTCGAATCTGGAGAAAGGGTTTAATTTGTTCGATTTGGGTCAAATGGGTTAGGGTTAGGGTTAGGGGTTGTTTTGTTCGATTTGGGTAAAAGTGATTGATTTGTTCGATTTAAGAGATAGTGGTTAATATGTTCCATTTGGGAGAAAGTGGTTGATTTGTTTGATTAGGGAGAAAGTGGTTGATTTGTGTTGTTTGGTAGAAAGTAGTTAGTTTGTTCGATTTGGGAGATACATATTGTTTTCTTCGATTTGGGAGAAAGTGTGGATTTGTTCGATTTTGGAAAAAAGATACTGATTTGATCGATTTGGGGGAAAGTGGATGATTTGTTCCAAATTGGAGAAAGTTGGTGATTTGTTCAATTTGGGAGGAACAGGTTGATATCTTTGATTTGGGAGAAAGTGGTTGATTTGTTCGATTTGGATGAAAGTGATTTATTTGTTCTATTTGGGAGAAAGTGGTTGATTTGTGCGGTTTGAGAGAAAGTGTTTGATTTGTTCGATTTGAGAGAAAGTTGTTGATTTGTTCGATTTGGGAGAAAGTGGTTGATATGTTCGATTTCGAAAAAAGTGGTTAATATGTTCGATTTGGAAAAAAGTGGTTAATATGTTTGATTTGGGAAAAAATGGTTAATATGTTCGATTTGGGAGAAAATGTTTGATTTGTTCGATTTTGGAGAAAGTGGTAAATATGTTCGATTAGGGAGAAAGTTGTTGATTTGTTCGATTTGGGAGAAAGTGGTTAATATGTTCGATTATCAAGAAAGTGGTTAATATGTTCGATTTTGGAGAAAGTGGTTGATTTATTTTATTTGGGGGAAAGTGGTTGATTTTCTTGATTTTGGAAAAAGTGGTTTATTTGTTCGATTTTGGAGAAAGAGGTTGTTTTGTTCGATTTGGGAAAAAGTTATTGATTTGTTCGATTTGGGAGAAAGAGGTTGTGTTGTTCGATTTGGGAAAAAATGATTGATTTGTTCGTTTTTGGGAGAAAGTGGTTAATATGTTCCATTTGGGAGAAAGTGGTTGATTTGTTCGATTTGGGAGAAAGTGGTTAATATGTTCGATTATCAAGAAAGTGGTTAATATGTTCGATTTTGGAGAAAGTGGTTGATTTATTTTATTTGGGGGAAAGTGGTTGATTTTCTTGATTTTGGAAAAAGTGGTTTATTTGTTCGATTTTGGAGAAAGAGGTTGTTTTGTTCGATTTGGGAAAAAGTTATTGATTTGTTCGATTTGGGAGAAAGAGGTTGTGTTGTTCGATTTGGGAAAAAATGATTGATTTGTTCGTTTTTGGGAGAAAGTGGTTAATATGTTCCATTTGGGAGAAAGTGGTTGATTTGTTCGATTTGGGAGAAAGTGGATGATTTTTGCGGTTTGGGAGAAAGTGGTTGATTTGTTCAATTTGGGAGATAGATGTTGTTTTGTTCGAATTGGGAGAAAGTTGTGGATTTGTTCGATATCAGAAAAAGTTGTTGATTTGTTCGCTTTGGGAGAAAGTGGATAATTTGTTCTAAATTGGAAAAAGTTGGTGATTTGTTCCATTTGGGACAAAAAGGTTGGTATCTTTGATTTGGGAGAAAATGTTTGATTTTTTCGATTTGGATGAAAGTTGTTTATTTGTTCTATTTGGGAGAAAGTTTGTTAATTTATTCGATTTGTGAGAAAGTGGTTGATTTGTTCGATTTTGGAGAAAAACGTTGATTTGTTCGATTTGAGAGGAAATTGTTATTTGTTCGATTTGGGAGAAAGTGGTTTATTTGTTCGTTTCTGTAGAAAGTGGTTTATTTGTTCGATTTGGGAGAAAGTGGTTAATATGTTTGATTTGGGAGAAAGTGGTTAATATGTTTGATTTGGGAAAAAGTGGATAATATGTTCGATTTGGGAGAAATTGTTTGATTTTCTCGATTTGGGAGAAAGTAGTCAATTTGCTCGATTTGGGTGAAAGTGGTTAATATGTTCGATTTTGGAGAAAGTGGTTGATTTGTTCGATTTGGGAGAAAGTTGTTAATGTGTTCGATTATGGAGAAAGTTGTTAATATGTTCGATTTGGGAGTAAGTGGTTGATTTGTTCGATTTGGGTGAAAGTGGTTGATTTGTGCGGTTTGGGAGAAAGTTGTTGATTTGTTCGTTTTGGGAGAAAATGGTTAATATGTTCGATTTTGGAGAAAGTGTGTCATTTGTTCGATTCTTGAGAAAGTGGTTCTTTTGTTCGATTTGGGAAAAAGTGGTTAATATTTTCGATTTTAGAGAAAGTGGTTGATTTGTTCGATTTGGAAAAAAGTGGTTTATTTGTTCGATTTGGGAGAAAATGGTTGATTTTTTTGACTTGGGAAAAAGTGGTTAATTTATTCGATTTTTTAGAAAATTGTTGATTTGTTCGATTTGGGAAGAAGTGTTTTATTTTATCAATTTGGGAGAAAGCGTAAGTTTTGTTCTATTTGGGAGAAAATGTTTGATTTTTTCGATTTCGGAGAAAGTGGATGAATTGTTCTATTTGGGAAAAAGTTGGTGATTTGTTCGATTTGGGAGAAAAAGGTTTATTTCTATGATTTGGGAGAAAAAGGTTGGTTTGTTCGGTTTGGGTGAAAGTGGTTGATTTGTTGGATTTGGGAGAAAGTGGTTGATTTGTTCGATTTGGGAAAAAGTGGTTGATTTGTTAAATTTGGGAAATAAAGGTTGATTTTTGGAATCGAGAGGAAATCGTTCATTGGTTCGATTTGGGAGAAAGTGGTTAATTTGTTCAATTTAGGAGAAAGTGTTGGATTTGATCGATTTCAGAGAAGGTGGTTAATATGTTCGACTTGGGAGAAAGTGGTTGATTTGTTCGATTTGGGTGAAAGTTGGTATAATTGTTCGATTTGTGAGAAATTTGTTCATTTTTTCGATTTGGGAGAAAGTTGTTGATTTGTTAAATTTATGAAAAAGTGGTTGATTTGTTCGATTAGGGAGAAAGTGGTTAATATGTTCGATTTGGGAGAAAGTGGTTGATTTGTTCGATTAGGGAGAAAATTGTTAATTTGTTCGATTTGGGAGAAAGTGGTTGATTTGTTTGATTTGGGAGAAAGTGGTTGATTTGTTCGATTTGGGAGAAAGAGGTTGATTTGTTCGATTTGGGAAGAAGTGGTTGATTTGATCGATTTGGGAGAAAGTGGTTGATTTGTTTGATGAGTGTGAAAATGGTTGATTTATTCGATTTGGGAGAAAGTGGTTGATATTTTAGATTTGGGAGAAAGTGGTTGATTTGTTCGATTTGGGAAGAAGTTGTTAATTTGTTCGATTTGGGAGAAAGTGATTGATTTGTTCGATTTGTAAGAAAGTTGTTGATTTATTCGATTTGGGAGAAAGTGGTTAATATGTTCGATTTGGGAGAAAGTGGTTGATTTGTTCGATTTGGGAGAAAGTGGTCGATTTGTTCGATTTGGGAAAAGGTGTTTGATTTGTTCGATTTGGGAGAAAGTGGTTAATTTGTTCGATTTGGGAAAAAGTTGTTGATTTGTTCGATTTGGATGAAAGTGATTTTTTATTTGTTCTATTTTGGAGAAAGTGGTTGATTTGTGCGGTTTGAGAGAAAGTGTTTGATTTGTTCGATTTGCGAGAAAGTTGTTGATTTGTTCGATTTTGGAGAAAGTGGTTGATATGTTCGATTTGGAAAAAAGTGGTTAATATGTTCGATTTGGAAAAAAGTGGTTAATATGTTTGATTTGGGAAAAATGGTTAATATGTTCGATTTGGGAGAAAATGTTTGATTTGTTCGATTTTGGAGAAAGTTGTTAATTTGTTCGATTTGGGAGAAAGTGTTAAATATGTTCGATTAGGGAGAAAGTTGTTGATTTGTTCGATTTGGGAGAAAGTGGTTAATATGTTCGATTATCAAGAAAGTGGTTAATATGTTCGATTTGGGAGAAAGTGGTTGATTTATTTTATTTGGGGGAAAGTGGTTGATTTTCTTGATTTTGGAAAAAGTGGTTTATTTGTTCGATTTGGGAGAAAGAGGTTGTTTTGTTCGATTTGGGAAAAAGTTATTGATTTGTTCGATTTGGGAGAAAGGGGTTGTGTTGTTCGATTTGGGAAAAAGTGATTGATTTGTTCAAAAGTGGATGATTTTTGCGGTTTGGGAGAAAGTGGTTGATTTGTTCAATTTGGGAGATAGATGTTGTTTTGTTCGACTTGGGAGAAAGTTGTGGATTTGTTCGATATCAGAAAAAGTTGTGATTTGTTCGCTTTGGGAGAAAGTGGATAATTTGTTCTAAATTGGAAAAAGTTGGTGATTTGTTCCATTTGGGACAAAAAGGTTTATAACTTTGATTTGGGAGAAAATGTTTGATTTTTTCGATTTGGATGAAAGTTGTTTATTTGTTCTATTTGGGAGAAAGTGGTTAATTTATTCGATTTGTGAGAAAGTTGTTGATTTGTTCGATTTTGGAGAAAAACGTTGATTTGTTCGATTTGAGAGGAAATTGTTATTTGTTCGATTTGGGAGAAAGTGGTTGATTTGTTCGTTTCTGTAGAAAGTGGTTTATTTGTTCGATTTGGGAGAAAGTGGTTAATATGTTTGATTTGGGAAAAAGTGGATAATATGTTCGATTTGGGAGAAATTGTTTGATTTTCTCGATTTGGGAGAAAGTAGTCAATTTGCTCGATTTGGGTGAAAGTGGTTAATATGTTCGATTTTGGAGAAAGTGGTTGATTTGTTCGATTTGGGAGAAAGTTGTTAATGTGTTCGATTATGGAGAAAGTTGTTAATATGTTCGATTTGGGAGTAAGTGGTTGATTTGTTCGATTTGGGAGAAAGTTGTTGATTTGTTCGATTTTGGAGAATGTGGTTAATATGGTCGATTTCGGAGAAATCGTTGATTTATTCGATTTTGGAGAAAGTTGTTGATTTGTTCGATTTGGGAGAAAGTGGTTGGTTTGTTCGATTTGGGTGAAAGTGGTTGATTTATTCGATTTGGGAGAAATTTTTTTGATATTTTCGATTTGGGAGAAAGTGGTTGATTTGTTCGATTTGGGAAAAAAAACTTGATTTGTTGGAATTGAGATAAAATTGTTCATTTGTTTGATTTGTGAGAAAGTCGTTGATTTGTTCGATTTGGTTGAAAGTGGTTAATTTGTTCGATTTGGGAAAAAGTGGTTGATTTGTTCGATTTGGGAGAAAGTAGTTGATTTGTTCGATTTGAGAAGAAGTTGTTAATTTGTTAGATTTGTGAGAAAGTTGTTGATTTGTTCGATTTGGGAGAAAGTTGTTGATTTGTTCGATTTGGGAGAAATTTGTTGATTTGTTCGATTTGGGAAAAAAAAGTTTGATTTGTTCGATTTGGGAGAAAGTGGTTGATTTGTTCGATTAAGGAGAAAATGGTTTATTTGTTCGATTTGGGAGAAAGTGGTTGATATGTTCGATTTGGGAGAAAGTGGTTAATATGTTCGATTTGGGAGAAATTGTTGGAAAGCGAACATGACTTTCTTGTGGTATCAGCGTGCTTTTTATTCACATTCGATTCATTGACCTCAACAAATTTACCTATAGAAGATGCACGTAAATGCTTGTAGATGCGTGTAGATGTCCATAGATGCGCGTAGATGCGCGTAAATGCGCGTAGATACTTAGATGCACAAGTTGCGCGTAGATACGACAATATTCGGGTATATGAATGCAGATGCGCGTAAATGCGCGTAGATGCACGGAGATGCGCGTAGATGCACGGAGATGCGCGTAGAGGCACGTAAATTCGCGTAGATGCGCGTAGATGTGCGAAGTTGCGCGTAGATGCACATAGATGCGCTTAGATGAGCTTAAATGCGCGTAGATGCGCGTAGATGCGCATAGATGTAGTAGATGCACAGAAATGGGCGTAGAGGCACGTAAATTCACATAAATGCGCATAGATCCGCTTAGATGCGAGTAGATGAACGGAGATGCGCGCAGATGCGCGTAGATGCGCGAAGAAGCGCGTAGATGCTTGAAGATGCGCGTAGATGCACATAGATGTGCTTAGATGCGCGTAGATGCGCGTAGATGCATAGAGTTGAGTTTAGAAGCGCAAAATGCGCGTAGGTGCGTGAAGATGCATGTAGATGCGCTTAGATGCGCGTAGATGTACTAAGATGCATTTAGATGAACGTAGATTCGCGTAGTTGCGGGTAGATGCGAGTAGATGCGCGTAGATGCGCGTAGATGCGCGTTGTTGCGGGTAGATGCGATTAGATGCACGTAGATGTGCGTAGATGCGTGTAGATTCACGTAGATGCGAGTAGATGCACGTAGATGCGCATGTTAGCGTAGATGCGCAAAGACGGGTGTATATGAATGTAGATGCACGTAGATGCGAGTAGATGCACGGAGATGCGTGTAGAGGCGCGTAATTTCGCATAGATGTGCAAAGATGCGCGTAAATGCACATAAATGCGCTAAGATGCGCCTAGATGCGCGTAGATGTACGTTGATGCACTTAGATGAACGTAGATGCGCGTAGATGAACGTAGATGCGCAAGTTGCGTGTAGATGCGCAAAGATGGTGGTATATGAAAGTAGATGCGCGTAGATGCGAGTAGTTGTGCGTAGATGCGCCTAAATTCGTGTAGATGCGCGCAGATGTGCGAAAATGCGCGTAGATGCACATAGATGCGCTTAGATGCGCGTAAATGCGTGTTGATGCGAGCAGATAAATGTAGATGCGCATAGATGCGCTTAGATTCGCGTAGATGTTCGGAGGAGCGCGTAGATGAAAGTAGATGCCCGTAGTTGCGCTTAGATGCGCGTAAATGCGAATAAATGCGCGTAGATGCGCATAGATGCTCGTAGATGCGCGTAGATGCGCGTAGATGCGTGTAGATGCGCGTAGATTTGCGTAGATGCGAGTAGATACGAGTAGATGCGAGTAGATGCGAGTAGATGCACGGAGATGCGCGTAGAGGCGCGTAAATGCATGTTGATGAGCGAAGATGCATGTAGTTGCACGTAGATACACTTAGATGCGCGTAGATGTACTCAGATGCATGTAAATGAATGTAGATGCACATATATGCGTGTAGATTCGCGTAGATGTGCGTACGTGCGTACATATGCATAGATGCGTGTAGATGCGGGTAGATGTGCGTAGATGCGCAAGTTGAGCGTAGATGCGGAAAAAGAGGGGTATATGAATATAGATGCGTGTAGAGGCGCGTAGATGCGAGTAGATGCGTGTAGAGGCACGTAGATGCGAGTAGATGCGCGTAGATGCGTGTAGATGCGATTAGATGCTCAAGATGCGCGTAGATGCTCCTAGGTGCGCGTAGATGCGCGTAGATGCGAGTAGATGCACGTAGATGCGTGTAGATAAATGAAGATGCGCGTAGATGGGCGTAGATGCGCAAGTTGAGCGTAGATGCGGAAAAAGTGGGGTTTATGAATATAGATGCGTGTAGAGGCGCGTAGATGCGAGTAGATGCGCGTAGATGCGTGTATATTCACGTAGATGTGCGAAAATGCGATTAGATGCTCAAGATGCGCGTAGATGCTCCTAGGTGCGCGTAATTGCGCGTAGATGCGAGTAGATGCACGTCGATGCGTGTAGATAAACGAAGATGCGCGTAGATGCGCGTAGATGGACGTAGATGCGCGTAGATGCGCGTAGATGTTTGTAGATGCGCAAGTTGCGCGTAGATGCTAAAATATGGTGGTATATGAAAGTAGATGCGCATACATGCAATTATTTGTGCGTAAATGCGCCTAAATTCGCGAAGATGCGCGTAGATGCACGTAGATGCGCTTACATGCGCGTAAATGCACGTTGATGCGTGGATGAATTGTAGATGCGCGTAGATGCGTGTAGATTCACGTAGATGCGCGTACATGCACGTACATGTGCATAGATATGTGTAGATGCGCGTAGATGCGAAAGTTACGCGTAGATGCGCAAAGATTGGGGAATATGAATATAGATGCGCGTAGAGGCGCGTAGATGCGAGTAGATGCGCGTAGAAGCGTGTAGATTCACGTAGATGTGCGTAGATGCGCAAAGATGGGGGTATATGAAAGTAGATGCACGTAGATGCGAATAGATGCACGTAGAAGTGCGAAAATGCGCGTTGATGCGCGAAGATGCATGTAGATGCGTGTAGATGCGGTCAGATGCAAGTAGATGCGCCATTTGCGCGTAGATGAGCAAGTTGCGCGTAGATGCGCAAAGATGGAGGTATATGAATATAGATATGCGTAGATGCGTGTAGATACTTGTAGAAGCTTGAAGGTGCACGTAGATTCGCTTAGATGCGCGTAGATGCGAGCAGATACACGGAAATTTGCGTAGAGGCGCGTAAATGCGCATTGATGCGTGTAAATGTGCATTGATGCGCGTATATGCACGTAAATGCGTGTAGATTCACGTCGATGCACGAAGATGTGGGTAGATGCGTAAAGTTGCTCGTAGATGCGCAAAGTTTGGGGTATATGAATGTAGATGCACGTAGATGCGCGTAGATGCACGTAGATGCGAGTAGATGCACGGAAATTTTTGTAGAGGCACGTAAATGCGCGTTGATGTGGGAAGATGCATGTAGATGCCCGTAGATGTGCTTAGATGCGCGTAGATGTACGTAGATGCATGTAGATGAACGTAGATGCGCGTAGATGCTCGTAGATGCGTGTAGGTGCGAGTAGATGTGCGTAGAGGCGTGTAAATGCGCGTTGATTCACGAAGATGCAGGTAGATGCGCGTAGATGCGCGTAGATGCGCAAAGATGGGGGTGTATCAATGTAGATGCAAGTAGATGCGAGTAGATTCACGGAGATGCGCTTAGATGTGCGTAAATGCACGTTGATGCGTGAAGATGAATGTAGATGCGCTTAGATTCGCGTAGATGTTCGTAGATGCGCGTAGATGAACGCAGATGCACGTAAATGCCCTTATATGCGCGTTGATGCGTATAGATGATCGTAGATGTACGTAGATGCGCGTAGATGCGTGTAGATGCACGTAGATGCGCATAGATGCGCTTAGATGCACGTAGATGTGCGTAGATGCGAGTAGATGCGAGTAGATGCACGGATATGCGCGTAGAGGCGCGTAAATGCATGTTGATGCGCGAACATGCATGTAGATGCGCGTAGATGCGCGTAGATGCGCTCAGATGCGAGTAGATGCGCAAGTTTGCGCAGATGCGCAAAGATGGGGGTATATGAATATAGATGCGCGTAGATGCGTGTAGACTCACGTAGATGCACGTAGATGCGCAAGTTGAGCGTAGATGTGCAAAGATGTGGGTATATGAATGTAGATGCACGTAGATGCGAGTTGATGCACGGAGATGCGCGTAGAGGCGCGTAATTTTGCGTAGATGCGTGTAGATGCGCGTTAATGTATATAGATGCGCTAAGATGCACCTAGATGCGCGTAGATGCGAGTAGATTCACGGAGATGCGTGTAGAGGCGTGTAAATGCACGTTGATGCGCGAAGATGCATGCAGATGCGCGTAGATGCGCTTAGTTTCGCGTAGATGAACGTAGATTTGCGTAGATGCACGTAGATTTGCGTAGATGCGTGTAGATGCGCGAATATGCGCGAAGATGTGCGAAGATGCGCGTAGATGCACGTAGATGCGCAAGTTGCGCGTAGATGCGCAAAGATGGGGGTATATGAAACTAGATGCGCGTAGATGCGAGTAGTTGTGCGTAGATGCGCCTAAAATTACATAGATGCGCTAAGATGCGCCTAGATGCGCGTAGATGCGAGTATATGCGCGTAGATGCGCGTGGATATGCGTAGATGCGCCTAAATTCATGTAGATGCGCATTGATGCGTGTAGATGCGCTTAGATGCGCGTAGATGTACTTAGATGCATTTAGATGAACGTAGATGCGCGTAGATGCTGGTAGATGCGTGTAGATTCACGTAGATGCGATAGATGCGCGTAGATGCGCTTAGATGCGCTTAGATGCGCATAGATGCGAGTAGATGCACGGAATTGTGCGTAGAGGCGCTTAAATGCGCGTTGATGTGTAAAGATGCATGTAGATGCGCGTAGTTTCGCATAGATGCGTAAAGTTGCGCGTAGTTGCGCAAAGTTTGGGGATATATGAATGAAAGCGATTATTTGTTTGTCGCTCAATGGATGAAAGTGGTTATTTGTGTGTCGCTCAATGGATGAAAGCGGTTATTTGTGTACCGCTGAATAGATTAAAGCGGTTATTTGTGTGTCACTCAATGGATGAAAGCGGTTTTTTGTTCGTCGCTCAATGGATGAAAGCGGTAATTTGTGTGTCGCTCAATGGATAAAAGCGGTTATTTGTGTATCGCTCAATGGATGAAAGCGATTATTTGTGTGTCGCTCAATGGATAAAAGCGGTTATTTGTGTGTCGCTGAATGGATGAAAGCGGTTATTTGTGTGCCGCTCAATGGATGAAAGCAGTTATTTGTGTGTCGCTCAATGGATGAAAGCGGTTATTTGTGTGTCGCTCAATGGTTGAAAACGGTTATTTGTGTGCCGCTCAATTGATGAAAGCGGTTATTTGTATGCCGCTCAATGGTTGAAAGCGGTTATTTGTGTGTCTCTTAATGGTAGAAAGCAGTTATTTGTGTGTCGCTCAATGGTTTAAAGCGGTTATTTGTGTGTCGCTCAATTATTGAAAGCGGTTATTTGTGTGTCGCTCAATGAATGAAACCGGTTATTTGTGTGCCGCTCAAAGGTTGTAAGCGATTATTTGTGTGTCGCTCAATGGTTGAAAGCGGTTATATGTGTGCCGCTCAATGGATGAAAGCAGTTATTTGTGTGTTGCTCAATGGTTTAAAGCGTTTATTTGTGTGCCGCTCAACGGATGAAAGCGGTTTGGTGCGGGACGCTCACACTGTACCATTAATACGGAAACTTTAAGAGAAAACCTATGGAAACATGGTGGGGGCCTCTCACTGAATGATACGGTGACCCGTTATCGGGATGCCAGGAGTCGATCAGGCGAAAAACATTTCTCAAAGACTAGACAACATAGACAGATACCAATAGATTCCCGTGATTAACTTGGAACGAATGATCGAGCTCCCGTTGACTAACTTGGTACAAATGAGCGAGCTCCCGTGACTAACTTGGAACGAATGAGCGATTAGATTCTATCTCCTTACCAGCATTAGAAAACGGGTTATCCGCTAACCCAGTAGTTCTCAACCTTCCTAGTGCCGCGAACCTTTAATACAGTTTCTCGTGTCGTGGCGAGCCCAAGCCTGACAATTATTTTCGTTGCTACTTCATAGCTGCAAGGATTTGTGTTTTCAGATGGTCTTAGGTGACCCCTGAGAAAGTGTCGTGCGACCCCCAAAGGGGTCGCGACCCACAGGTTGAGAACCGCTGCCCTAACCACGCCATTCATTAACACCATCCAATTGCTCCACGATTTCAAAATTTGCGTAGCAAGTAAAAATTGGTCAAGGTTGAAATTGAATATAGAAAACTAAACATATCCTTCTTATCCCCAGAGTCTATGGGGTCTATGGCAGGGGTCAGAGTGTCTATGGGGTCTGTGCCTGGGGTCGCACAGTCTATGGGGTCTGTGGCAGGGCTCGCAAAGTCTATGGGGTCTGTGGCAGGGGTCGCAGTCTATGGGGTCTGTGGCAGGGGTCACACAGTCTATGGGGTCTTTGGCAGGTGTCGCACAGTCTGTGGGGTCTGCTGCATGGGTCGCGCAGTCTATGGGGTCTGTGGCAGGGGAGGCACAGTCTATGTGGTCTGTGGCATGGGTCGCACAGTCTATGGGATCTGTGGCAGGGGTCGCACAGTCGATGGGCTCTGTGGCAGGGGTCGCAAAGTCTATGGGGTCTGTGGAAGGGTTCGCAGTCTATGGGGTCTGTGGCAGGGGTCGCACAGTTTTTGGGATCTGTGGCAGGGGTCGCACAGTCTGTAGGGTCTGTGGCAGGGAAGGCACAGTCTATTGGGTTTGTGGCAGGGGTCGCACAGTCTATGGGGTCTGTGGCAGGGGTCAGAGCCTATGGGGGTCTATGGCAGGGCCACAGAGTCTAGAGGCCTGTTTATAATGAATATCTAGGTGTTCACATAGCCAAACAAGACCTTACTCAGTTATTATTAAAATATGCTGGATAACATCAGTACCTAGTAGTGCTTAGACCCCCGATAAAGGTGGTGGTAGGAGGGGGGGCTCCTTAGGAAGGTGGGTGTGGAGGGGTTGGTCCGGACCCGGGGGAATTTTTTTCTTTTTATGGGGGGACTGCATTTTCGCCCAACTTCAGAGTTATTTTCGTGGAAAATGGTGGCAAAAATCTTGGCCCACCTTGTAACGAAACTGAGCCCGTGGGGGTGCCCGGGAACAGGGTTATACAATTGATGTGATTGGATTAGAGGTGGATGTATTTAATTTAGGAAAGTCTATCGATATTTAACATGTCTCAATCCCTATCTGAGAGGATAATGTATAAATATTTGGAGTAGTTCATAAAAATAGAAAAAAGACATGACCTTAATAATAAATTCAAAGTGTCTACACGTCCGGCACACCGGACAAATAGGGCGGGAAATATACGTCCGGCGAGCAAAAAACGTGAATCGACAAATTCAAAATGGCCCCCCCGAACCATTTTGTTACGGGATTATGTTAGGTGGACGGACTCACATTTTTATTGGGAGTAGAGACTTAAAAGTAATTATAACATTGGTGAGTCACAAAATAACTGTTGTCAAATTATTGCAATTATTTTGATAGTTGTGTTTTAAATAATAAAGCCTACTTAATTTAAGATGTACCGGTACTTAAAACAAAATAATTTGTTCTATTTAAAGTATTAAAGACTTAAAGTTTTTATCTATCATATTAATATTGTCAATATTAATATATAAATATTAATATATAAATATTAATATATAAATAAAAGTGAAAGTTTTTGGGTTTGTTCCACAAGGACAACGGCTTTTACATGGATTTTGACCAAACTTGGCACATATATTATAATATTTGATATATCCATCGAAGGGCCGTCATAAGAACATAGGGGGCCTTGGGCACAGAAATGCACTGGGGCCCCCAGCAACACAACACACCAGGGTCGTTAGAAGGCGGTCGAAGTGGGGCACTCGCCCCATGCTCAAACAGTAAGGGAAGGGGGGCGCAAACAGTTGTTGCTCCCAACCCAACTCACCAAGAAGAATAACATTGTAAAATAAGAATAAACATTCAATAATCAATAAAGTTAAAAATAGGTTAATTCAACTTATTTATATAAAAAATATTCATTCCAGTGCAATAATGGCTTTAAAACATTATCAGAAATACATTATAATTCATCCGAGATGATGATAAATTATCAGGTTCTCCATTTTATTACTTAGTCTTTCTGCCTTGCGCCTCGTTTTTTCTTTTCTTGATCAGTGTCAGCTGATACTGAGTCCAGAGCATCTTGTTGGTTTTTTTTTCCGAAACGTTGACAGCATCAAAATGTGCTGACCATCTTATGTCAGACAGATGCTTTACGACAACGAGGGATTTTCCTAAGGAAGATACCAGAACATTCCATCGAGGTGTGGAAGCTGAGAAAAGGGTATACAGGCGCTGAACAAAGTCAAAGAATTGTCCAACTTGTAGACAACACTCTGCGGCTTTTAAGCCCACTAAGTTCAGACTGTGTCCAGCACAAGGGACATACACGGCAAACTTGTGTTTGCATTTCCAGTTAAGGGTTTAAACACGTAGAAATATATTCTTTGGTTACAAGTATGTCATAGTAATAGCAGCAATCCGTTTAAAAGATACAGGTAATTATTTTTTTAAAGGGATTTGTCTGTCCCTTCAGACTGACACGTGCCCCGCTAAAAACGAACATCTGGAAATGATCAATAGAAATGGTGCCATTAATAAAATCAATCTCTGTGTTTGAGCTACTTGGTATGTAAGATGAAAATGACTTTGAGCTGTAAACAGTGAGGACAAATTATGTCTAAATGCCTATATATTTCTGCCTACAGCTCAGAAATACGGTGACTGTTGGGTTCTATTTATCATCTAAATATTTTTTTCAGACAAAGAATACAAAATATTTGTCCTGTTGAAAAAATATAGAGATATTTGTGTTTTTTTTTTTTTAAATAAAAGTTACTTTCAAAAAGAATTATTCATTGACTTACAAATTCCTGATATAATGCTGATGAAATTCAGTAGAACTTTAATTGGTGCTAAGATAGATTTTTCTCCAATAATTTCACTACGGAGAAGAGGCGTATCTAGGGTTATTATCGCCCGGGGCGAACAACTTTGTCTAACATGATTGTAAAGAAATAATCTAACTTTATTATTTTTCGATTCATATCTGGGAGAAGTAAAACTTATTGATGAGAGTTATTCCCTTTCAAAAGTTTAAAAAGTATCCAACTTGTGATTCACATTTATAATATTAATTTTGGAGCGTGCCAATAAAATCGTGGGTTAAAATTGGGAAACGTGCTGTTCACTGATTTTTAAATCAAATTTAATTGCAAAAACTTTTCAATATTCATTAAAAATACTTGCAACATGAAGCCTTTATAAGAGTGAGTCTCCTAGACGCAAGGTACCCCTTAAAAGCGCGGGGCCCTGGGCAAGTGCCCGCTGTGCCCATGCCTTAAGACGGCACTGCATCACGATCCAGAAGGAATTCTTAAGGGGTTATGACGAACATTCCGTTTGGGTCCGGGGGCTATGAGCTATGTAAATAAAATTACTAAACAATAGGCCTACTCCTACATGAATGGATGGATCTTGACCAAACTTAGATTATATACACTTGAGTATCCATATGCAAATACCGATGAGTACTTAACTCCTAATATCCATCCCTCTGGGGCCGAGGGCCCAATTTCTATTTCTCTGTTCGTATATAAGCTATATAAATATCAATAGGCTTAATACTCCTACATGAATGCATGGATCTTGATCAAACTTAGTACACAGTCACTGTACACATACATCTATATTGAAATACCGAAGGGTACTGAACTCATAATATATATTTTATAATAATAATAATTTATTTTCCCTTATGTACGTTATATAAATATCACTAGGCTTAGACTACACTATAGGTACTATGTGAGTTGGGGGATCTAGGCCTAGCTTTGTAGCAATACCCTTCTTTGTCCCTTTTATAAGGCCCCTTATCTTATGCACAACACAATTGATACAGTTGTGAAATGGGCCCCCCAGGGGGGCCCCTTGAGTAACTTAAAATAATAAGGATTATAATTATGACATTTTTGAAGATTTTTAGCGTAATTTAACAATAATTAGATAGCAGTTTTTACACATGTTTCAAGCAGGTTATTAAATTTAATCTAGAATATTCCAAAAAGTTCTAATTTTGTTTCAAGGGGATATATAGTGGGATCTAAGGGATTAATGAAATCTTAGTTAGTTCTATTCATATCTATACTGTCCCGGAGTTTACTATTCTCTAAGTAACACTGGGTAGGTTTTTTTTCTATTACGGGATCCCAAAGGGGTCGGGATCCCATCATAATCAGGATCCCACCAGAAAATGGGATCCCACCGGGATCATGATCCCAACCTTGAGTGGATCCACCAGGATCGGGATAAGAATAGGAAGCGGGACTGCGCCGGGAATTGGTGTCAGAATTGGATGAGGGTTCCAATGGGATTGGGGTCACACCAGGTTCGGTCCCAATACTATCCAGAGCAAATGTCGGGTATATCCGCTAGTTTTAAATAATTTTATTATAGTTTTCTACACTGTGCATATTATATTACCGGCTGAATACTATGACATAGACTCGCCCAATCCACTCATTCTTGAGATTAAAACCTATGATTCCCAAATTAACTTAAGTTTAAGTTATTTGAATAAATAAATGACACAAAGGCCTATTTTAAAATGTTTATAATTACAGTATTAGTAGTAGTAGTGACAACAATTTCAACTTAATTTCTCTACTTCTAATTTTATATTTTTATTATAGTAACAACAATGTATAACAGCACATAAAGTTGTGACTTTCCTGCTAGTATCCACAGTACAGTACCCACAGGGAATTGTCCATGGAGTACAATTAGGAATGTATTATGTAAGTATGATTTCAATTAATTTTGAACAATTTTGGCTAAAATGTTTTCTACCATTAGATGTGACCTGTGATGCACCCTCTCTGCCCTGCCTCATTTTCTGACTCGGGTTGATCCTGTAGTATAGGCCAAAACGTGCCAAGTGTACTCGTTTTTATAGCCATTTTAATGTTTAAGCTACTGTTTCTATGGTCATTTTTAACATAGTTGTTACTGTTCTAGTGTCTCTGGTTTTTCATTATTATTTTACTTTAGCAGTTAAAATAGGTTACATGTTTTTAATAATTGTAAAGCGCTTAGAGCTGTAAGGTAAGCGCTTTATAAAAATGCCTAAATAAATAAATAGAGAATTATATAATTCTTGTCCACATAGTAATACTTTTAATAAAATGTGTTCTTACTTAATAATTAGTTCAAATTTCATTGCTTATTCAACAGCTGAGGAAATTATGGATGGTCTATGTGCTTCATTTTTTATTGAAGGAAAAGGGAGAGGACCAACGCCCCTGCCGTCCCAAGAACTTACAGCTTACTGTTAATGCTGCACTCGATCAAACTACAGCGAAACAAGACCAATAAGGATGTTATCAAATGGTTCCAGAAGCAGTTTCCTGACAGTCACTACCAACCAGATAGATTTGTTAGAAAAATGCAACGTGTGGCCTCTACTGCTGTTAAGCTTATTGGTACTGATTCTTTTATGGACCATGTGTCAACTCCACTGAATTTGGATTCTTTGTCTCCTGCTTTGGATGATTGTGGTATTAATTTAAAAAAATATTTTTACACCTTTACATTTTAATTTTAATAACACTGACAATAGTGTTATTGTTACAAATCAAATTGTTGTTGATTTTGAACTGTTCAGGTCTAAGGAAAGACTTTTCCTCTCATTTACTGTTAAATGGTTGCTAAAATTATTAAGTTATAATTATGATGAAAATCACATAGAATATAAGAAGGTGGGCTTACGATGCAAAAAAAAAGTTGAAAAACCCATCATGAAACACTATAAAGCATATAAGAAAAGGGGGAAAACTAGTGATGAGTTAAGACAGTTTCTTTGTACAATATTTGTTTTAAATCTAGGTGATGAAGAAGTGTTACTTAGTGTCAGGGAAGGAGATTAGGGGGTTTGAAGATATAGCTGCAGTAAATGTTGTGTCAGTTCCTAAACTTAAATGTAATGAATGTAATAATTTAAAGGAGGAGATAGCTTCATTGACGCACTTATCACCACTATATAAAAGGAAAAGTTAGAGTTAGAAAATAGATTAAGCGTATTTGAATCAGACAAGTTAAAATTAATTGATGAAAAATTCGATTTAGAAAAAAGGTTAAAAGCAAATGGCATGCTTAATTGTGGCTCATTGACATTTATGACAAACTCGTTAAAAGAAATTACTTATGACGGCGATGATAATACTTCTTCTGAAGTATCAGTACCAGCACAGACTTCCAGTTCCACTAATTTCAAAAAGAAAAGAATGTTCTCAAATGAATCTAAGTCATCCAAGTCACACACAAATTAAAGACTTGATTAATTTCTCTTTTTTACTTTGTCATTATATTATAACATTGCATGTGAATGTTCCTTGTGAAGCTATTGAGTCAGTTTATATTATGGTGCTTCAAATTATCTTTCATATGATGTATGTTCTGTTCATTTTTGTCAATGATTTGCCATATTTTTTCTATGAATAATAATTGCTAATATTTTGTATTTATTGTGTGGTGGGTAACTTTTTTTTACTCATTCTGGTGCCTGTGTTTTTTTTATGACAATAAGTTTTGAATCACATTGCATGTTATGCTGCTTAAAATAACCTTTCATTTGTTCATTGTTGTGCTGGCAATGTGTTCATATTTTTTCCAATGATTTTACATATTTTGACTTTTACCGTTAATATTTTGCATAAAATGGTGTGGTGGGTTCCTTTTTTACTCATTTTGGTGCCAATAAATGTCTTTTTATGCCATTAAGAAGGG
Source organism: Lymnaea stagnalis (assembly GCA_964033795.1). Taxonomy (NCBI): domain Eukaryota; kingdom Metazoa; phylum Mollusca; class Gastropoda; family Lymnaeidae; genus Lymnaea; species Lymnaea stagnalis. The sequence goes on along the minus strand of CAXITT010000473.1, from coordinate 585,743 downwards.
CTGGATTAACCATTAGGCAAACAAGGCACGTGCCTAGGGCACCAAGCATTTTGGGGCACCACAGGTCCTCAAGAAAAATGTGTATATTGTACCGGTAGCATAATTGCATGGCATAAGCAAATCGCAAATGTAATATTAATATTGAATCGCACGTTATTTAACCTTAGTCCCACAACCAAAAGATGGAAGATTCTGAAAGGATGCCTTGTGAATGAAAAGCTGGTAAAGTCCTTTTCCGATACCAGATGGGAAGCACAGGCTGTTGCAACTGAAGCCATTCCAAAGTCTCATCTTCAGATGAGAATGTTTACAAGAAGACCAGTCACAGAAGGGGGACACCAGAAGATAAGCAGAAAACATTGCAAAGAAGATGCAAGAATTAGAATTTGCTTTCCTGCTTGTCTTTTGGGAAGAAGTGTTGCTACATTTTCACAGGATCAGTCAAGCTCTACAAAATGAGCTCGTGAACTTGAAAACGTGTGCTGATTTGTATTCTTCACTAGCAGATCACTTGCATGAATCTAGGAATGAATTTGAAAGATTTAAAGCAGCTGAAAAAGAAATAACACCAGGTGTTGATTATAAGTCAACTTTGACCAGTAATCGTAAATGAAAGACAGTGGTCTTTGATGGTGATTCTCCTGATGTATCTCAGAATGCCAGAGACAAATTTCGTATATCTGATTTCTACACTATTGTTGACAAACTTGAAACAGAGATGAGTAGACGAGGACAGGTATATAATGATCTAGCAGTTCGATTTTTTTGTTTGGTCGATGTACCACAAACATCTCAGTGTTGTGAAAGACTAATAAATGCTTATCCTGAAGATCTGAACAATAATTTATATACTGAACTACAACAGTTCCACCCATATATTCGCCACAAGTTTCGTGCATCAAAATCTGAGAACAACACGTTCAGTCAGGCAGAACTCTACAAAGTAATAGTGACAACATCGAGTGTTCTTTTCCAAATGTAGAAATCGCCTTGCACATATTTTTAGCATTAATGGTTACGAACTGTTCAACTGAGCGCTCTTTTTCTCAGTTGAAACGTACAAAAAAATCTAAGTAGATCAACAATGAAACAAGAAAGGCTTGATTCCTTTTCTTTGCTGATGATTTAGGAAGACTTGTTGCGCAAAATTAACTTTGACGATGTACTCAAAAACTTTGCCAGATGTAAATCTAGAAAGAAGAACTTTAAAATGTAAATGTGTGCTCTCTCTAACTTTCTTATCTATCAAAAAAATTACAGTATTTTCGTCTACTATTATTACAAAATTAATTAACTATTAATTTTATTACAGAAATACCTTATTGTAGGTTTGATATGAGTGATAGTAATACAAACATATGTGGTTACATTTCACAACTGTTTTTCTTTGTTATTTTTTTGTGTGCATAACATTGAACATACCAGCAGTCAGTGGAGGATCGGGGGCCCGGGGCAGTAGGGGGCACCCATGTGGGTTTGTGCCTAGGGCACCAAGATGGCTTAATCTGGCCCTGCCATTAACTTTTGAAGCACAGGGCATGTTATGCTGCTTAAAATTATCTTTCATTTGATGTTTTATTTATGATATGTTCATTTTTTAAAATGATTTTAGGTACATATTTTTACCATTAATATTTTGTACTCCATTAATGCTACGTTGCTATCTTCTTTCATTGTGTATGATGTTATAGAGAGCTTGTTTACATAATATTTCTCGTGCGTGCCCTCTGATTGACCCCGCATGAGACGCTGTGTTCACAAAGGGGTGTGGCTTAGGCTTTTGATGTATTCTTGTTTACACCGCCAGCCACTAAGAATAATTAATCTGTTCCAAATAGTATTTTGTAGAATAGATGGGATTTTTCTAGAAATGTCATGTAGCTTGTAGAAGGCAGGGCTTAGGCGTCGGTAGACCCACCTATATAAGGGATTGACAGGCACGGACAAGAGGACGGAGATTTCAGATAGATTTTCTTAACATTACGAGGCGTGTTTTATTCTTTGTGTATTTGTGTGCTCATATGTGTTTATTTCGCATTATTTATTGGCACATTATTCTAACTGTGTTAACTGTGTACCGGTACAAGATCTACCATACTGTAAGTTGAAGATTGTAATTATATTTTTCTTTTCTTTTGTAATTATCTTAAGACATAATAAATCTTATTAATTGTAACTAGAAACTGTTTTGGGTCGTATCTTTAATATTGTTGATTCTATGGTATCGTCCTTTGTTAGGCACTGCTTACAACGAGCCAATTAAAATTAAAATAGGAGATTAATTTCTCCCAATACAAGTCAGTGCGTAACAATGACATTGTCTTTGCTTCTTGTTATTCTGTTGGTTATGATTAGACATATCTGACCTAATTTTATTTTGATTCAATTATGTGTTAAAATACATTTTTAAATCACATTTTTATAACCTTGAATTTCTATAAAATTGTGTAGTGGGTAAATTTTGTCTTCATTTTAGTGCCCTAAAATGTTTCTTGTTGCCATTAAGGCACAGTGCGTGTTGTGCTGCTATAAATTATCTTTCGTTTGATGTATGATATGTAAGTCTGTTAAATTTTTTTTAAACGAATTTTTTTGAAATTGTGTATTTTTACGCTTTTTTAGTCAGAAAATAAAAAAAAACTAAATCTCCATCTTGTTATTTTTTTTAAATAACTTTTTAAATAGATCTGGCCACTTGAAAAAAATTGGAATTAAATATTAGTGTCTGACAATGGCCCAGGCACTTATGGCATTGGCCCATTCATTTGTTGCTTTGGCCCAGGCACTAATAACATTGGCCCAGACACTTATGGCATTGGCCCAGACACTTATATTATTGGCCCAAAGACTAAAGTCATTGACCAAGAATTAATGACATTGGCCCAAACACTAATGGCATTGGTCCAGACATTATTGTCATTGGCCCAGATGCTTATGGGATCGGCACAGAGACTATTGTTATTGGCCCTGACACTTATGGTATTGGGGTAGGCACTTATGGCATTTGACCAAATACTATTCAGATTTTCTAAGACACTTTTGGACTTTGCCCAGACACCTTTGGCATTGTCCCAGACACTTATGTCATTCCCCCAGGCACTAATGGCATTGGCCTAGGCACTTCTAGCTTTCGCCCAGACACTTATGGCATTGGCCCAATGACTTATGGCTTTGGCTCAGACACTCATGGGATTGGCCCAGAAAATTATTGCATTGGCCCAAGCACTTATGGCATTGGCCCGAAAACTAATGGCATGAGCCCAGACTGTAATGAAATTTGCCCAACACTTACAGCTTTTGCCAAGACACATAGAGCAAAGGGCCAGACACTAATTACATTAGCCCAGAACTTATGGGATGGCCCAGACATTTGTTGCTTTGGCCTAGGCACTTAGAGCATTGGTTCAGACAAAAATGCTATTTGCCCAGCTACTAATAGCAGGGGTACAGAAAGTAATGACAATGGCCCAGATACTTATGGGATTGGCCCAGACATTTGTTGCTTTTGCCGAGACACTTATAGCAAGGATCCAGACACTAATGGCATTGGCCTAGACACTTATGGCATTTGCCCAGCTACTTATAGCTAGGGTCTAGAAACTAATGACAATGGCCCAGACACTTATGGGATTGGCCCAGACATTTGTTGCTTTTGCCGAGACACTTATAGCAAGGATCCAGACACTAATGGTATTGGCCCAGACACTTATGGCATTGGCCCAGCCACTTATAGCTAGGGTCTAGAAACTAATGACAATGGCCCAGACACTTATGGGATTGACCTAGACATTTTTTGCTTTTGCCAATGCATTTATAGCATTGGCCCAGACATTAATAGAAAGGGTCCAGACACTTATGACAATGGCCCAGGCATTTATAGCATTGGCCCAGACTTTTATAGCAAGGTTCTAGAAACTAATGACAATGGCCCAGATACTTATGGGATTTGCCCAGACATTTGTAGCTTTCGCCCAAACACTTATAACATTGGCCAAAAGACTTATGGCTTTGGCACAGACACTCATAGGATTGGCCCAGACAATTGTTGCATTGGACCAAGCACTTATGGCATTGGCAAGAACACCAATGGCATGGGCCCAGACTGTAATGCCATTGGCCCAATGACTTATGACAATGGCCCAGACACTTATGGGATTGGCCCATACATTTGTTGCTTTTGCCCAGGCACTTATAGCATTGACCCAGACACTTATAGAAAGGGTCCAGACACTAATGACAATGGCCCAGACACTTATGCCATTGGCCCATTTATTTGTTGCTTTGGCCCAGACACCTTTGGCATTGGACCGAATACTAATGGCATGGGCCCAGACTGTAATGAATTTTGCCCAACACATACAGCTTTGACCCAGACACATAGAAGAATTTATGGGCTGGCCCAGACAATAGTTGCTTTGGCCCAGGCACTTAGAGCATTTGCCCAGACATTAATGGTATTGGCCAAGACACTTATGGCATTGGCCCAGACATTTGTCGCTTTCGTCCAGACACTTATAGCATCGGCCCAGACACTTATGACATTGGCCCAATGACTTATGGCTTTGGCACAGACACTCATAGGATTGGCCCAGACAATTGTTGTATTGGCCCAATCACTTATGGCATTGGCACGAATACTAATGGCATGGGCCCAGACTGTAATGAATTTTGCCCAACACATACAGCTTTGGCCCAGACACATAGAGCAGACACTAATGACATTAGCCAAGAATTTATGGGTTGGCCCAGACAATTGTTGCTTTGGCCCAGGCACTTAGAGCATTTGCCCAGACACTAATGGTATTGGCCCAGACACTTATGGCATTGGCCCAGACATTTCTCGCTTTCGCCCAGGCACTTATAGCATTGGCCCAGACACTTATGACATTGGCCATTGACGTATGACTTTGGCACAGACACTCATAGGATTGGCCCAGAAAATTGTTGTACTGGCCCAAACACTTATGGCATTGGCACGAACACTAATGACATGGGCCCAGACTGTAATGAAATTTGCCCAACACTTACAGCTTTGGCCCAAACACATAGAGCAGACACTAATGACATTAGCCAAGAATTTATGTGTTGGCCCAGACAATTGTTGCTTTGACCCATGCACTTAGAGCATTTGCCCAGACACTTCTAGCTTTGGCCCAGACACTTATGACATTGGCCCAAAGACTTATGGCTTTGGAACACACACTCATAGGATTGGCCCAGACAATTGTTGCATTGGACCAAGCACTTATGGCATTGGCACGAACACCAATGGCATGGGCCAAAACTGTAATGACATTGGCCCAATGACTGATGACAATGGCCCAGACACTTATGGGATTGGCCCAGACCTTTGTTGCTTTTGCCCAGGCACTTATAGCATTGAACAAGACACTTATAGAAAGGGCCAGACACTAAAGACAATGGCCCAGACACTTATGCCATTGGCCCATTCATTTGTTGCTTTGGCCCAAGCACTTATGGAATTGGCCCGAATACTAATGGCAGGGGCCCAGACTGTAATGAATTTTGCCCAACACATACAGCTTTTGCCCAGACACATAGAACAGACACTAATGACATTAGCCAAGAATTTATGGGTTTGCCCAGACAATTATTGCTTTGGCCCTGGCACTTAGAGCATTTGCCCATACACTAATGGTATTGGCCCAGACACTTATGGCATTGGCCCAGCCACTTAAAGCAAGCGTCTAGAATTCTATGACAATGGCCCAGACACTTATGGGATTGGCCCAGTCATTTGTTGCTTTTGCCCAGGCATTTATAGCATTGGCCCAGAAACTTATAGAAAGGGTCCAGACACTTATGACAATGGCCCAGACACTTATGGCATTGGCCCATCGACTTATAGCAAGGTTCTAGAAGCTAATGACAATGGCCCATACACTTATGGGATTGGCCCAGACATTGGTCGCTTTCGCCCAGGCACTTATAGCATTGGCCCACACACTTCTAGCCTTGGCCCAGACACTTATGACATTGGCCCAATGACTTATGGCTTTGGCACAGACACTCATAGAATTGGCCCAGACAATTGTTGCATTGGCCCAAGCACTTATGGCATTGGCACGAACACTAATGGCATGGGCCCAGACTGTACTGACTTTTGCCCAACACTACAGCTTTGGCCCAGACACAAAGAGCAGACACTAATGACATTAGCAAAGAATTTATGGGTTGGCCCAGACAATTGTTGCTTTGGCCCAGGCACTTAGAGCATTTGCCCAGACACTAATGGTATTGGCCCAGACACTTATGGCATTGGCCCAGCCACTTATAGCAAGGGTCTAGAAACCTATGACAATGGCCCAGACACTTCTGGGATATGGCCCAGACATTTGTTGCTTTTGCCCAGGCATTTATAGCATTGGCCCAGACACTTATAGAAAGGGTCCAGACACTTATGACAATGGCCCAGACACTTATGGCATTGGCCAAGCCAATTATAGCAAGGTTCTAGAAACTAATGACAATGGCCCAGACACTTATGGGATTGGCCCAGACATTTGTCGCCTTCGCCCAGGCACTTATAGCATTGGCCCACACACTTCTAGCTTTGGCCCAGACACTTATGACATTGGCCCAATGACGTATGGCTTTGGCACAGACACTCATAGGATTGGCCCAGACAATTGTTGCATTGTCCAAAGCACTTATGGCATTGGTACGAACACTAATGGCATGGGTCTGGACTGTAATGCAATTTGCTCAACATTTACAGCTTTGGCACAGACAAATAGAGCAGACACTAATGACATTAGCAAAGAATTTATGTCTTTTGCCAAGACAATTGTTGCCTTTGCCCAGGCACTTAGAGCGTTTGCCCAGACACTAAGGGTATTGGCCCAGATATTTATGGCATTGGTACAGCCACTTATAGCAAGGTCCAGAAACTAATGACAATGGCCCAGACACATATGGGATTTGCGAGGACATTTGTTGCTCTTGCCCAGGCACTTATAGCATTGACCCAGACACTTATAGCAAGGGTCCAGATACTAATGACAATGGCCCAGACACATATTGCATTGTCCCATTCATTTGTTGCTTTGGCCCAAATACTTATGGCATTGGCCCGAATACTAATGGCTTGTGCCCAGACTGTAATGAATTTTGCCCAACACATATAGCTTTGGCCCAGACACATAGAGCAGACACTAATGACATTAGCCAAGAATTTATGGGTTGGCTCAGACAATTATTGCTTTGGCCCAGGCACTTAGAGCATTTGCCCAGACACTAATGGTATTGGCCAAGACACTTATGGCATTGGCCCAGCCACTTATAGCAAGGGTCCAGAATTTAATGACAATGGCCCAGACACTTATGCGCTTTGCCCAGATATTTGTTGCTTTTGCCCAGGCACTTATGGCATTGACCCAGACACTTATAGCAAGGGGCCAGACACTAATGACAATGGCCCAGACACTTATGGCATTGGCCCATTCATTTGTTGCTTTTGCCCAAGCACTTATGGCATTGGCCCGAATACTAATGGCATGGGCCCAGACTGTAATGAATTTTGCCCAACACATACAGCTTTTGCCCAGACACATAGAGCAGACACTAATGACATTAGCCAAGAATTTATGGGTTGTACCAGACAATTGTTGCTTTGGCCCAGGCACTTAGAGCATTTGCCCAGACACTAATGTTATTGGCCCAGACACTTATGGCATTGGCCCAGCCACTTATAGCATTGGTCTAGAAACCTATGACAATGGCCCAGACACTTATGGGATTGGCCCAGATATTTGTTGCTTTTGCCCAGGTTTTTATAGCATTAGCCCAGACACTTATAGAAAGGGTGCATAAACTTATGACAATGGCCCAGACACTTTTGGCATTGGCCCAGCCACTTATAGCAAGGTTCTAGAAACGAATGACAATGGCCGAGACACTGTTGGAATTGGCCCAGACATTTGTCGCTTTCGCGCAGGCACTTATAGCATTGGCCCAGACACTTCTAGCTTTGGCCCAGACACTTATGACATTAGCCCAATGACTTATGGCTTTGGCACAGACACTCATAGGATTGGCCCAGACAATTGTTGTATTGGCCCAAGCACTTATGGCATTGGCACGAGCACTAATGGCATGGGCCCAGACTGTAATGAAATTTGCCCAACACTTACAGCTTTGGCCCACACACAATGAGCAGACACTAAGGACATTAGCCAAGAATTTATGGGTTGGCCAGGACAATTGTTGCTTTGGCCCAGGCACTTAGAGCATTTGCCCATACACTAATGGTATTGGCCCAGACACGCATGGCATTGGCCAAGCTACTTATAGCAAGGTTCTAGAAACTAATGACAATGGCCCAGACACTTATGGGTTGGCCCAGACAATTGTTGCTTTGGCCCAGGCACTTAGAGCATTTGCCCAGACACTAATGGTATTGGCCCAGACACTTATGGCATTGGCCCTGTCTCTTATAGCAAGGGTCTAGAAACCTATGACAATGGCCCAGACACTTATGGGATTTGCCCAGACATTTTTTGCTTTTGCCCAGGCATTTATAGCATTGGCCCAGACACTTATAGAAAGGGTCCAGACACTTATGACAATGGCCCAGACACTTATGGCATTGACCAAGCAACTTATAGCAAGGTTCTAGAAACTAATGACAATGGCCCAGACACTTATGGGATTGGCCAGACATTTGTCGCTTTCGCCCAGGAATTTATAGCATTGGCCCACACACTTCTAGCTTTGGCCCAGCCACTTATGACATTGGCCCAATGACTTATGGCATTGGCACAGACACTCATAGGATTGGCCCAGACAATTGTTGCATTGGCCCAAGCACTTATGGCATTCACACGAACAATAATGGCATGGGCCCAGACTGTAATGAAATTTGCGCAAAACTTACAGCTGTGGCCCACACACATAGAGCAGACACTAATGACATTAGCCAAGATTTTATGGGTTGGCACAGACAATTATTGCTTTGGCCCAGGCACTTAGAGCATTTGCCCAGACACTAAAGTTATTGGCCCAGACACTTATGGCATTGGCCCAGCCACTTATTACAAGGGTCCAGAAATTAATGACAATGGCCCAGACACTTATGGGATTTGCCCGGACATTTGTCTCTTTTGCCCAGGCACTTATAGCATTTGACCAGAAACTTATAGCAAGCGTCCAGACACTTATGACTCTGGCCCAATGACTTATGGCTTCGGAACAGACACTCATAGGATTGGCCCAGACAATTTTTGCATTGGCCCAAGCACTTATGGCATTGGCCCGAACACTAATGGCATGGGCCGAGACTTTAATGAAATGTGCCCAACATTTACAGCTTTGGCACAGACAAATAGAGCAGACACTAATGACATTAGCAAAGAATTTATGGCTTTGGCCCAGACAATTGTTGCTTTGGCCCAGACACTTAGAGCGTTTGCCCAGACACTAATGGTATTGGCCCTGATATTTATGGCATTTGCCCAGCCACTTATAGCAAGTTCCAGAAACTAATGACAATGGCCCAGAAACATATGGGATTAGCCAAGACATTTGTTGCTCTTGCCCAGGCACTTATAGCATTGACCCAGACACTTATAGCAAGGGTCCAGATACTAATGACAATGGCCCAGACACTTTTGGCATTGGCCCATTCATTTGTTGCTTTGGCCCAAGCACTTATGGCATTGGCCCAGACTGTAATGAATTTTGCTCAACACAAACAGCTTTGGCCCAGACACATAGAGCAGCCACTAATGACATTAGCCAAGAATTTATGGGTTGTCCCAGACAATTATTGCTTTGGCCCAGGCACTTAGAGCATTTGCCCATACACTAATGGTATTGGCCCAGACACTTATTGCATTGGCCCAGCCAATTATAGCAAGGTTCTAGAAACTAATGACAATGGCCCAGACACTTATGGGATTGGCCCAGACATTTGTAGCCTTAGCCCAGGCACTTATAGCATTGGCCCACACACTTCTAGCTTTGGCCCAGACACTTATGACATTGGCCCAATGACGTATGGCTTTGGCACAGACACTCATAGGATTGGCCCAGACAATTGTTGCATTGTCCAAAGCACTTATGGCATTGGTACGAACACTAATGGCATGGGTCTGGACTGTAATGCAATTTGCTCAACATTTACAGCTTTGGCACAGACAAATAGAGCAGACACTAATGACATTAGCAAAGAATTTATGTCTTTTGCCAAGACAATTGTTGCCTTTGCCCAGGCACTTAGAGCGTTTGCCCAGACACTAAGGGTATTGGCCCAGATATTTATGGCATTGGTACAGCCACTTATAGCAAGGTCCAGAAACTAATGACAATGGCCCAGACACATATGGGATTTGCGAGGACATTTGTTGCTCTTGCCCAGGCACTTATAGCATTGACCCAGACACTTATAGCAAGGGTCCAGATACTAATGACAATGGCCCAGACACATATGGCATTGTCCCATTCATTTGTTGCTTTGGCCCAAATACTTATGGCATTGGCCTGAATACTAATGTCATGGGCCCAGACTGTAATGAATTTTGCCCAACACATATAGCTTTGGCCCATACACATAGAGCAGACACTAATGACATTAGCCAAGAATTTATGGGTTGGCCCAGACAATTATTGCTTTGGCCCAGGCACTTAGAGCATTTGCCCATACACTAATTGTATTGGCCCAGACACTTATGGCATTGGCCCAGCCACTTATTACAAGGGTCCAGAAACTAATGACAATGGCAAGGACACTTATGGGATTTGCCCAGACATTTGTTTCTTTTGCCAAGGCACTTATAGCATTTGCCCAGAAACTTATAGCAAGCGTCCAGACACTTATGACATTGGCCCAATGACTTATGGCTTCGGCACAGACACTCATGGGATTGGCCCAGACAATTGTTGCATTGGCCTAAGCACTTATGGCATTCGCCCGAACACTAATGGCATAGGCCCAGACTTTAATGAAATTTGCCCAACACTTACAGCTTTGGCACAACCGAAAAGAGCAGACACTAATGACATTAGCAAAGAATTTATTGCTTTGGCCCAGACAATTGTTGCTTTTGAACAGGCACTTAGAGCGTTTGCCCAGACACTAATGGTATTGGCCCAGATATTTATGGCATTGGCCCAGCCACTTATAGCAAGGGTCCAGAAACTAATGACAATGGCCCAGACACATATGGGATTGGCCAAGACATTTGTTGCTCTTGCCCAGGCACTTTTAGCATTGAATCAGACACTTATACCAAGGATCCAGATACTAATGACAATGGCCCATACACTTATGGCATTGGCCCATTCATTTGTTGCTTTGGCTTAAGCACTTGTGGCATTGGACCGAATACTAATGGCATGGGCCCAGACTGTAATGAATTTTGCCCAACACATACAGCTTTGGCCCAGACACATAGAGCAGACACTAATGATATTAGCCAAGAATTTATGGGTTGGCCCAGACAATTATTGCTTTGGCCCAGGCACTTACAGCATTTGCCCATACACTAATGGTATTGGCCCATACACTTATGGCATTGGCCCAGCCACTTATAGCAAGGGTCTAGAAACCTATGACAATGGCACACACACTTATGGGATTGGCCCAGTCATTTGTTGCTTTCGCCCAGGCATTTATAGCATTGGCCCACAGACTTCTAGCTTTGGCCCAGACACTTATGACATTGGCCCAATGACTTATGGCTTTGGCACAGACACTCATAGGATTGGCCCAAAATATTGTTGCATTAGCCCAAGCACTTATGGCATTGCCCAGACACTAATGGTATTGGCCCAGACACTTATGGCATTGGCCCAGACATTTGTCGCTTTCGCCCAGGCACTTATAGCATTGGCCCAGACACTTATGACATTGGCCCAATGACTTATGGCTTTGGCACAGACACTCATAGGATTGGCCCAGACAATTGTTCTATTGGCCCATGCACTTATGGCATTGGCACGAATACTAATTGCATGGGCCCAGACTGTAATGAATTTTGCCCAACACATACAGCTTTGGCACAGACACATAGAGCAGACACTAATGACATTAGCAAAGAATTTATGGGTTGGCCCAGACAATTGTTGCTTTGGCCCAGGCACTTAGAGCATTTGCCCAGACAATAATGATATTGGTCCAGACACTTGTGGCATTGGCCCAGCCACTTATAGAAAGGGTCTAGAAACTAATGACAATGGCCCAGACACTTATGGGATTGGCCCAGAAATTTGTTGCTTTTGCCCAGGCATTTATAGCATTGGCCCATTATACTTATAGAAAGGATCCAGACACTTATGACAATTGCCCAGACACTTATAGCATTGGCTCAGCCACTTATAGCAAGGTTCTAGAAACTAATGACAATGGCCCAGACACTTATGGGATTGGCCCATACATTTGTCACTTTCGCCCAGGCACTTATAGCATTGGCCCAGACACTTCTACCTTTGGCCCAGACACTTATGACATTGGCCCAATGACTTATGGCTTTGGCACAGACACTCATAGGATTGTCCCAGACAATTGTTGCTTTGGCCCAGGCACTTAGAGCATTTGCCAAGACACTAATGGTATTGGCCCAGACACTTATGGCATTGGCCCAGCCACTTATTACAAGGTTCCAGAAACTAATGACAATGGCCAGACACTTATGGGATTTGCCCAGACATTTGTTGCTTTTGCCCAGGCACTTATAGCATTTTCCCAGAAACTTATAGCAAGCGTCCAGACACTTATGACATTGGCCCAATGACTTATGGCTTCGGCACAGACACTCATGGGATTGGCTCAGACAATTGTTGCATTGGCCAAAGCACTTATGGCATTGGCCCGAACATTAATGGCATGGGCCCAGACTTTAATGACATTTTCCCAACACTTACACATTTGGCACAGACAAATAGAGCAGACACTAATGTCATTAGCAAAGAATTTTTGGCTTTGTCCCAGACAATTGTTGCTTTGAACCAGGCACTTAGAGCGTTTGCCCAGACACTAATGGTATTGGCCCAGATATTTATGGCATTGGCCCAGCCACTTACAGCAAGGGTCCAGATACTAATGACAATGGCCCAGACACTTAAGGCATTGGCCCATTCATTTGTTGCTTTGGCCCAAGCACTTATGGCATTGGCCCGAATACTAATGGCATGGGCCCAGACTGTAATGAATTTTGCCCAACACATACAGCTTTGGCCAAGACACATAGATCAGACACTAATGACATTAGCCAAGAATTTATGGGTTGGCCCAGACAATTATTGTATTTGCCCATGCACTTAGAGCATTTGCCCATACACTATGGCATTGGCCCAGCCACTTATAGCAAGGGTCTAGAAACCTATGACAATGGCCCAGACACTTGTGGGATTGGCCCAGACATTTGTTGCTTTTGCCCAGGCATTTATAGCATTGGCCCAGACACTTATAGAAAGGGTCCAGACACTTATGACAATGGCCCAGACACTTATGCCATTGGCCCAGCCACTTATAGCAAGGTTCAAGAAACTAATGACAATGGCCCAGACACTGTTGGGATTGGCCCAGACATTTGTCGCTTTCGCCCAGGCACTTATAGCATTGGCCCACACACTTCTAGCTTTGGCCTAGACACTTATGACATTGGCCCAATGACTTGTGGCCTTGGCACAGACACTCATAGGACTGGCCCAGACAATTGTTGTATTTGCCAAAGCACTTATGGCATTGGCACGAACACTAATGGCATGGGCCCAGACTGTAATGAAATTTGCCCAACACTTACAGCTTTGGCCCACACACATAGAGCAGACACTAATGACAGCCAAGAATTTATGGGTTGGCCCAGACAATTGTTGCTTTGTCCCAGGCACTTAGAGCATTTGCCCAGACACTAATGGTATTGGCCAAGACACTTATGGCATTGGCCCAGCCACTTATAGCAAGGGTCCAGAATTTAATGACAATGGCCCAGACACATATGGGATTAGCCAAGACATTTGTTGCTCTTGCCCAGGAACATATAGCATTTACCCAGACACTTATAGCAAGGGTCCAGATACTAATGACAATGGCCCAGACACTTATGGCATTAGCCCATTCATTTGTTGCTTTGGCCCAAGCACTTATGGCATTGGCCCGAATACTAATGGCATGGGCCCAGACTGTAATGAGTTTTGCCCAACACATACAGCTTTTGCCCAGACACATAGAGCAGACACTAATGACATTAGCCAAGAATTTATGGGTTGGCCCAGACAATTATTGCTTTGGCCCAGGCACTTAGAGCATTTGCCCATACACTAATAGTATTGGCCCAGATACTTATGGCATTGGCCCAGACATTTGTTGCTTTTGCCCAGGCATTTGTAGCATTTGCCCACACACTTCTAGCTTTGGCCCAGACACTAATGGTATTGGCCCAGACACTTATGGCATTGGCCCAGCCACTTATAGCAAGGGTCTAGAAACCTATGACAATGGCCCAGACACTTGTGGGATTGGCCCAGACATTTGTTGCTTTTGCCCAGGCATTTATAGAATTGGCCCACACACTTCTAGCTTCGGCCTAGACACTTATGACATTGGCCCAGACATTTGTTGCTTTTGCCCAGGCATTTATAGCATTGGCCCAGAAACTTATAGAAAGGGTCCAGACACTTATGAAAATGGCCCAGATACTTATGGCATTGGCCCAGCCACTTATAGCAAGGTTCTAGAAACTAATGACAATGGCACAAACACTTATGAGATTGGCCCAGACATTTGTCGCTTTCGCCCAGGTATTTGTAGCATTTGCCCACACACTTCTAGCTTTGGCCCAGACACTTATGACATTGGCCCAATGACTTATTGCTTTGGCACAGACACTCATAGGATTGGCCCAGACAATTGTTGCATTAGCCCAAGCACTTATGGCATTGGCACGAACACTAATGGCATTGGCCCAGACTGTAATGAAATTTGCCCAACACTTACAGCTTTGGCCCAGACACATAGAGCAGACACTAATGACATTAGCTAAGAATTTATGGGTTGGCCCAGACAATTGTTGCTTTGGCCCAGGCACTTAGAGAATTTGCCCAGACACTAATGGTATTGGCCCAGACACTTATGGCATTGGCCCAGCCACTTATAGCAAGGGTCTAGAAACCTATGACAATGGCCCAGACACTGTTGGGATTGGCCCAGCCATTTGTCGCTTTCGCCCAGGCACTTCTAGCATTGGCCCACACACTTCTAGCTTTTGCCCAGACACTTTTGACATTGGCCCAATGACTTATGGCCTTGGCACAGACACTCATAGGATTGGCCCAGACAATTGTTGTATTTGCCAAAGCACTTATGGCATTGTCACGAACACTAATGGCATGGAATCAGACTGTAATGAAATTTGCCTAAAACTTACAGCTTTGGCCCAGACACTTATGACATTGGCACAATGACTTATGGCTTTGGCACAGACACTCATAGGATTGGCCCAGACAATTGTTGTATTGGCCCAAGCACTTATGGCATTGGCACGAACACTAATGGCATGGGCCCAGACTGTAATGAAATTTGCCCAACACTTACATCTTTGGCCCAGACACATAGAGCAGACACTAATGACATTAGCCAAGAATTTATGGGTTGGCCCAGACAATTGTTGCTTTGGCACAGGCACTTAGAGCATTTGCCCAGAAACTAATGGTATTGGCCCAGACACTTATGGCATTGGCCCAGCCACTTATTACAAGGGTCCAGAAACTAATGACAATGGTCCAAACACTTATGGGATTTGCCCAGACATTTGTTGCTTTTGCCCAGGCACTTATAGCATTTTCCCAGAAACTTATAGCAAGCGTCAAGACACTTATGAAATTGGCCCAATGACTTATGGCTTCGGCACAGACACTCATGGGATTGGCCCAGACAATTGTTGCATTGGCCAAAGCACTTATGGCATAGGCCCGAACATTAATGGCATGGGCCCAGACTTTAATGACATTTGTCCAACACTTACACATTTGACACAGACAAAAAGAGCAGACACTAATGTCATTAGCAAATAATTTTTGGCTTTTGCCCAGACAATTGTTGCTTTGAACCAGGCACTTAGAGCGTTAGCCCAGACACTAATGGTATTGGCCCAGATATTTATGGCATTGGCCCAGCCACTTATATCAAGGTCCAGAAACTAATGACAATGGCCCAGACACATATGGGATTGGCCAAGACATTTGTTGTGCTTGCCCAGGAACTTATAGCATTGACCCAGGCACTTATAGCAAGGGTCCAGATACTTATGACAATGGCCCAGACACTTATGGCATTGGCCCATTCATTTGTTGCTTTGGCCCAAGAACTTATGGTATTGGCCCGAATACTAATGGCATGGGCCCAGACTGTAATGAATTTTGCCCAACACATACAGCTTTGGCCCAGACACATAGAGCAGACACTAATGACATTAGCCAAGAATTTATGGGTTGGCCCAGACAATTATTGCTTTGGCCCAGGCACTTAGAGCATTTGCCCATACACTAATAGTATTGGCCCAGGCACTTATGGCATTGGCCCAGATATTTGTTTCTTTTGCCCATGCATTTGTAGCATTGGCCCACACAATTCTAGCTTTGGCCCAGACACTAATGGTATTGGCCCAGACACTTATGGCATTGGCCCAGCCACTTATAGCAAGGGTATAGAAACCTATGACAATGGCACAGACACTTGTGGGATTGGCCCAGACATTTGTTGCTTTTGCCCAGGCATTTATAGCATTTGCCCAGACACTTATAGAAAGGGTCCAGACACTTATGACAATGGCCCATACACTTATGGCATTGGCCCAGCCACTTATAGCAAGGTTCAAGAAACTAATGACAATGGCCCAGACACTGTTGGGATTGGCCCAGACATTTGTCACTTTCGCCAAGGCACTTATAGCATTGGCCCACACACTTCTAGCTTTGGCCTAGACACTTATGACATTGGCCCAATGACTTATGGCCTTGGCACAGACACTCATAGGATTGGCCCAGACAATTGTTGTATTTGCCAAAGAAGTTATGGCATTGGCACGAACACTAATGGCATGGGCCCAGACTGTAATGAAACTTGCCCAAAACTTACAGCTTTGGCCCACACACATAGAGCAGACACTAATGACATTAGCCAAGAATTTATGGGTTGGCCCAGACAATTGTTGCTTTGGCCCAGGCACTTAGAGCATTTGCCCAGACACTAATGGTATTGGCCCAGACACTTATGGCATTGGCCCAGCCACTTATTACAAGGGTCCAGAAACTAATGACAATGGCCCAAATACTTATGGGATTTGCCCAGACATTTGTTGCTTTTGCCAAGGCACTTATAGCATTGACCCAGACACTTATAGCAAGGGTCCAGACACTAAGGACAATTGCACAGACATTTATAGCATTGGCCGATTCATTCGTTGCTTTGGCCCAGGCACTAATAACATTGGCCCAGACACTTATGGCTTTGGCCAAGACACTCATAATATTGGCACAAACACTAAAGTCATTTGCCCAGACATTAATGACATTGGCCGAACCCTTATGTCATTGGTCCATACATTATTGTCATTGGCCCAGATGCTTATGGGATCGGCCAAGGTACTTATGTAATTTTCCCAGACACTAATAGAATTGCCATTGGCCCAGACACTATTGTTATTTACCCTGACACTTAAGGTATTGGGGTAGGCACTTATGGCATTTGACCAAATGCTATTCACATTTTCTAAGACACTTTTAAACTTTTTGGCTTTGCCCAGACACCTTTGGCATTGGCCCAGACACTTAGAGAATTGACCCAGATACTCATGCCAATGGCCCAGACATTATTGTTATTGGCCCTGACACATATGGTATTGATGTAGGCACTTATGGCATTTGACCAAATACTATTCACATTTTCTAAGACACTTTTGGGCTTTGCCTAGACACCTTTGTCATTGGTCCAGACACTTATGTCATTCGCCCAGGCACTTATGGCATTGGCTTAGGCACTTCTAGCTTTTTCCCAGACACTTATGACATTGGCCAAATTACTAATGGCTATGGTCCAGACACTCATGGGATTGGCCAAGACAAATGTTGCATTTGCCCAAGCACTTATGGCATTGGCCCAAACACTAATGGCTTTGGCCCAGACACTTATTGCATTGGCCCAGACAGTAATGTCGTTGGCCCAGACACTTATGACATTGGCCCAGAACTAATGAGATTGGCCCAGACATTTGTTGCTTTTGCCCAGGCACTTATAGCATTGGAACATACACTTATAGCAAGGGTCCAGACACTAATGACAATGGCCCAGACACTTATGGAATTGGTTCATTCATTTGTTGCTTTGGCCCAGGCACTAATAACATTGGCCCAGACACTTATAACATTGGCCCAAACACTTATAATATTGGCCCAAACACTAAAGTCATCGACCTAGACATTAATGACATTGGCCCAGACGCTAATGACATTTCCCAGACACTAATAGAATTGACCCAGACACTTATGCCATTGGCCCAGACACTACTGTTATTGGCCTTGACAGTTATGGTA
The DNA here is from genome assembly GCA_964033795.1 of Lymnaea stagnalis. Classification (NCBI taxonomy): domain Eukaryota; kingdom Metazoa; phylum Mollusca; class Gastropoda; family Lymnaeidae; genus Lymnaea; species Lymnaea stagnalis. The sequence continues at coordinate 567,194 of CAXITT010000473.1, read as the reverse complement.
TTAGGGTAGGCACTTATGGCATTTGACCAAATACTATTCACATTTTCTAAGACACATTTACACTTTGGGCTTTGCCCAGACACCTTTGGCATTGGTCCAAACACTTATGTCATTCGCCCAGGCACTCATGGCATTGGCCTAGGCACTTCTAGCTTTGGCCCAGACACTTATGACATTGGCCCAATGACTTAGGGCTTTCGCCCAGACACTCATGGGATTGGCCCAGAACAATTTTTGCATTGGCTCAGTCACTTATAGCATGGGCCCAGATATGAATGGCATTGGCGCAAACATTTATGACATTTTCCCAGACACTTATGGCATGGGCACAGACTGTTAAGGCATTTACCTATACACTATTGACATTGACCCAAACACGTATTGCATTGAAACTATCATTTATAGCATTATAGCATTAGCCCAGACACTATTAACTTTGGACTATAAACTTATGGCATTGGCCCAGGAACCTATGACATTGCTCCAGACTTTTTTGTCGAGGGCCCAAACACTTATGGCATGGGCCCATTCACATATGCCATTGGCTCAGACACATCTAGCTTTGGCCCAAACACTAATGACATTGGCCCAATCACTTATTGCATTGGCCAGACATTTATGACATAGACTTTTATGGCCTTGGCCCAGACTTTTATAAAAACAGCTGAGACACAATGACATTGGCCTAGACACTTATAGTAATAGCCCAAATATCAATGACATTGACACAGATACTTATTAGATTGGCCCAGACATTTGTTGCTTTGGCTCAGGCACATGTAGCATTGGCCCACAAACAGGATAGTTATTGTATTAGCCTAGACACCAGACAAATTTTGGCTTTGAACACGAATAGTCTGACATTGGACCAGGAACTTTAAACATTGGCCAGGGCACTTAGAACATAGCTCCAGACAACAATATGGAACAATACTATAAGTTTCAGGGAAAATGCCATAAGTGCATGGGCCAATCTTATAAGTGTCTGGGCCATCGACAATAGTATCTGAGACAATATCAAAAGTGTGTGGGCCGTTTTAAATATTATCTGGGCAAAGGCCATGAGTGTCAATAAGAAGCATCTGGGCAAATCACAATAGTGTCAGTGCCAATGCCGTAAGTGTTTCGACAAATGCCATAAGTGTCTGGGCCAACGACAAATGTGACTGTGCCATTGCCATACGTGTCTGGGTAAATTCCAATAGTGTCTAGAGCAATGTCATTAGCGCCTTTGCCAATGCTATAAGTGTCTTGGTTAATGCCATTAGTGTCTGGGCCAACACTATAAAATCCTTGGCCAATGCCATTAGTTACTGGGAAAATGCCGTAAATGCCTGGGCCTATTGTATAAGTGTCTAGGCCAACGACATTAGTGTCTGGGCCATTGCAATAAGTGTCTGGGCCAAAGCCATTGGTGTTTGGGCAAATGCTATAAGTGCCTGGGTCAATGCAACAATTGTCTGGGCCAATCACATAAATGTCTGGGCCATTGTCATTAGTGTATGGCCCATTGCTATAAGTGCCAATGGGGCAAAAGCTAGAAGTGCCTAGGCAAATGCCATAAGTGCTTGGGCGAATGACATAAGTGTCTGGACCAACGCCATAAGTGTCTGGAAAAATGGCATAAATGTCTTAGGAAACGTGAATAGTGTCTGTGCAAATGCCATAAGTGTCTATCCCAATACCATCAGGGCCAATCCCATAAGTGTCTGGGTTAATGTCATTAGTGTATGGCCAATTGTTCTTAGTGATTGGCCAAAGCCATAAGTGTTTGGGCAAATGTAATTAATGTCTGGGTCAATGACTTTAGTGTTTGGGCAATATTATAAGTTAATGGGCCAATGCAATAAGTTTCTGGGAAAATGTCATAAGTGCCTGGGACAATTACGTAAGTGTCTGCAAAAATGCCATAAGTGCCTAGGCCAATCTAAAAGTGTCTGGGCCAACGACAATACTGTTTGGCCCAATGTAAAAAGTGGGTGGGCTGATGTAAATATTGTATGGGCAAAGGCCGTGAGTGTCAGGGCCAATGCCTTAAGTGTCTGGGCCAATGCCATTAGTGTCTGCGTCAATGCTATAAGTGCCTCGCCAAAGCCACAAATGGCTGGGCCAATCTCATAAGTGTCTGGATTAATGTCACTAGTGTCTTGCCAATTGCTGTAAGTGTCTTGGCCAAAGCCATAAGTTATTGGGCCCATGTCATTTGTGTTTGGGCCAAAGCTAGAAGTGCCTGGGAAAATGCCATAAGTGCCTGGGCAAATTAGATAAGTGTCTAGGCCAATGACATAAGTGTCCGGAGCAATGTTATAAGTGCTTGTGCAATGCCATAAGGGTCTGGGCCAAAGTCAATTTTGTCTGGGCTACTGCTATAAGTGCCTGGTTCAATTGAATACTATCTTATTCAATGCCAATAGTGTCTGGGTCAATGCCATACGTGTCTGTGCCATTGCCATAAGTGTCTGGAGCTATAATCTAGGTTCCTTGGCCAATGTTATAAGTGCCTGGTCCAATGTAATGCAAGTCCTGTTCAAAGCTAAAATTTGTCTGGTGTCTAGGTTAATACCATGACTGTCCTGGAAAATGCTATTTTTGTCTGGTCCAATGCTGTATGTTCCTGAGCCAAAGCAACAAATGTCTGGTCCAATCCCATAAGTATCTGGACCAATGTCATTGATGTCTAGGCTATTACTATAAGTGTCTGGGCCAATAACAATAGTGTCTAAGCCAATGGCATAAGTGTCTGGGTCAGTTCCATTAGTGTCTGGGAAAATGAAATAAGTGCCTGGGCCAATCCCATAAGCATCTGGGCCTATGACAATAGAGTCTGGGCAAAAACCATAAGTGTCTGGGCAAACTCCATTAGTGTCTAGGCAATTGTTATTAGTGTCTGGGCGAAAGCAACAGATGACTGGGCCAATCCCATATGTGTCTGGGCCATTGTCATTAGTGTCTGGACCAATGCCATAAGTGATTGGACCAATGCCATCAGTGTCTGGGCAAATGCTATAAGTTCCTGGGAAAATCCCATAAGTGTCTTGGCCTATGTCATTAGTGTCGTGGCCAATGCCATAAGTGATTAAGCCAATGTCATTAGTGTCTGGGCCAAAACTAGAACTGCCTAGGCCTGGGCCAATGATGTGAGTGTCTGATCCAATGACAAAAGTGTCTGGAGATTCGTTATTAGATATTATAAATGCCTGGGCCAATGCAACAAGTGTCTGGGCTAATTCCAATGGGTCAATGTCACTGGTGTGTGCGCCAATGTAAATATTGCCTGGGCACATGCCATAAGTATCAGTGGCAATGCCATAAGTGTTTGGGAAAATGCCATAAGTGTCTGGGCCAATGACAATAGTTTTAGGCCAATGCCATAATATCTGGTCCAATGCTTTAAGTCTTTGGGCCAATTTTCATCAATGTCTTCGCCAACACCATTAGTGTATGGGCCAATGCTATAAGTGCATGGGCGAAAGCAACAAATGTCTTGGTGTTTGAGCCAAACATAAGTGATTGGGAAAATGTCATTAGTGTCTGGGCCAAAGTTATAAGTGCCTTGCCCAATGCCATAAGTGCCTAGGCCAATCCCATTAGTGCCTAGGCCAATGCCATAAATGTCTAGTGACATAAGTGTCTTGAGCAAAGCCATTATTGTCTGGCCCAATGCCATAATTGTCTGGGCTTAAGTCGATAGTGTCTGGGATAATACTATAATTGCCTGATCCAATTCAATACGAATCTGGGTCAATGTCAATAGTGTCTGGGCAAAAAAGTATGTGCAAATGCCATACGTGTCTTGGCCCATTCCATTAGGGTTTTGGCCAATGACATTAGTGTCTGTTCTAATGCTATAAGTGTGAGGGCAAATGACATAAGTGCTTGGCAAATCCCATAAGTGTCTAGGCCAGTCAATAGTGTCTTGGCAATTGTCATTAGGGTCTGGACCAATGCAATTAGTGTCTGGGCCAATACTATAAGTACCTTTGCTAATGCAATGTGTCTAATGCAATAAGAGCCTGGGTAAATCGTATAAGTGTCTGGGTCAATAGTGTCTGGGCTTATGTCATTAGTGTGTAGGCCTATGTAAATATTGTCTGGGAAAATGCCATATGTTTCAGGGCCAATGCCATAAGTGTTTGGGCAAATACCATAAGAGTCTGGGCAAATGTTATTAAGTGTCTAGGTTATTGCTTTAACTGTCTGGGCTAAAGCCACAAGTGTTTGGGCAAATGTCATTAGTGTCTGGATCAAAGCTATAAGTGCCCTGACCACTGGCTTAAGTGCCTGGGCCAATGCCATAAGTGTCTGGGCCAATGACATAAGGTGCAGAGCAATGTCATAAGTGCAGGGGCCCATTGGCATATGTTTCAGGGCCAAAATCAGTAGGCTATGGGTTAATGCTATAAGTGCCTGGTCCAATGCAAAACGTGTCTGGGAAAATGTCATAAGTGTCTGGGCCAATGCCATTAGTGTCTGGGACAATGCTATAAGTGACTTGGGAAATGCCATATGTGTCTGGGAAAATCCCATAAGTGTCTTAACTAATGTCAATAGTGTCGGGCAAATGCAAAGTTTTACTGGCCTAATCCCTCAAGTGTCAGGGCCAGTAACAATAGTGTGTAGGAAAATGTCATAAGTGTCTGCGTCAATGCCATTAGTGTCTGCGAAAATGCAATAAGTTCCTGAAACAATCCCATATGGTCTGGGCCAAAGACAATTGTGGCTGGGCCAAAAACTTAAGTGTCTTTTCAAATGCCATTATCGTCTTGGCCAATGCTATAAAAGCCTGGGAAAAGGCAACAAATGTCTAGGCCAATGTCATTAGTGTATGGGCCAAAGCTATAATTGTCTTGGCCAATGCAATAAGTTCCTGTGCAAATGTTATAAGTTTCTGGGCCAAACTCAATAGTATCTTAGCCAATGCTATTAGTGTCTGGGCAAATGCCATAAGTGCCTGGCAATTCCCATAAGTGTCTGCGCCAATGTCATGTGTCTGGGAAAATCCCATAAGCGTCCTAGCCAATGTCAATAGTGTCTAGTTGAATGCAATAAGTGGCTAACCCAACACCTTAAGTGTCAGGGCAAATAACAATATTATCTTGGCCAAAGTCATAAGTGTTTGGGCCAATCTCATTAATGTCTGGGTCAATGACTTTAGTGTTTGGGCCAATATTATAAGGGAATGGGCCAATGCCATAAGTTTCTGGGAAAATGGCATACGTGACTGGGCCAAATTACTTAAGTGTCTGGATCAACGACAATAGTGTCAGGCCCAATGTCAAAAAGGTGTGGGCTGATGTAAATATTGTCTGGGCAATGGAGATGAGTGTCATGGCCAATGCCATAAGTGTTTTTGCCAATGCCTTAAGTATCTAGGCCAATGACAATAGTGTCTGGGCAAATGCCTTAAGTGTCTGGGTCAATGCAATTAGTGTCTGGGCCAATGCTATAAGTGCCTGGACCAAAGCAACAAATAGCTGGGCCAATCCCATAAGTGTCTCGGTTGATGTCATTAATGTCTGGCCCATTGCCGTAAGTGTCTTGGCCAATGCCATAAGTGATTGGTCCATTATATAAGTGTCTAGGCAAATGACAAGTGTCTGGAGCAATTTTATAGGTGCCTGGACCAATGCTAAAAGGGATTGGACCAAAGTCAATAGTGTCTGGCTAATGCTATAAGTGCCTGGTTTAATCGAATACGTATCTCCTTTAATCTGGGCCAATGCTATAAGTGCCTGAGCGAATGCCATAAGTGTCTGTGAAAATGCCATAAGTTTCTGGGCCAATGTCATAAGTGTCTGGAGCCTTGTTATAAGTGCCTTGGCCAATGTCATAATTGTTTGAGCCAAAGCCATAAGTTTTTGTCCCAATGTCATTTGTGTCTGCGCCAATGCTGCAAGTGCCTGGGCCAAAGCCATAAGTGCCTGGGCAATGCCATTAGTTTCTGGGTCAGTGTCATTATTATCTGTGCTAATATGATAAGCGCAAGTGACAAAGCCATTAGTTCCTGGGAAAATGACATTAGTGTCTTGGCCAATGGAATAAGTGGTGTCTTGGCCAAAGTCAATATTGTCGGGGCTAATGCTATAAGTGCATAGTCCAATGCCAAGAGTGTGTTTGCAATTGTCATATAAGTGTCTGTGCCAATGCCATAAGTGTCGCAGCCAAAGACAATAGTGTTTGGGCCAATTCCATAAGTTTCTGGGCCAAACCCATTAGTGTATAAGCAAATATTATAAGTCAATCCCATAAGTGTCTGGGCTAATATCATTAGCGTCTGGAGCAATGTTATTAGTGCCTGGGTCAATGTCATTAGTGTCTGGTCAATTACCATAAGTTATTGAGCCAAAGCAACTAATATCTTGGCCAATGACAGAAGTTTCTGGGCCAATGATATACGTGTCAGGAGCAATGTTATACGTGCCTGGGCCAAAACCATAAGTGTCATGGCCAAAGTCAATATTGTCTGAACTAATGCTATAAATGCCTGGTCCAATACAATACGTGTCTGGTTCAATATCAATAGTGGGTTGGCTAATGCCATAAGTATCTGGGCCATATTCATATGCGACTGGGCCAATGTCATAAGTGTCTGGGTTAATGCCATTAGTGTCTGAACCAATGCTATAAGTGACTGGGCCAATGCCATAAATGTCAGGGCAAATTCCATAAGTGTCTTAGCCAATGTCAATTGTGTCTAGGCAAATGCCATAAGTGACTTAAGTGTCAGGGCCAATAACAATAGAGTCGGGGCCAAGTGCATAAGTGTCTCGGTCAATGAAATTAGTGTCTGGGCAAATGAAAAAAGTGCCTAGGCATATCCCATATGAATCTGGGCCAATGACAATAGTGTCTTGGCCAATGCCTTAACTGTCTGGGCCAATGCTATAAGTGTCTGAGCCAATGCTATTAGTGCCTGTGCCAAGAAAAAAATGTGTGGGCTAATCCCATAAGTGTCCTGGCTAATGTCACAAGTGTTTGGCCATTGCTATAAGTGTGGGGCTATTGCTATAAGGGATTGGGCCAATGTCATAATTGTCCGGGCAAAAGTTGACAGTCTCTTTGGGCCAATCCCATAAGTGTCTGGGCGTTTGTCAATAGTGTCTGGGCCAATGCCATAAGTGTTATTGCAAATACCATAAGTGTCAGAGCCAATGCCTAAAGTATTGATGCAAATGCCATAAATGTCTGGGCCAATGTCATTAGAGTCTGCGATATATTCTATAAGTGTCAGTGCAAAAGCCATGCGTGTCGTGGCCATGTCATTAGTTTCGGGGAAATGCAATAAGAGATTGGCTAATGTAATTAGTGCCAGGGCGCTGATGACACAACCAACAGCACACCATCAACTCATAGTGCTTAGATTCGTCAATGACCCCCGATGACACAACCAACAGCACACCATCAACTCATAGTGCCTAGATTAGTCAACAACTCATGATGACACAACCAACAGCACACCATTAACTCATAGTGCCTAGATTAGTCAACAACCCCTGATGACACAATCAACAGCACATCATCAACTCATAGCGCCTAAATTAGTCAACGACCCCTGATGACACAACCAACAGCACACCATCAACTCATAGTGCTTAGATTTGTCAACAACCCTTGATGACACAACCAACTGCACACAATCAACTCATAGTGCCTAGTAGTCAACGACTCTTAATTACACAACCAACAGCACACCATCAACTCATAGTGCTTAGATTAGTCAACAACCCCTGATGACACAATCAACAGCACACCATCAACTCATAGCGCCTAAATTAGTCAACGACCTCTGATGACACAACCAACAGCACAACATCAACTCATAGTGCTTAGATTAGTCAACAACCCCTGATGACACAACCAACAGCACACCATTAACTCAAAGTGCCTACATTAGTCAACGACCCCTGATGACACAACCAACAGCACACCATCAACTCATAGTGCTTAGATGTGTCAATAACCCTTGATGACACAACCAAGAGCACACAATCAACTCATAGTGCCTAGTAGTCAACGACCCTTAATTACACAACCAACAGCACACCATCAACTCATAGTGCTTAGATCAGTCAACAACCCCTGATGACACAATCAACAGCACATCATCAACTCATAGCGCCTAAATAAGTCAACGACCCCTGATGACACAATCAACAGCACACCATCAACTCATAGTGTTTAGATTAGTCAAGGACCTCTGATGACACAACCAACAGCACACCATCAACTCGTAGTGCCTAGATTAGTCAACGACCCTTGATTACACAACCAACAGCACACCATCAACTCATAGTGCTTAGATTAGTCAACAACCCATGATGACACAATCAACAGCACACCATCAACTCATAGCGCCTAGATTAGTCAACGACCCCTGATGACACAACCAACAGCACACAATCAACTCATAGTGCTTAGATTAGTCAAGGACCCCTGATGACACAACCAACAGCACACCATCACCTCATGGTACTTAGATTAGTCAACGACCCCCTGATGACACAACCAACAGCACACCATCAACTCATAGTGCTTAGATTAGTCAACGACCCTTGATTACACAACCAACAGCACACCATCCACTCATATTGCCTAGATTAGTCAACGACCCCCTGATGACGCAACCAGGCAGTCACAATTAGTTCTGTGATAATAGGAGTGCTTTTTTTCTGGCTCTTTAAAAAAAATTCATTGATCGGTACAGCTTCTATTTTTGCTGTTGTTAATGCCTGCAGTAAGTAATTTTATCCAAAGTGTGTAATTATTTTGTATCTTTGAGATTTGAGCCCAAGACCACCAGCATGCCTGACGTTATATACCCAGATATCCATTTGACAATAGTTGCAGTTACAGCACCATATTCAGCACAGTGAATGCTATACAGTTACAGAACCATATTCAGCACAGTGAATGCTATACAGTTACAGAACCATAATCAGCACAGTAAATGCTAAAACTAAAACTACAAAACAAAATCTCTTATTATTAAACAAATAATATTACTTGAAAACTGATTGAAATATATGAATAACAACACCAACTGTGATGCCACCAACAGTAGCTTAATGACTGGTGTTATATAGAGCTTGTTTACATAATTTTTCTCGTGCGTGCCCTATGATTGACCCCACATTAGACGCTGAGTTCTCAGAGGGGTGTGGCTTGGTCCTTTGATCTGGCATGTTTATGCCGCCAGCTACTAAAAATAATTAATCTGTTCCAAATAGTATTTTGTAGAATGAAGGTGATTGTTCTAGAAACGTCATAAGTTTTCTGGAAGGCAGGGCTTACGCGACTTATATAAGGGATTGACAGGCACGTACGGAGGGACGGAGATTCAGATAGATATTATTAACTTTACGAGGCGTGCTTTATTCTTTGTGTATTTGTGAGCTTATATGTGTTTATTTCGCATTATTCATTGGCACATTATTCAAACTGTGTTAACTGTGTACCGGTACAAGATCTACCATACTGTAAGTTGAAGATTGTAATTATATTTTCTTTTCTTTTGTAATTATCTTAAGACTTAATTAATCTTATTAATTGTAACTGGCAACTGTTTTGGGTGTCGTATCTTTAAAGTTGTTGACTCAATGGTATCGTCCTTTGTTAGGCACTGTTTACAATGAGCCAATTAAAATTAAAATAGGAGATTAATTTCTCCCAATACAAGTCAGTGCGTAACAAATTGGGCTGCTCGTCCGCGATAATATTGAATTCATACTATTATTATTATTTCTCATATTAGACCCCAATTTTAACAAATTGTGGGCTCTTCCGGGGATAACCGAATCCATATTTTATTTTCATTAGTCCCCAATTTTAACAAATTGTGGGCTTTTCCGAGGATAATTTTAATCCATAATTTTTATTACACCAATAATAAATTGAGTGTTTTTCTGTGGATTTTGACCCACTGTTTACTTTAATATACTCAAGCTAAATTTGATTACACGATACCATTTTACGATATCAACAACAGAGCTGGTTACAATTTTTCATTTAGGCTATAATATGTATTATATCACCCAATCACTTATTAACATTATTTTCTTCTAATATTATACTGATATACAGTAAAAAAAGGGTAAACATGTGTTAATAACTATAAGAAGATAAGTTAGTTTAGTAAGCCTATCCTATGTACCGTGGACATATGCCTACTGTAACGCATACGTTCTGACATCATTTGTAACTTAGTGGGTTATGTCAGTAGGATGGTTACTTGTGTTAATACTTCAGGATGCCGACTAAGACTTCTTCATTCTTCCACTTATTATCCAGGCACGCAAAGAAGAATACTCAATTCTGGTTAAAACTTACAGTACTTTATTGAACACACTTTACACTGATAATATTAATAATAATCCTTGCATGAATGTAATTTCACATGTATATATATAGTATTCCATCATTCAGAAAGACACGTCCTCACACTGATACAACTCTGCTCAACTGTCTCGTAACTCAGCTCTCACTCTACTGTTTTTTTACTGCTCTGCGCTCAGCCCTGACTATCTCAGTCAACTCATACTTTATTACCAGCCAAGCGTGGAAAACAACCGCTCTGACAAAAAAATAATTTACTCTCCAAAAACGTGGAGCTCACATTGTCCTCTCAAAATACAATTCACTCTCTCTCTCTCTTGTGGAAAAACATGAGAAACACAATTCACTGTTCACTCATGCTACCTCTCTGTTTTCATGTGAAAACATTGTCCGTTACACCTACTATATATAATCAAAATCTAATTTAATGTTAGGCTACTTTATAACAATCAGTGACTGGTATATTACTGCTCAGAGACTGCTGAATTTCTAAACTTCTTCTCATTACTGTCTAATTAAACTATTTTCGTAACTGTCTTTACTTTAACTTTAGTTAGATACCTAACTATTAGAGAAGATACAGCACTGGCCATGACAAATTTAAATATTTATCTGAATGATATACATGTACATAATTTTTAATATTAAAAAATAGGGTTATCCACTGAAAAAACTTAAATGATAAGTTTTAGGACGAAATCACTATGAAATGGGTGACGAAACATAGTAAGTAAATTTCAAAATATGTAATGGAGAACTGAAATTCAAGTAGGAAATAATTTTAATGAAAGATTTTTCTATATTATTTTAATGATTAGTTATTAGTTATTATTTAAATTTAGTGAGATGTTTTTGCTTGATGCTTGCTGCAAAGAGATTGTATGTTAGATTGAGATGTTTGTGCTTGATGCTTGCTGCAAAGAGATTGTATGTTAGATTGAGATGTTTGTGCTTGATGCTTGCTGCAAAGAGATTGTATGTTAGGTTCCAAAGGACTTAGCTTCAGTCTCAAGTCTCACCCTTTTTGTATATCCAGCCAATTTTATTTATTTATTAATTTTTTAATTATTTTAAATATTTTTTTTTGCTTCTTTTTTTTTATAACAAGTCATTTATGGCACTAAATCAAGATTGAGCTAAATATCAAGATGGAAACGGTAATAACAGTTTTCTGGCACATTCGGTTGAATTTGGAGATTTGATTTCTGTCACTTCACATTTTTGAAGCCAATGAAACTTTTCAGAATTTTGGTGGCAAATATTTTACTGATACAATTCAATAAATGTAATGAAGCCAAACATCTTCGCTTTTGCATTGACAAGAGTTTTATTTTTTCCTTGAAGTTGGCCATTTAATATATTTAGTTTTTCAAAGATATCGGCAAAATAGCTGACAAATGCTTTTAACATCGACCGTTAACTAATATTTCTGTTTAGGTTGTCACTTTAAAAAACGCAAGCGTATCAAATTATAGTTCAATAAATCTTTTCAAGCAATTCCGTTTCGAAAGCCACCTGACTTCAGTGTGAGGTAAAAGTCTCACAAAGTCTGCATTTTGTTCCTCACAAAATAGCTTGAAGAGACGTTCACATTGGACATTGGTTTTAATAGCATTGATACACTTTATAGTTGATAACTGAATTGAGTACTTTATTTAGAACAGGCGAAATGTGTTTAGCTACCAAGTTTTCTCTATGAATAGAGATTAACAATTGCAACAATGGATTCTTGACACGAATTTACTTAGGCTCTGTTCAACAATCAGAAATCATGGCCCCAAGTTATTATTAATATAATTTGACACAGCACTTGATCCAAATTTAAGTCTTCAATTAAATATTACGTTCTTAACTGAATAGCGAAGATGTTTGACCTGCACTGTCACGTCACGTGGTTGTTATGACGTAGAAAATTGGCTGTAATATGGCGCACAAATTCAACTTCTTTCTTTTCCTCAGCTCCGTCTTCAGTTTCACTTAGCGATTGTGAGCACTTCCAAACACTTATGTTTGTCATCTATAGAAGGGCTCTCCAAACACTTCTGTTGGTCATCTATAGAAGGGCTCTCCAAACTGCGGCCCACGATAAAACGTATGTGACTACCCATTCTGGTGGCATCCTATTGTGATGGCTACTCGTTCAAGTGACACCTTGTTCTGGTGGCTACCCGTTCTGATTACACCTTATTCTGGTGACTACCCGTTCTGGTGAAACCCTGTTCTGGCGGCTACCCGTTCTGGTGACAGCCTTTTCTAATGGCTACCCGTTCTAGTGATATTCTATTTTGGCGGCTAACCTTTCTGATGACAACCTATTCTGGTGGCTACTCGTTTTGATGACACCTTGTCCTGGTGGCCACCCGTTCTGGTGACACCCTGTTGTGGTGGCTACCCTTTCCGATGACACCCTGTTCTAATGGCTACCCGTTCTGGTGACACTCTGTTCTGGTGGCTACACATTCTGAAGACAACCTATTCTGGTGGTTACCCGTTCTGGTATCACCCTGTTCTTGTGGCTACCCATTCTGGTGACAACCTATTCTGGTGGCTACCCGTTCTGGTATCACCTTGTTCTTGTGGCTACCCATTCTGGTGACAACCTATTCTGGTGGTTACCCGTTCTGGTATCACCCTGTTCTTGTGGCTACCCATTCTGGTGACAACCTATTCTGGTGGCCACCCGTTCTGATGACACCCTGCTGTGGTGGAAACCTAGTCTTTTATTTAACTTCGTTCGTTTATTAAACCCATTCGAGGCAACCCTGTATTATTTGTTAGTTTCAATATTAATGGCAGCAAACAGAAGGGTTCGCTATTGTTGGACTATTGCTGGAGCTGGCGCAATAACATCAACAAAACAAATGACAGTTTATTTTTCTTTCGGAAAAAATGTACTTTTTTTTTTTCTTTATATAATTCACATGTGACAACACGGGCGCCCATGTGTGACAATCCGTACAAAGAAACATTTGAAGATGTCAAGAACAGTAATTCATCCTTCCCACACCCCCCCCCCCCCCCCTCAAAAAAAAAAAAAATTAATAAATCCCAATTTCTATTGTCAAACAGGCTTAATAATAAAATAACTGTGTAGAAATATTACAAATATATTTTACCCTATGCTTGCCAAACGTATGGTAATTTTTTATTTTTTTTTTACAATAAAGGACAAACCTAACGTGACGTGAAGGACATCAATAAATAATCTATGAGAAGATGATAGTTGAATATTTGAAGTGTACAACTGTCAAAAACAACGTTTGTACTCTTAAAATAGCCAATTTTTTTTTTTTTTAAATGAATAGTTTTTTTTTTTAAAGTTTTTTTTTTTTTTTTTTAAACTGAACAGACGCTGGTTGTAACGGCAGAAATACAGTGAGACAATTAAAAAGTATTTTGACTTGATTTTTGAGATTAATTAAAGTTTTTTTTTTTTTTTTTTTAAACTGAACAGACGCTGGTTGTAACGGCAGAAATACAGTGAGACAAGTAACAAGTATTTTGACTTGATCTTTGAGATTAAGACTGTCATTTACTTTGATGTAAACCAGCATTCCAGCTCTTCAAATACTCATATTTTACTTGCTTAGGTTTGTTTTGGTTTTAAATTCACCGATGTACTTCTGTGAAGTTCATGCAAAAGGACTCTGCAGTTGTTCATATCTCTTCTCTACTGAATCAAGCCACACATAAAAATTAAGCCGAATAGCTGAAGTGGTAGGTCTATAACTCAGTAATTGATTAGCCGGCTAAGAGGTCTACTACGACGCAATAATTGATTAGCCGGCTTGTAGGTCTACTACCCAATAATTGATTAGCTGGCTAAGATGTCTACTGCGACGCAATAATTGATTAGCCGGCTTGTAGGTCTACTGCCCAATAATTGATTAGCCGGCTTGAAGGTCTACTGCCCAATAATTGATTAGCCTGCTTGTAGGTCTACTGCCCAATAATTGATTAGCCGGCGTGTAGGTCTACTGCCCAATAATTGATTAGCCGGCGTGTAGGTCTACTGCCCAATAATTGATTAGCCGGCGTGTAGGTCTACTGCCCAATAATTGATTAGCCGGCGTGTAGGTCTACTGCCCAATAATTGATTAGCCGGCGTGTAGGTCTACTGCCCAATAATTGATTAGCCGGCGTGTAGGTCTACTGCCCAATAATTGATTAGCCGGCGTGTAGGTCTACTGCCCAATAATTGATTAGCCGGCGTGTAGGTCTA